>JAPDVR010000015.1:565000-585000 GCA_026230005.1 Gila orcuttii | reverse complement strand
ATTCTATTCGAATATCTATATCAGTGCAGAGAAAACACAGAAGCTGCATCTGAAGTGGCATTTACACAGACTGTTTTATGCAAATCAGAGGGACATGAATGCAATTAACCTGCAGTTACACATGCAGGACTGATGTTTTAAACATAAATAGTTGAATACTGATATTAGAAAAGATTTTAAAACGAAAAGATACCTTAATTGTTCAATTGAAACCGTCAGTAAGTGGCAGCAAGTCTCTGTTAATGAGTGAGTCATTGAGACTGAACCGATTCATTCATACAGCTGATTCATTCAGGAACGAAGCATTTGACTGTCTTAATGGGTGAGTCATTGAATCATTCGTTCAACCGATTCATTCATTCAGTAACGAAACACGTCACGTGTTGCTCAGAAATGCAAAACAGTCCTGAGTCTTTGTTTGGAACTATTTTCAACTATTTTTTGCAAAATGGAGCAAAAACAGGCGTTATTGTGTCTAAAATGTGAGTCACTTAATATAAACTTTATTGAACTGTTGTATAAAATCATTATCACATTTGTAATCGTGCTATTGTTTGGAGAAAAAAAACAGCACTCTTCGTGTGATATTGATTAACTATATTAAATGATATAAATATAAAAGACATACAGAGGTATTTTTTCCTATTATCTTGAATATTGAGGGCATTAAAAATGCATTTTAATAGAGTAAATCACGCAGTGAAAGCGCGCACTAGGCTAACTTACTAAACTACATCACATACATGTGTGCGCTCTCTAGATGTTAGGGGTGTAACGATACACAAAACTGACGGTTCGGTTTTCCCACGGTTTTGACGTCTCGGTTCGGTTCGGTTTAGAAAGCTAAAATTGCTTTTTTTTGTTTTTTTTTAAACAGTGGTTTAATGAAAAAATTGTCTTTGTCTTTAAATTAATTCAATTACAATTAAACGTTTCACAAGGATTAAAAAAAAAAATCTGCTAATGCTGTAAACTATATAGGGAGCCGCACATTACTATAACATTAAAGGTTGTAGCCTAGACTTTTAACCTAAATTCAGATGCTATTTATTTTTTAGATATAATAATCAACACCCAACACATTGTATGAAAACATGTAAACTGAACATAAGGCAGTTTTTGCATTAACTTGTGTTTTTACTCTAATTTGTTATTGAAATATAATAATTTACACAGTTGTCATTTTCATGAAAGATATTTTAAACATACATTAAATAATCAAGATATCATTAACAGGTTAAGTAAAATATAATATATAGGCTAACATAGTGCATTTATTTAGTGCAAGAGTTCATTTATAGGAACCAAAGTTGTGGACACTGAATCACTTGCCTGTTGAGGTAAATATAATGCTAGTGACAAGCTATGCAGTTTTATTGACGTCTTTACGCTGCTGAAACACTGATTGAGCGATTACACGAGTTATGATGCCTTTCAGTAAGTATACTGTATCTTTCAACATACCTTCAGATGTCCATTCTGTAACTGAGGAAGAGATGATCGCGTTTACTCGTGCGCCGCGCTGCCGCTTGAAATGAGGAGCCTAGTAGGCCTACTAGATAGCAAACTGTCACGCCACATCAAAGAGCGCCAAAACGCCATTTATTGTTCGAATTTTGTGATCAAATAGACCAAATTTGAAAGATTACACCTTGCTTATTATCGAAAGTAACAAAACACGGAGCTTGTTATTTGGTGTTAATGGTGGTTAGGCTACAAAACTGAATTCGTTGTGTACTGTACACATAAGACATGAGGTCCAATGAGCCGGGCTGGGTGGAGCCGGGCTGGGTGGGGCCGGGGCGGGGCATGTTCGTTACGCAATGAGAGTATCGCGATTCGAATCGTGAGGTCTGTATCGCGGTTTTTCGGTTCGGTTCGAATATCGTCTCACCCCTACTAGATGTGTTTCTGTGAAGTGAGGGATATACTCACTCATGTCAGATCACACATCATTAAAATAACTATGGCGATATTATCGCAGACTATATCACACACCCGCTCGGCTCAAGCTGATTGGCTCTGCTGATCCTGCAGCCAATGAGATTGCTGGCTCATCATTTAAATAGTGTGGTTCAGTGTTTCAGTTTCAGAGTTACTCTGAACCCTCCACCTCCCCAGCTCCTCCTCCCCAGCTCCTCCTCCCCCGCCCCCCCTCACCAGCTCCAGCTCCCCCTCCCCAACTCCACCTCCCCAGCTCCACCTGCCCAGCTGCTCCTCCCCAGCTCCACCTCCCCAGCACCTCCTCCCCAGCTCCCCCTCCCCAGATCCACCTCCACCTCCCCAGCACCTCCTCCCCAGCTCCACCTCCCCAGCTCCACCTCCCCAGCTCCACCTGCCCAGCTCCCCTTCCCCAGCTCCTCCTCCCCAGCTCCACCTCCCCAGCACCTCCTCCCCAGCTCCACCTCCACCTCCCCAGCACCTCCTCCCCAGCTCCACCTCCCCAGCTCCCCCTCCCCGGCTCCACCTCCCCAGCTCCACCTCCCCAGCTCCACCTGCCCAGCTCCACCTCCCCAGCTACTCCTCCCCAGCTCCCCCTCCCCAGCTCCACCTGCCCAGCTCCACCTCCCCAGCTCCCCTTCCTGTCCAGCTCCACCTCCCCAGCTCCCCCTCCCCAGCTCCACCTCCCCAGATCCTCCTCCCCAGCTCCCCTCCCCAGCTCCCCCTCCCCAGCTCCCCCTCCCCAGCTCCTCCTCCCCAGCTCCCCCTCCCCAGCTCCCCCTCCCCAGCTCCTCCTCCCCAGCTCCCCCTCCCCAGCTTCTCCTCCCCAGCTCCCCCTCCCCAGCACCTCCTCCCCAGCTCCCCTTCCCCAGCACCTCCTCCCCAGCTCCACCTCCCCAGATCCTCCTCCCCAGCACCTCCTCCCCAGCTCCACCTCCCCAGATCCTCCTCCCCAGCACCTCCTCCCCAGCTCCCCCTCCCCAGCTCCTCCTCCCCAGCTCCGCCTCCCCAGATCCTCCTCCCCAGCTCAACCTGCCCAGCTCCTCCTGTCCAGCTCCACCTGTCCAGCTCCACCTGCCCAGCTCCTCCTCCCTAGTCACCGCCCCCTTGTCTACACAAGTAAAGCTGCGAGCGCTGAGTGCATGAAGAGTCCAACACTCCACGCTTTGATCATTAAGAGCATGATACGGTATTTAAAGTGCACTATTTCTTTTAGAGTGAATTGGGCTGCACTTACCGTCGAAGGCCATTTCGCTCTTCACGTGAGTCTCGTATCTGTATAAATACGGATTCCTAAATGTTTTTGAAAAGTACAAATCTATCCTTTACAACTATTTTTTCTAAAAATGTTAATCATTATTGAGCAGAAAAGGACTTCTGTTTTAAGAACGAGTCACTAGTGAAAGTGTAGCAGGTCTTACCTCGATGCTGCTGATGAGCTCCAGATAGCGCAGATCTCGAACCCTGATGAACGCCTGGTGAGAGACACAGAACAGGAGATATGAGCGGAGATATCTAGATAAGCTCAGCACAGAGGCAGCGCTGGCTGAGGCTCACTCTCTTAGCGGTGTGGAAGTCGAGTCCCTCGAGAGCCTCCGTGGCCAGATCCCTCCAGTCGCGGTCTGTCACGCCCAGGCAGGCGATCTGATAGGCCTCCTGAAACATGCGGCGCTCCAGGTACTGGTACATCGGGGCTGACTGCACAGACAGAGCAAGCACAGGCCACTCAAGCACACGTGCAGCACAACATGCTAAGATGATCATCTATTCACAGAAACATAAGATACAAGATAAGATATTTGTTTTCCAGCAAAAATATCTAAACATTCTTAAATCAAGATACATTTACTGGAGAAAATTTTTCAAATTTATCAAAAGAAAAATTTATCAAAATCAAGCGTGTTTGTGCTTAAAACAAGAACAAATATCTGTCAGCGGGGTCAGAAGAATAATCTTGTTTTTCCTTTGAATTAAGTTTATTTTTCTGACCCCATTGGCAGATATTGGTCGTTATATTTATGGTTACGGTTAGGGTGAGCTTGTTAAGGATTAATTTGTTCCAGGACCAACAAAACATGTAGACCAGGAACAATTCAGGAGGTGTGAAATAATCTTTACAAATGGAATTTTGGGAGATATTTAAATCTGAATGTAGTTCCTCATGTAGTGCCTGTGACTCCTGCTCTACACGTGTGTCCTCTGACATCACTTCCTGTGTGCCACACCTGAGGCACCTCGACCGCAGCCATGGCGTACACGTGCAGGCAGAAGATCTTGGAGCCGTTGTAGCCCACGACGAAGCCCTGCAGCTTCTGCTGGTGCACTGGGAAACTGCTGGCCTTGATGTTCAGATACCCACTGCCAGAGAAGCACAGCATGTCCTCACACTGTGTGTTCCACGCCACGCTGTTGGCATTGGGCTCCTGCACACACACACACACACACACACACACACACACACACACACGCACACACACACACACACACTCAGTCAGCTGACAGGCCGGATCAGACGGAAGGTAGAGTGTGTGTGTGTGTGTGTGTGTGTGTGTGTGTGTGTGTGTGTGTGTGAGAGAGAGTGTGAGTGTGTGTGGCGGAGGACAGGAGGACAACATCTGCATGGTGTCAGTCTGGCGATTAAAAACAGCATTCTCCCAAACCTCACTGAGGCCCCAGTTGGCATTGGGACGACATGGCATTGGGAATGGATTAAGACTCTTGGGTCTTTGTGCTGAACACAGTCTTACCATCACTAATACCATGTTTCAATTATAAAAAAAATATAAAACCTCTTGGTTACACCCACGATATAAGCACTGGCATCTTCTGGATTACGTTATTGTCAGGCAAAATGATGCGAGGGATGTCCTCATAACTCGAGCTCTGAGAGGAGCCGAGTGCTGGACTGATCATCGGATGATTGTTGCCAAGCTTAATCTGAGGATTTGGCGGGCAGTGCATCTTAGAAAGGCAGCGACGGGGAAACTGAACTGTGTAAGGCTCCAAGACACTGAAGCGCGGAACAACTATCGATGCTCTGTTGCTTGGAAGCTTCAGGACGTTGAGCTTCTTCTCAGGAATGAAGTGGCAATTGAAAGTAAATGGAGCCTTATAAGTACATCACTTTACAATGCAGCAGCTGAATCAATTGGTAAATTTACGAAAAACAATCAGGATTGGTTTGATGAAAATTCCGTACACATCTCCACCCTCCTTGAAGAGATGCATAAGGCCCATAAAGCCTACCTTGATGATCCATGTTCTAAATCTCTTAAAAAGGTCTGTCAAGAACAGAGAAAAGAAACGCAATGGACTCTGTGGCAACTACAGAATCAGTGGTGGACGTCTAAGGCTCAGCAGATTCAATCTTTTGCAGACAAGCATGATATGCATAACTTTTAGAATGCAGTGAAGACCATTTATGGCACCAGATCTTACTCTGTCTGCCCCTTGAGATCAGCTGATGAACTGACTCTCATTAAGGACCAAAAAGGCATTGTTCAAAGATGGGGGGAACATTTTCAAGCCTTATTAAACCAAAAGGCATCAGTTGATCTTACAGTGTTACAGGAACTACCAACTTTACCAAGAATACAGAGTCTTGATGTTCCACTGTCTTTTTCTGAAGTGTATGCTGCAATCAAGGCACTGAGAAACAGCAAGTCCCCTGGAGCCGACTGTATTCCTGCTGAGCTCCTGAAGGAAGGAGGGTTCCTCTGCACAAGGGCAATCCATCAGTTCATCAGCCTAGTGTGGCAGCAAGAAAATATTCCCCAACAATGGAAAGATGCAAATATTGTTACAATATATAAAAACAAGGGTGATAGGTCCATCTGTGGGAATAGTAGGGGGATTTCACTTCTTTCAGCTGCTGGCAAAGCTCTGGCAAAGGTCAAGCTCCATCGACTTGTCAATGGCATTTCTGAAAATCTACTGCCAGAATCCAAAAATGGATTTAGAGCAGGTCGAAGTCAAGCGGCAACATTCTAATCTGAAGCCTACCCGGAAGTGTGAAAAACTGCAATACACCGAAAATCCGCCAGGGGCAGGTCCCAAAAGGGAGCAAATGTCCATAGACTCCATATTAAAATGTCCGTTTTCACAGCATAAATTCTTGTTTTTACAGGTCGGTCCCATGGACTTTTATTTTATTTTTCGATAGGTTCCGAGTGCCTGACAACTGTGAGGGGGGTGATTTTTTTTCTAACTCGTTAGTTTAGATCGTATTTAGATATAAAATGTATGACAAATAAGGGCGTGGTTAACTTTGATTGACAGCTGATAACGGGCTGCGCCGAGTGGAATTCCTGAAATTTGACGTCTGACACAACACATCATACCACCTCTGTATCCTTTCTGAACATTTGTATTGAAAGATCGTACATAAAATTGGTTGCTCTGCTATAAACTACACTAACCGACACTGTAGAAGTACTTCGCTTCATTTTTCCCGGTAACGTTAACGACATTCCACTACTATTTCACGTAGTTAGCACTATTTAGCGTCAATGTTTGTGGGCAGTGGCACTGCAACAGTAAGCATTAAATCGCCTCAGATAAGTTAGGGTCCGAGGTAACTTACTTTACCTATGGTTATAACTGACGTTTGAAACACTGTAAATGTGTCTGCCAAATGAATAAATGTAACATAACATTTAAAATATTCCTACATAGGCTTTATAAAATAAAATGTCACAACCCTGTCTCTTTTTGTGAGACCAAAGATCGCCCGTTAGATATACACAAGACGAATTATATCTCATGTTCAACCACTAGACTAGAGACATCAGAGCCAGCGGCACACGTCAGAAGCACTAGCCGAGGTAAGGCTGTTCCAGGCGGGGTACATGAGTGCTGAGCGCGCGCTGATCCCTGGATCTCAACTCTGAAAACGTCAGATCAAATTTTCAAATAGGCGCTATCTTTATAAATAAACCACAGATTTTAGCTTTAAACAACTACATTGTCGACTGAAAAACTATTAAAACTACATTTCGTGACACAATAACAGTAGTATTTTTAAATTTCGCGGCTTTTCTCCTCTGAACATTACTATTACCATTTATATCATGACCAAATACAACCAGAAACGTCTACGGTTACGTATGTAACCCTCGTTCCCTGAGTAGGGAACGGAGACGTTACGTCGGATGACGACGAATGGGGTTTCGCTTAGAAAGCCTATCGACTTCGAGTATTACACAACGAGCCAATGGCCAAGAAATGCCATGGGTCTGCGGAATTTGCATGACGTAACTCCGCCCCACCTCGTGGGTATAAAAGGAGGAAGTCCGCAACAGCAGTTTATGTTTCTTCGCTGAGGAGCCAAGACTGAGCTCAGGCGATCCCCGCGGTACAGCGGAAAGTGGCAGGCAGACGTAACGTCTCCGTTCCCTTCTCAGGGAACGAGGGTTACATACGTAACCGTAGACGTTCCCTTTCGTTGTCACTCCGAGTTACGTCGGATGATGACGAATGGGGTTACCAGTCTAATCACGCCACCTTCTCAGCTGTCTTCCAGTGCCCTGCGTAAATCGAGATCCCTGTCATAGACTGGACGAAGGACTCCATTTAACACAGGAATACCAAGGTACACTGGGAAGCATATCCCAAGCTAGGGGAAATGCGAATTAATGCCAGCCCAGAGGGGGGGGACTTAGTGAATACACATATGACCCGAAGGAAACATATGGAGAACACTGGGGTGTCCAGCCGCAGGTGGAATATTTCAACCCCAGGGGTGGCAAGGTGGCTTGCCAAGGGAAAGACACATGCTCGAGAGAGGCTTACAGTGGTAATACACATGTGGGGGTCGCTCAGGGGAGGGACCATGCACACGGGAGGCACCTAGCCGACGCGCAGGCAAGAGACACTGGCGCCGACGTCAGGAGTGCTGGAGGAGCTCAGGGCTTTCGGAGAAGCTCACCTGAGGAGAATATCGCACGTATCCAGTCCGCGGAGTGGAATGGCGAGCAAGCGAAGACACCTGAGCGTGTCCGGTACTAGCTAGTTGACGCGAGTATATGAGAGGACACTGGCTCCACTCGGAGATTATAGAATCTGGCGATGTGTTAGGTGTCGCCCAGCCTGCAGCTCTGCAGATGTCTGTTAGCGAGGCGCCATGCGCTAGAGCCCAAGAGGATGCCACACTCCGGGTGGAGTGGGCCGTCACACCAAGGGGGCACGGTCGACCTTGCTGCTGGTATGCCAAGGCAATGGCGTCCACTATCCAGTGAGACAAGCTTTGTTTGGAGAGAGCCTTTCCATTCAGCTTCCCACCATAACAGACAAAGAGCTGGTCTGAGGTCCTGAAACACTGCATCCTGTCTACATAGGCGCGGAGAGTGCGTACTGGACAGAGCAGTGCCAAGGCTGGGTCTGCCTCCTCCGGGGGCAGCGCTTGCAGGTTCACCACCTGGTCCCGAAAGGGAGTGGTAGGAACCTTGGGCACATATCCGGGCCGGGGTCTCAGGATCACGTGAGAAAAGCCGAATTCCAGGCACGCTTCGTCGACGGAGAATGCGTGCAGGTCCCCTACCCTCTTGATGGAGGCCAGAGCAACCAGGAGCGCTGTCTTCATTGACAGGAACTTAAGCTCGACTGATTGCAGAGGCTCAAGGGGAGCACTCTTCAGGGCAGTTAGGACCACTGAGAGGTCCCAAGAGGGAACGAGAGGAGGACGAGGAGGATATAGTCTCCTCGCTCCTCTCAGGAACCTGATGACCAGGTCGTGCTTCCCTACCGACTTACCTTCGACGGGGTCATGATGTGTGGCAATGGCGGCAACATAGACCTTAAGGGTGGCGGGAGACAGCCTTCGCTCCAACCCTTGCTGAAGGAAGCAAAGCACAACGCTGATCGAGCATCTCCGGGGGTCTTCTCGGTGAGAAGAGCACCAGTCGACGAAGAGGTTCCACTTCAACGCATAGACGTGTCTCGTGGACGACGCTCTAGCGGAAGTGATGGTAGCCGCCACCGCTGGTGGAAGGGTACTCAAACCTACCTCGAGCCGTCCAGGAGCCACACGTGGAGGCTCCAGAGATCGGGGCGAGGGTGCCACAGGGTGCCCCCTCCCTGAGAAAGAAGGTCCTTCCTCAGAGGAATGGGCCAGGGAGGTGCTGTCGTGAGGAGTACAACTTCGGGGAACCAGTTCCGGTTGGGCCAATACGGCGTGCAGAGCGTGCCCTCGGTCAGGGAAAAATACAGGGCGCAATGGGTCGAGTCGTGAGAGGCAAACAGATCTATCTGTGCGTCCCCGAACTGGTCCCAAATCAGCTGAACCGACTGGGGATAGAGTCGCCATTCTCCAGGGAGGGGCTGAAGCCGTGAGAGCTCGTCGGCTGCACAGTTCAGCGCTCCGGGAATGAAAATGGCTCGAAGCGACCTCAGATGCTTCTGACTCCATAGGAGGTGGCGGGCGAGTTGTGACATACGGCGGGAGCGTAGACCACCTTGATGGTTGATGTACGCTACAGTGGCGGTATTGCCTGAACGGACTAGCACGTGTTGACCCCGGAGCAACGCCCGGAAGCGGTGCAGGGCAAGACGTACTGCCAACAACTCGAGGCAATTGACATGCCATAGCCGCTGGGGTCCTGTCCAGGAGCCCGCAGCAGCATGTCCATTGCATATGGCGCCCCAGCCCGTGGTGGAGGCATCTGTTGATACAACATGCCGGGAAGCTCGTTCCAGGGGGACACCCGCCCTGAGAAAACTGATGTTCGACCACGGGTGAGGAACTGACGGCAGGTCGGAGTAACTGGTACTCGGAGTGTGCCTTGTTGCCATGCCCACCTCGGGACTCGGTCGCGAAGCCGAAGCTGAAGCGGTCTCATATGAAGCAATCCGAGCGGCGTGACCGCGGCTGCAGATGCCATATGCCCCAGGAGCCTCTGAAAATGTTTCAGTGGAACCGCACTCTTGCCCTCGAGTTGTCTCAGGCAAGTCAGCAGTGACTGCACGCGCTCGCTCGTAAGCTGCGCGGACATAGCGACCGAGTCGATGTCCATACCGAGAAAAGAGATCCTCTGCACGGGGCAAAGTTGCTCTTCTCCCAGTTGACCCAAGGGCCCAGACGAGCTAGATGCCGGAGCACTAGGTCCCTGTGTTCGCAACCCTGATCTCGAGAGTGAGCTAGGATCAGCCAGTCGTCGATATAACTCAGGATGCGAACCCCGTGCTCCCGAAGGGGAACAAGGGCAGCCTCGACGACCTTCGTGAAGATGCGAGGAGACAGGGCTAGCCCGAAAGGGAGAACCGCGTACTGGTATGCCTGCCCCTCGAAAGCAAACCGTAGGAACGCTCTGTGGCGAGGAAGAATGGAGACATGAAAGTAGGCGTCCTTCAGGTCGATCGCTGCAAACCAATCCTGGGGCCGCACGCATTCGAAAACGCGTTTGGCGGTGAGCATCTTGAACGGCAGCCTGTGAAGGGAGCGGTTCAGCACGCGCAAGTCCAGGATTGGCTGTAACCCACCGGTTTTCTTGGGGACAATGAAAAAGGGGCTGTACAGGGGCGAAGCGGTCCGTGGACGGCACGCCGTGTCAACCACCTCTGGGACAGAGGGGGACGAGGAGAGCATGGCTTGTGGGCAGCGCTCTGTGTCGTCCGCGCCTCTGTGTGCTCAGAGACGGGAAAGTCAGTTCTTGGAGAATGAGGATTCTTCCCCGGCCCTCCACCGGGGAAAGGAGTGGTCCTGCTACCAACTCCTGGAAGAACTGAGTCCCATCTCTGGGGAGCCCCTCAAGAGCGCCGCCTAACCCGGCGTGTAGCGGGGGGCGGGGCTGGAGAGGGCTGTGGCGTCCGGCCGCGGCCTCCAGAGCCGGCCCGGGTGAACGGGCGGGGTGAGCGGGGGGGCGCCCTCGGCGGTGGGCAGACCGAGGGACCTGAGCGGACGGCGGGGCCGTCGGGACAGAGTCAACCTCAGCCTGCTCCATCCCCGAGGAGCCCGTCTCAGGAGCGCCGCTTAACCCGGCGTGTAGCGGGGGGCGGGGCTAGAGAGGGCTGAGGCGTCCGCCCGCGGCTCCCAGAGCCGGCCCGGGTGAACGGGCAGGGTGGGAGCCGCGGGAGGGCGCCTTCGGCGGTGGGCAGACCGAGGGATCTGAGCGGACGGCGGGGCCGTCGGGACAGAATCAACGTCAGTCTGCTCATGGGCGGCTGAGAGCTGTTGGGCCAGCCCTCAACCGCACCGCCGAAGAGGCCGACCTGGGATATAGGAATGTCGAACAGACGGGTCCGCGCGACATCCAGCACATCAAACAGGTACAGCCACAGAATGGTGAGCATCACCTGACCCAGGGAGCGTACGGCCACTTTCGTCGCTCGGAGAGCAAGGTTAGTGGCGGCGCGCAGCTCAGTGAAGAGCCCTGGGTCAGTCCCGCCCTCGTGCAGGTCCATGAGCATCTGGGTCAGGTAGACCAGCAGAATGACCATGGCATGCAGTGAGGCGGCTGCCAGTGCCGTGGCGCTATAGGATCTCGCCACAAGCGTAGACGAAAAACTACAGGCCACGGACGGGTGCTTAGGATTGCGCCGAGAAGAAGCACTCTGAGGACACATAGCATCGCAACAAAGCGTTCAACCGGGGGAACCCCAGTGTACCCATGGGCAGCGGCCCCATCGAGGGGAGGATTGGCGGATGAGATCAGAGAGCGGTCCCTGATCTCATCATGCACGTCCGGGAAGAATGGTATTGGGGTTGGAAGAATGGAATTGGACGAGGGTTGGCGGCCTTACCAAAAAACCAATCGTCCTGGGAAAGCATTGCTGTCATCTCCGGATCAGACTCGACGAGTCTTCACTTCCAGGAAAATCAAACCCACCTAGTGAAGCTGCTACAAACATAATATCATCCTCTGTAGCTTCAAATGAAACACACGGGCCACCAGAGGGTAGACCCGTGGGAATCACCTGTTCACTAGCGGGCACCGTCATTGAAGAGGGGGGCTGGGGTCGCGGACACATAGTCGGCGCCTTGTTCCAGACCGTAACCCTCAGGTCACCCTGGCCACCAGCCGAATATCGGGGGGTGGTCGATACCAAGCTGCCGCACCATTCATTTTTTTTTTTTTTTTGAAATGCACGGGCGAGCCGTCTTTAAAAAGACGTGCTGCGTGCGAGCTCTTTTAGTGAGAGAAAACTCAAGTGTTGAAGCACCCGGGGAGACACGCACCGACTGGCAGATCACTGCAACAGATAGCAGGAAGCACGCGCTCGCCGTAGATCGCCGTCACACCAACACTCGAGGTACTCGTTTGTAAACCTGACAATTCAGAGATGGCTTGTGGAGAGAAGAATACACTTGGCTCCGAAGCGAAAACATAAACTGCTGTTGCGGACTTCCTCCTTTTATACCCACGAGGTGGGGCGGAGTTACGTCATGCAAATTCCGCAGACCCATGGCATTTCTTGGCCATTGGCTCGTTTTGTAATACTCGAAGTCGATAGGCTTTCTAAGCGAAACCCCATTCGTCGTCATCCGACGTAACTCGGAGTGACAACGAAAGGGAACAAATGTTCAGTCTTGCTTGTGAAAGATAACTCATCGAGACTTGTTTTCAATTGTGTGGCGATTTGTACAGCCCCAAGCAGGCACGAAACTCATATGGGTTGGCCAGAAGGTGGGCGGGGTTTGGATTTCCCAAGATTTTCCAAGATGGCGCCACCCATACCCCCCATAAACGGCAGGGCTCGAAATTAACTTTTTTACTTGGTAGCACTGGTGCTCCCAACTTCAAAAAGTTAGGAGCACCAGCAAAAATTTAGGAGCACCCACCAAATTTGACGTTTAGCTCTGCCAGTAGAGTGGACCGACCGGCAGCATTCTGGTGATCAAAAGACTTAATAATCGATCCTGATTTGTTTTACACACACTTGTCCCTGCATTTTTTTGTGCTTGGCACTCTCTCCTTGTTTAACCAAGCTCTCGCGCTTAAAATGTATTGGTTGTCGGTGGTGGCTGATGGACACGGCCATCCTTTCTTGTTCTCAGTTTTTTTTGGTTTTTCTTTTTTTTTAAGCTGTGATTTCACCACTGTATTTCATAGCTTTGTAAGATAAAATCCTTCTTTGCTAAACCTAATAATTATTTTGGTATATCATCATATCAGTATCAAAAATTAGAATAAAAAAGTAGCATTAAAAAGTTTATTTTAACAAATTTTCTACCATATACAATTGAATACAATTAGCAGCTAGCTAACAACAACTTGATTTTCACTTTTTTTCTGGTTTCACCTCACTCCAGTGTAAACTAAAAGTTTTGTTTTTTTGGTAAGTTTTCTTCACATTGTCATATAAATAACCTGAAAATACTGTAGTTTATTAAGGTTAAATCTTCCTAAACACTCTTACTAAAAATAAACGGGGTATGCACACTTACATTCTCATTTTAAGAGTTGTTCTGAGTAAATGTGGTTTGATTTGTTAACATTAGTTAATGCATTAGGCTAACATGAACCATGAGCAATACATTTGTTACTGTATTTATTAATCTTAGTTAATAAAAAAAAATACAGCTGTTCATTGTTTGTTAATGTTACTTCACAGTGCATTAGACTAACTAATGTTAACAAATACATCTTTTGATGTCAATAAGGCTACTATTAATGATTAAATTAACATTAACAAAGATTAGTAAATGCTGTAGAAATGCAGTTTATAAATAGTTAATGTTAACTAATGTAGTTAACTAGAGTTTAATAAATTGAACTTTATTGTAAAGTGTTACCGATTTGTTGTTATACACCGTCCCGTGAGTTCAGTGTTGGACAGATCAGTTGTTTTAACCGTTCATTAAATGGAATCAGTTCAAAGGAGTCATTAGTGGACGAGTAGGCTACGGCACGCATTGTTGTGAGATTATCCAAGCAGTTAGGACATCGCACAAGATTTGTGTCAACACAGAAAACATTTCATCACTGGATAGTTTTTTTTTGTTTATTGAAATTGTGGTTTATGTCCCCCTTTTGCACAATTCACACCCTGCGGTAATTCAGGAGAAAATCTCCGAATGCTCCACGTGAAACTTCGGTAGTCTTACCTTTTACCATCGTGTCAATTCTCAATTGATTTCGATTAATATGCGCGAGGGAGGGAGAACAAGACAGTTTGAAGACGGTGACGCCGGTTTACGGTACTGATCCACTTTTGCGACACGACTGAAGCGTGGTGTCGCACGCCTCTCCACATTTGTAAGTTGATGGGCGTTCCTCAAGTTTACCGCTATGGGGGTGGTTTTGACCCAGCGGCCAGTCTAGAACAAAGGCCCCTCGAGAGACTAATCTATTGGATAGACGCGTCGCGTTTGACGGATTCATTTGCATAAAGAAGGGCATCGGCCAGCTTTTTGACACGCAGTATTTTTCCAAATGAAGCGCCGCCTTCCCGGGATACTTTGCGGGCGCGTTAAAGTCGCGTGACGTCACCCATAGGAATAAAGTGGAGTGCGGCGCGACTGAAGTGTCGCACGGACAAGTGGATCAGTACGGTGCAGATCCACTTGTCCGTGCGACACTTCTGTTGCGCCGCGCTCCACTTTATTCCTATGGGTGACGTCACGCGACTTTAGAGCGCCCGCAAAGCATCCCGGGAAGGCGGTGCTTCATTTGGAAAAATGCTGCGCATCAAAAAGCTGGCCGATGCCTATCTTTATGCAAATGAATTCCGTTGAAAATACTTGAAAAGAAAATACTTGTCAAGAAGCTTATTTTATTAATTGATATATTATATAATGTTTGGTTCATCTTTGTTTTTGTAGTTTGGCAACAAGTTTGTTTTTGGACATTTGTTTTCTTTTTAAATTGATGAAGGTCATTTGATTGACTGTTTAAAACACAATAGATATCATCAATGCGATTTTTGGGTAAAACTGCTGTGTATTTTGGCCATGATCAATGCATTGTCACTTTAATTCAGCGTAAGCGGCGCGGCAAAAATAAACTGGGCGCCGAAACTATCGCGGCACTGCTGCTCCTGCTCTGCTCCTGCTACGCGCCGCCTCTGCGCGCGGTGTGAATGCTCTGATCTGTTAACATGGGCGCCGAAAAAATACGCGCTGCTTACACTCTGCTAACGCCTGCAGTGTGAAACCGGCGTTCACACCGCACGATAGTTTGCCGCGATAGTTTCGGCGTCCAGTCTATTTTTGCCGCGCCACAGTTTTACCCAAAAATCGCATTGATGATATCTATTGTATACAGTTGTGGTGGTCTCAAAATAAAGCTCAAACGCCCACAGTGGAATGCCAAGCTTTAAAAAATGACAGAGTCCATGATGTTGCGGTGGTCTCAAAGCTCTGGTCATAGAGCTGATAAGCTGATACATTTTTCTCCATGGGCTTTAATGGTCCACTGCCTTGAAGGCCCTGGAGCTTTGAGACCACCGCAACATCATGGACTCTGTCAATTTTTTAAAGCTTGGCATTCGACCGTGCGCGTTTGAGCGTTATTCGTGCCCAGGAGAGATGCACCCACCCTGGGATGGACTTTAGAGGAAAACCAGCCCGTCTTTTCCTGCAGGTTTCATGTTTTTCAGAGCTCCACCGCGGCGGAGATTGAACTCGCTCACCCAGCCAGAGTGCACCCTCTCGGGCTTGGGTCACTGCCTTGAAGGCCCTGGAGCTTTGAGACCACCGCAACTTTGTGAACTTTGTCATTTGTAAGAGCTTGTCTCCTCTACAGAAGCCCAAAGGGACGTTTTAGGACCGTCTTTGATCCATACGGAGCTCCAGGGAGGGCAGGCGTATCTGACTCTGGCCCAGACCTGATACAGATAAGCTGTATGACCTTATCTGGTCATAAGGGAAAGCTCTGGTCATAGGTGCAATGGATGTTATGTATATTTTTTACAGTCTATGGTCGAAGTACAATGGACATGATATTTACCTCACGCCAGTTGCAGGAGAAATGCCGCGAGCAACATAAGAACTTGTTCATTGTTTTTGTGGATCTTTCCAAGGCGTTTGATACTGTACATCGTGACCACTTATGGAAAGTGCTTTTGCATTTTGGATGCTCTGTAAAGTTTACCACAATCTTGCGACAGATTCATGATGGGATGACAGCCAAAGTAACATTGGGTGGATTAGAATCGTAACACTTTGAAGTGGGCACCGGAGTAAGACAGGGTTGTGTTCTTGCACCCGTCTTGTTTAACATCTTCTTACTGTGTGTTACAAAGCTGCTGTATAAAGAGATGGAAGAAGAAAGTGGGGTTGCAGTGGCTTATAGACTGGATGGGAACCTCTTTAACATCAGGAGGTTCCAGGCAGTCACTAAGCTTCAGTTGGTTCGTGTGCTGGAACTGCAGTATGCGGATGATTGTGCCTTAGTTTCACATACTCCAGAAGATTTACAGTCCACTCTTAAAGCTGCTGTTAGAGCATACGGCAGGATGGGCTTAGATGTGAATATCAAGAAAACAGAAGTCCTTTGCCAATGGTCATTGGATCCCCTGCAAAAACCTCCAGTAGTCACTATTCATGATTCCCCGCTTGCCACAGTGCCACACTTCAAATATCTTGGTTATTTATCTAGTGATTGTAGAATGGTTCAAGATATTCAACACAGGATCAAGCAGGCTGCATCTTCATTCGGGAGACTGAGGAAAAGAGTATTCAGTAATACTAATTTCTACACACAAAGATTGCTGTATATCGGGCAATCTGCCGTACCACCCTCCTGTATGGTTGTGAAACATGGACCATCTATGCTCGACATCTGAAAATTTTGGAATCTTTCCACATTAGATTCCTGCAGCGCATCCTCAAAGTGACATGGCAAGATCGAGTTCCACATATTGAGATCCTGAAAAAAAAACAACTGTTGGAGTGTAGAAGCAACCTTAATGCTCTACCAACTGAGATGGCTTGGTCATGTTGTGAGAATGCCGCCAAGTCGCCTTCCACGTAAGATAATGTACGGTCAATTACATCTTGGCTCCCGATTTGCAGGAGGCCAAAAAAAGAGGCTGAAAGACCAACTAAAAGGCTTTCTTAAGAAGTATGTGATAAAGCCCACATCCCAGCAAACTAGTGCTGTGAATCACAAGCTTTGGCAGCAACTTTGTCAAACTGGAGTACAAGGCTATGAAGACAGGAGAACTGAACATCGCCTGACTAAAAGACATCAGAGAAAGCAGGCGATGCTTGTTCCTGTCCCCTGAAGACCATCAGGAGAAACTTTCATATGCCCTGTCTGTAAAACACAGTGTGCATCCCGCATCCGCATCGTACTATACAGTCATCACAGAACCCACAAATTATAGGAGAAGTCATCATCGGACGACGGTGGACTACCCAGAATAAGAAGTGTGTGTGTGACAGAGTATGTGAGCGAAGTGTGTGTGTGTGAGTGTGTGTGTGTGTGCGTGTGTGTGTGCGTGCGTGTGCGTGCGTGTGTGTGCGTATGTGTGTGTGCGATGGTGACCTGGAAGAGCAGCTCTCTGGTGTGTATGTCGTACACCAGGCAAGTGTTGTGCTCGTCCACCACGGCCAGTTTGCTGCGAGACGAGCTCATGTCCAGACAGCGCACAGATGTGTTCTGCTTCAGCAGCGTGATGGAGAACGGGTTATCCACGAAGATCTGCAGGATCTGCACACACACACACACACCCACACACCGTTTGAAGAAAAGTTTCTCTATACAGTGCATCCAGAAAGTATTCACATCGCTTCACTTTTTCCACATTTTGTTATGTTAAAGCCTTATTCCAAAATGGATTAAATGCTTTATTTTCCTCAAAATTCTACAAACAAAACCCCATACTGACAACGTGAAAGAAGTTTGTTTGAAATCTTCGCAAATTTATTACAAATAAAAATCGAAAAAAATCACATGTACTCAAAATTGAACTCGATGTGATAATTTAAGACCCTTTATGGCAGGAAGAGTTCTATCAAACCCTAGAGTTCTGTATAGAACCCACTGAACATTTTTTCTAAGAGTGTATAAACGAAATGCATTGATTGGTCAGTGTGAGTAAACACAACATACGGCTCCGTTCTTCAGTCCCACCAGGAGCCCCTCTCGACCCGCCGGCCCACCGATCACTTTAATATAGCGGATCAGAGACTCCATCAGCCACTCCTTCTCTTTCACAGCCGTGAAGGACAAACACTGCAGCCGCTTTTCCTACACACACACACACACACACACACACACACCGAGAGAGAGAGAGACACACACACACACACAGAGAGAGAGACACACACACCGAGAGACATACACACAGAGAGAAACACAGAGAGACACACACACAGAGAGAGACACAGAGAGAAACACACAGACACACAGAGAGACATACACACAGAGAGAAACACACACACAGAGAAACACACACACACACACAGAGAGATACACACAGAGAGAAACACACAGAGAGAGACACACACAGAGAGACACACACACACACACACACAGACATACACAGAGAGAAACACACATAGAGACACACACACAGAGAGACACACACAGGCACACACACACAGAGAGACACACACAGAGAGACACATACAGAGAGAGACACACACACACACACACACACACACACACACACACACACACACAGAGAGACACATACAGAGAGACACACACAGAGAGACACACACAGATAGACACACACACACAGAGAGACACACACACACAGACACACACAGAGAGAGACACACACAAAGACACAGAGAGACACACAGAGAGACACAGAGAGAAACACACAGAGAGACACACAGAGAGAGACACACACAGAGAGACACACACACACACACACACACACACAGAGACACACACGCACGCACACACAGAGAGAAACACACAGAGAGACACACACAGAGAGACACACACAGAGAGACACACACGCACACACAGAGAGACACACACAGAGAGACACATACACAGAGACACACACACACACGCGCACACACAGAGAAACACACAGAGAGACACACACACACACACAGAGAGATACACACAGAGAGAAACACACAGAGACACACACACACACACACACACACAGAGAGACACATACAGAGAGACACACACAGAGAGACACACACAGATAGACACACACACACAGAGAGACACACACACACAGAGACACACACAGAGAGAGACACACACACACACAGACACAGAGAGACACACAGAGAGAAACACACAGAGAGACACACAGAGAGAGACACACACAGAGAGACACACACACACACACACACACACAGAGAGACACACACACAGAGAGACAAACACAGAGAGACACACACGCACGCACACACAGAGAGAAACACACAGAGAGACACACACAGAGAGACACACACAGAGAGACACACGCACACACAGAGAGACACACACAGAGAGACACATACACAGAGACACACACACACACGCGCACACACAGAGAAACACACAGAGAGACACACACACACACACAGAGAGAGACACATGCACAGAGACACACACACGCGCACACACAGAGAAACACACAGAGAGACATACACAGAGAGACACACACACACGCGCACACACAGAGAAACACACAGAGAGACATACACAGAGAGACACACACACACAGAGAGACACATACACAGAGAGACACACACACACACACACACAAACACACACACAGAGGACAGGTTACAAAATGAAACCGTTTCTCACTTTCTTACTCAACGTATTTACAGTCAGATTATATTCAGACAGCTGCTGTAAATCACACCTACAAAATGACTGAATTAAATAAAATGCCACTTGCTGTTATTTATCTAAAAGAAATCAAAGATTAAGCAAAAAAAACTAGCAAAAAGAAGAAATGAAACAAAAGGTATACATTATACAGTGTTGAGAAAGAAGACAGTCAAACACTCAACATGTTCAAAGTTACTGTGATTAACGTGTGTGTGTGCGTGATTGAGTGTGTGTGTGTGTGTGTGTGTGTATCTGTTTTTTTGTGCGTGATTGAGCGAGAGAGTGCATGCGTGTGTGTGTGTGTGTGTGTGTATGCACGCACGTGTGTGTGTGTGTGTATCTGTGTTTTTGTGCATGATTGAGCGAGAGAGTGTATGCACGCAC
>JAPDVR010000015.1:472500-560000 GCA_026230005.1 Gila orcuttii | reverse complement strand
GGGCGGACACTGCTATGTGCGTTCACTGGAAACCAATGCGTCCCGAAGCGCGCGAGGAGCGGGAAGCATACAGCGATTTCCTGAGGGCTCTGCGGAGGAGATGTTGCCGCTCGCTCGCGTCAGGGCCTCTTAGCCGAAGCCTGAATGACAGTCCTCAGATCGCCGTCGGTCTGGAGGGAAACCTGAAGCCTCTCGACGGCAGAAGGCGTAGGCGGGGAGGAGGTGGAACAACTGTCCTCCCCCCCCGATGCCGACAGGTTCAGCCACAGGGGTCTCCGTAGCCACTAATGCTGCGGTCTCCTCATTAGCACGGAGAGACAAGTCTGCCACTCGACGAAGCTCTTTAATATCGTCGAGCGCGACCTCCCCACTGTGGCCCATATCTCTGAGGAGGTCGGCTGGTACGCCTGCATATACGCCCGACCCGCCTCCGTATACGCCTTGCCCACCGCAGCCGATGTAGTGCGCAGGGTTTGGAGGGCAGCGCCGGAGTCTTCAGGGATGACGCAGCGTCGGGTGAGAGATAAGATGCCAGTGTCTCTTCCACCCGCGGCATCACCGCATAGCCGTTCTCTTTCCAGCCCAAAATAGAGGAATATATATCGACATTTTGGGCTCAAAAGCCAGGACGGCAACGGCTTATTACACGATCTGGACACCTCGGTGTGGAGATCGGTGATAAATGACAGGCTCCGGCGAGGAGGCTGTGCCTGAGTCTGCAGGAAACGTTAATCTAGTTTACTCTTTTTAAACGTCTCCTGCTTCTCTGATGGCCATCCAATACTTAATTTGGCCCCTGCTCTGGTCACAACCTCCAGCAGCTCCTCGAAGGCAGAATGAGGAGACGAGTCCTCTGGTTCTCCGGCCTCGATGCACAAAATATCGAACTCCTCTGAGCCAGATAATCGAGCATCGGGTCCTCGTCCTGGGTGAAAAAAGCAGAGAAGAGCGGGCTTCGACTCCTAAACCGACGCTGAGTGCTGAGAAAGGGCCGAAGCTCAGCCAGCTCCTGCGACCCCACACGTGCAGACGAGTGTCCCGGTGCACGGGAGCAGGGCTACGTCTGTCTCATCAGGAGCTCTCCGAGAGGCAACACGTCACCGTTTGCACAGACAACACCATCGAGCGTTTCATTACACATACGCATCACACAGCGCGAGTGTGTCACCCTCGCTCACACAGCGCGGGCACAGGGATTCTTACTCGCCAGACTGAGAGTTACTGGGACAAACAACACCAAATAAGACGCACAGGCAACACAGAACGCCTGACGCCGAGCCAGCGTCTCTTTACAGCTTTCGCTACGCTGTCACATGAAGTCATGTGACACCAATCGAGATTGGACTAATTCCACACAGGCTTCAGATGCATCACGCGTTCCCCACGACGCAGCATCTCGTTCCCTCGAAAGGGAACACTTTTCTTGTTGATCTTCATGCTAAGTTTCTTAAGGTTGAGAAAAAAACCTTGAATCTCCATCATTCACTGGTCGATCTGATGTAACATCGCATGACTTGGCACATTCAGCACGGTCACATGACTTCGGTCACATGACTTGGCACATTCAGCACGGTCACATGACTTGGCCAGTGTCTTTACCTGACAGAGAATGATGTGTTGTGAGCAGACGACCAGCAGGTTGCACTCGAAGCGCCTGCAGATCTTCTCTTTGACGCGGTAGTGCATGTCGTTGGAGTCGTCGGAGTGAAGCTCGTAGATCAGGATCTTCTCCGGGAGCTGGATGGCCAGTCGGCTGCGGTAGATGGCGATCTTCTTCACCAACTCACGGCATTTTATTCGCACTGGCAAATTGGGAAAAATTCAAGAAAGTACAGATATGGATCACATTCAAGACTATCACAGGAATTCTGGGACAGACCCCTCCACCTCCCCAGATCTGCGCTCACAGCCGCGTGTCTGTCTGTCTACTAGCATTAGCAATCATCAGCCGCGACCGAATACATTACCACATTAACTATTCAGAGAGTTGCTGTAATTGAAATAAATACACACACGGACACATATATAAATAAAGAAATTAAAGAAATATATTCCCATTATTATGTCTCCTGCAGATATATCCTCATCCTGTTATATCTAATTCCTATGGTGATTTGCTCCCAGCTGTGTTTGAGAGTGGCATGTGTGAGTATGATGATGTCATGTGTAAAGTGTGATGTCACGGCACCTTTCTGCTCGGTGATGAGGTGCTGCACGATGACGTCGGTCATGCTGTCCCTGTAGGCATAGCGGTCCTTGTATAAGCCATGAACCGTGCTGAAGATGAGCTGGCAGAAGGCGATGGTGCCGTCCTGACAGCCTAAAACCTGCGGGACACACACTCGCGTCAGCTTCAGCTAATGCTACAAACTCAAACACGACAGCTTCAGCTAATGCTACAAACTCAAACACAACATCTCCTCATAATGAGGAAGACTGCGACTGCTCTATAAAACACGGTGTTAGAGAAGCAGAGTTGTGATTTATAGCTCGGTATGATATTCACACGACTAATAACCTCACGTTCTCGCACATCTTATTCTCTGATTAAAAATGCACTGTAACATTTTACACCTTTAATCTGTCTACTATTAATAAACTGCCTTAAATAGAGGCGAGAACAGCAGAGAAATGAACCAAATCTCACAAACACTGTCAAGAAAGTGTCATATTTCACCCACAATATTATATTTTGCATATAAAAAAAAATCAAGTCTATTTTAGGACCATTATGGTTTTGCAGTGACATTATTTTTTAAGCTAACAAAACAAAAGAGTAAGTTACATTATTTAAACTATAATGTGCTGATGTGCATTGATGTTGTTGTGCTACAGTGAATTTACACTGATTTAAATTAATGTTATTAATTGAAATACTCTCTTACAGTAATATGAAAATCAATAACCCAGACATATGCACACAGCTAACTAGCCTCATAACTGAACATGTGCGTGACTGAAAACTCTCGGACCACGTAGTTGGAGTCGGGCTTGACGCGGCAGGTCCAGACCCAGGAGCTCTGCTGCCCGACGCTGCCGAGCCGAACGCCGTCCCGCGTGTAGAGCGACGCCTGTCTGTCCGAGCCGCTCAGCACCAGGTACTCGCCCTTCGAGAAGAAGCTCACGCAGCAGGGGTCAAAGGTCAGCGCCCGGTCCTTCCCCATCTGACAAACACACAAGAGTAGGTGAGTGTGTGTGTGTGTGTGTGTGTGTGTGTGTGTGCGTGAGTGAGTGTGTTTGTCTCTGTGTGTGTGTGTATGTGTGTGTGTGTGTGTGTGTGAGTGTGAGTGTGAGTGTGAGTGTGTGTGAGTGTGTTTGTGTGTGTGAGTGTGTCTGTGTGTGTGTGTGTGTGTGTGTGTGTGTGTGTGTGTGTGTGTGTGTGTGTGTGTGAGTGTGTGTGTGTGTGTGTGTGTGTGTGTGTGTGTGTGTGAGTGTGTGTGTGTGAGTGTATGTGTGAGTGTGTGTGTGTGTGTGTGTGTGTGTGTGTGTGTGTGTGTGTGTGTGTGTGTGTGTGTGTGTGTGTGTGTGTGAGTGAGTGTGTTTGTGTGTGTGAGTGTGTCTGTGTGTGTGTGTGTGTGTGTGTGTGTGTGTGTGTGTGTGTGTGTGTGTGAGTGAGTGTGTTTGTGTGTGTGAGTGTGTCTGTGTGTGTGTGTGTGTGTGTGTGTGTGCTTGTATTTTCATGTCATGTATTTTCAGCGCATGATTATATATTGAAGCTCAGATGTTTGAATGAATATACCGTCATCAGCAAGACTCTTTCCACTGTAAACCGTTTAACGAGCTCTGAAAACAGCGCAGTAATGAAGTGTGTGTGTGTGTGTTTAACGAGCGCTGTAATGAAGTGTGTGTTCAGACAGCACTGCAGGCCCACGGCATTACAGTCACATAACGAGCGCTGCATACTTTCCCTTAATCACTACACTTCCCATGAGCACCGGGGGCAGGACCTGTGTGAAGCTGTAAAGATCATGTTTTCCAGGACGCTGATGGTTCGGCTCCACATGATTTCTCTTATTAAACCTGTTTATAGAGATCGTATGGAAAATTGCATACACATTGCATATTTCTTGCTCATTTTAAACATGACTTTAATGTACTATGTAGAGCAGACTTATGGATAGTCCAAGTCAAGCCTGTACCATGTGCATCACTGATGGCTCCTATGATCTACTTTATAATAATACATCATATCAACATGGAATCATGACTAACTCAACAAGAGCAGCAGAATAACTTATAACTCTCAGCCCACTGCATAAAGAAGAGCCATCTTTTTTTATTTAATGGTGACAGATTATGCCCCTTTTCACAAGATGTAATATAAATCTTTGGCATCTCCACATTGTGTCTAAATTTCAGCTCAAAATACCAGATCAAAAACACGCTGTTTTTGTGTGTGTCCCTTTAATGCAAATGAGCTGCAGCTCCGCCTCCGTTCAGAAGAGGGCGGAGTCTTTACACAAGCTTCAGAAACTCCAGCAATAACAAAACAGGCCAATCTCACTCATCCAGAATCCCAGAATAACCAGTAGCGAGGGCAGCCTTACGGAGAGACTCAGGAAGAGTTTCTGAATGTTAGTGGAGACATTTATGTAGTTGTTGTGGAGTTACATTGATCATCTCATCATCATGTTGAACTTCTACACAAGTGTCAACAGTGTGTGACGCTGTGTGTGACGCTGTGTGTGACGCTGTGTGTGACGCTGTGTGTGACGCTGTGTGTGAAGCTGTGTGTGACGCTGTGTGTGACGCTGTGTGTTACGCTGTGTGTGGAGCTGTGTGTGACGCTGTGTGTGACGCTGTGTGTGAAGCTGTGTGAGACGCTGTGTGAAGCTGTGTGTTGACGCTGTGTGTGAAGCTGTGTGTGACGCTGTGTGTGAAGCTGTGTGAGACGCTGTGTGAAGCTGTGTGTTGACGCTGTGTGTTAAGCTGTGTGTGACGCTGTGTTTGATGCTGTGTGTGATGCTGTGTTTGATGCTGTGTGAAGCTGTGTGTTGACGCTGTGTGTGATGCTGTGTGTGATGCTGTGTGTGATGCTGTGTGAAGCTGTGTGTGACGCTGTGTTTGATGCTGTGTGTTGACGCTGTGTGTGAAGCTGTGTGTGACGCTGTGTGTGACGCTGTGTGTGACGCTGTGTGAAGCTGTGTGTTGACGCTGTGTGTGATGCTGTGTGTGACGCTGTGTGTGATGCTGTGTGTGACGCTGTGTGAAGCTGTGTGTTGACGCTGTGTGTGAAGCTGTGTGTGACGCTGTGTTTGATGCTGTGTGTGACGCTGTGTGTGACGCTGTGTGTGACGCTGTGTGAAGCTGTGTGTTGACGCTATGTGTGAAGCTGTGTGTGATGCTGTGTTTGATGCTGTGTGTGAAGCTGTGTGTGACGCTGTGTGAAGCTGTGTGTTGACGCTGTGTGTGAAGCTGTGTGTGACGCTGTGTGTGACGCTGTGTGTGAAGCTGTGTGTGACGCTGTGTGACGCTGTGTGTGACGCTGTGTGTGAAGCTGTGTGTGAAGCTGTGTGTGATGCTGTGTGTGAAGCTGTATGTGAAGCTGTGTGTGATGCTGTGTGTGAAGCTGTGTTTGACGCTGTGTGTGACGCTGTGTGAAGCTGTGTGTGAAGCTGTGTTTGACGCTGTGTGTGACGCTGTGTGATGCTGTGTGTGAAGCTGTGTTTGACGCTGTGTGTGACGCTGTGTGTGACGCTGTGTGAAGCTGTGTGTGAAGCTGTGTGTGACGCTGTGTGTGAAGCTGTGTGTGACGCTGTGTGTGATGCTGTGTGATGCTGTGTGAAGCTGTGTGTGAAGCAGTGTGAAGCTGTGTGTGATGCTGTGTGTGAAGCTGTGTGTGATGCTGTGTGTGATGCTGTGTGTGAAGCTGTGTGTGATGCTGTGTGTGATGCTGTGTGTGATGCTGTGTGTGAAGCTGTGTGTGAAGCTCTGTGTGATGCTGTGTGTGAAGGGTGGTGATGGCGCAGTGGATAAGACACATGCCTTTGGTGTGAGAGACCCGGGTTCGAGTCCACTGTGAGACACCAATGTGTCCCTGAGCAAGACACTTAACCCTTAGTTGCTCCAGAGGCGTGCGACCTCTGACATATATAGTCGCTTTGGATAAAAGCGTCAGCTAAATGAACAAATGTAAATGTAAATGTAAATAAAGCTGTGTGTGACGCTGTGTGTGATGCTGTGTGTGAAGCTGTGTGTGAAGCTGTGTGACGCTGTGTGTAATGCTGTGTGTGACGCTGTGTGTGACGCTGTGTGTGACGCTGTGTGTGACGCTGTGTGTGAAGCTGTGTGTGATGCTGTGTGTGATGCTGTGTGTGAAGCTGTGTGTGAAGCTGTGTGTGAAGCTGTGTGACGCTGTGTGTGAAGCTGTGTGTGAAGCTGTGTGTGATGCTGTGTGTGACACTGTGTGTGAAGCTGTGTGTGAAGCTGTGTGTGATGCTGTGTGTGAAGCTGTGTGTGAAGCTGTGTGTGACGCTGTGTGTGAAGCTGTGTGTGACGCTGTGTGTGATGCTGTGTGTGAAGCTGTGTGTGACGCTGTGTGTGATGCTGTGTGTGTGAAGCTGTGTGTGATGCTGTGTGATGCTGTGTATGATGCTGTGTGTGACGCTGTGTGTGACGCTGTGTGTGAAGCTCTGTGTGACGCTGTGTGTGACGCTGTGTGTGACGCTGTGTGTGATGCTGTGTGTGAAGCTGTGTGTGACGCTTTGTGTGAAGCTGTGTGTGAAGCTGTGTGTGAATCTGTGTGTGATGCTGTGTGTGAAGCTGTGTGTGACGCTTTGTGTGAAGCTGTGTGTGAATCTGTGTGTGATGCTGTGTGTGAAGCTGTGTGTGACGCTGTGTGTGACGCTGTGTGAAGCTGTGTGTGAAGCTGTGTGTGACGCTGTGTGTGACGCTGTGTGAAGCTGTGTGTGAAGCTGTGTGACGCTGTGTGTGACGCTGTGTGTGATGCTGTGTGTGAAGCTGTGTGTGACGCTTTGTGTGAAGCTGTGTGTGAAGCTGTGTGTGAATCTGTGTGTGAAGCTGTGTGTGACGCTGTGTGTGACGCTGTGTGAAGCTGTGTGTGAAGCTGTGTGTGACGCTGTGTGTGACGCTGTGTGAAGCTGTGTGTGAAGCTGTGTGTGACGCTGTGTGTGAAGCTGTGTGAAGCTGTGTGAGAAGCTGTGTGTGAAGCTGTGTGACGCTGTGTGTGAAGCTGTGTGAAGCTGTGTGTGAAGCTGTGTGTGAAGCTGTGTGTGACGCTGTGTGTGACGCTGTGTGAAGCTGTGTGTGAAGCTGTGTGACGCTGTGTGTGACGCTGTGTGTGATGCTGTGTGTGAAGCTGTGTGTGACGCTTTGTGTGAAGCTGTGTGTGAAGCTGTGTGTGAATCTGTGTGTGAAGCTGTGTGTGACGCTGTGTGTGACGCTGTGTGAAGCTGTGTGTGAAGCTGTGTGTGACGCTGTGTGTGACGCTGTGTGAAGCTGTGTGTGAAGCTGTGTGTGACGCTGTGTGTGAAGCTGTGTGAAGCTGTGTGAGAAGCTGTGTGTGAAGCTGTGTGACGCTGTGTGTGACGCTGTGTGAAGCTGTGTGTGAAGCTGTGTGTGACGCTGTGTGTGAAGCTGTGTGAAGCTGTGTGAGAAGCTGTGTGTGAAGCTGTGAGAAGCTGTGTGTGAAGCTGTGTGACGCTGTGTGTGATGCTGTGTGAAGCTGTGTGAGAAGCTGTGTGTGAAGCTGTGTGACGCTGTGTGTGAAGCTGTGTGTGAAGCTGTGTGTGACGCTGTGTGTGATGCTGTGTGAAGCTGTGTGTGAAGCTGTGTGTGACGCTGTGTGTGAAGCTGTGTGAAGCTGTGTGAGAAGCTGTGTGTGAAGCTGTGTGACGCTGTGTGTGATGCTGTGTGAAGCTGTGTGAGAAGCTGTGTGTGAAGCTGTGTGACGCTGTGTGTGATGCTGTGTGAAGCTGTGTGTGAAGCTGTGTGTGACGCTGTGTGTGATGCTGTGTGAAGCTGTGTGAGAAGCTGTGTGTGAAGCTGTGTGACGCTGTGTGTGATGCTGTGTGAAGCTGTGTGTGAAGCTGTGTGTGACACTGTGTGTGAAGCTGTGTGTGATGCTGTGTGTGAAGCTGTGTGACGCTGTGTGTGAAGCTGTGTGTGACGCTGTGTGTGACGCTGTGTGTGACGCTGTGTGACGCTGTGTGTGATGCTGTGTGAAGCTGTGTGAGAAGCTGTGTGTGAAGCTGTGTGACGCTGTGTGTGATGCTGTGTGAAGCTGTGTGTGAAGCTGTGTGTGACACTGTGTGTGAAGCTGTGTGTGACACTGTGTGTGAAGCTGTGTGTGATGCTGTGTGTGAAGCTGTGTGACGCTGTGTGTGAAGCTGTGTGTGACGCTGTGTGTGACGCTGTGTGTGACGCTGTGTGTGACGCTGTGTGTGAAGCTGTGTGTGAAGCTGTGTGTGAAGCTGTGTGTGAAGCTGTGTGTGAAGCTGTGTGTGAAGCTGTGTGACACTGTGTGTGAAGCTGTGTGTGACGCTGTGTGTGAAGCTGTGTGACACTGTGTGTGAAGCTGTGTGTGAAGCTGTGTGTGAAGCTGTGTGACACTGTGTGTGAAGCTGTGTGTGAAGCTGTGACACTGTGTGTGAAGCTGTGTGTGACGCTGTGTGTGATGCTGTGTGAAGCTGTGTGTGAAGCTGTGTGTGACGCTGTGTGTGATGCTGTGTGAAGCTGTGTGAGAAGCTGTGTGTGAAGCTGTGTGACGCTGTGTGTGATGCTGTGTGAAGCTGTGTGTGAAGCTGTGTGACACTGTGTGTGAAGCTGTGTGTGACACTGTGTGTGAAGCTGTGTGTGATGCTGTGTGTGAAGCTGTGTGACGCTGTGTGTGAAGCTGTGTGTGACGCTGTGTGTGACGCTGTGTGTGACGCTGTGTGTGACGCTGTGTGTGAAGCTGTGTGTGAAGCTGTGTGTGAAGCTGTGTGTGAAGCTGTGTGTGAAGCTGTGTGTGAAGCTGTGTGACACTGTGTGTGAAGCTGTGTGTGAAGCTGTGTGACACTGTGTGTGAAGCTGTGTGTGACGCTGTGTGTGAAGCTGTGTGACACTGTGTGTGAAGCTGTGTGTGAAGCTGTGTGTGAAGCTGTGTGACACTGTGTGTGAAGCTGTGTGTGACGCTGTGTGTGATGCTGTGTGAAGCTGTGTGTGAAGCTGTGTGACACTGTGTGTGAAGCTGTGTGTGAAGCTGTGTGTGATGCTGTGTGAAGCTGTGTGTGATGCTGTGTGACGCTGTGTGTGACGCTGTGTGTGAAGCTGTGTGTGATGCTGTGTGAAGCTGTGTGTGATGCTGTGTGTGAAGCTGTGTGACGCTGTGTGTGACGCTGTGTGTGACGCTGTGTGTGACGCTGTGTGTGACGCTGTGTGTGAAGCTGTGTGTGATGCTGTGTGAAGCTGTGTGTGAAGCTGTGTGTGAAGCTGTGTGACACTGTGTGTGAAGCTGTGTGTGAAGCTGTGTGACACTGTGTGTGATGCTGTGTGTGAAGCTGTGTGACGCTGTGTGTGATGCTGTGTGTGAAGCTGTGTGACGCTGTGTGTGAAGCTGTGTGTGACGCTGTGTGTGATGCTGTGTGTGACGCTGTGTGTGAAGCTGTGTGTGATGCTGTGTGAAGCTGTGTGTGAAGCTGTGTGTGAAGCTGTGTGTGACACTGTGTGTGAAGCTGTGTGTGACGCTGTGTGTGAAGCTGTGTGTGACGCTGTGTGTGACGCTGTGTGTGACGCTGTGTGTGACGCTGTGTGTGATGCTGTGTGTGACGCTGTGTGTGAAGCTGTGTGTGATGCTGTGTGTGAAGCTGTGTGTGAAGCAGTGTGAAGCTGTGTGTGATGCTGTGTGTGATAGTGTGTGTGATGCTGTGTGTGATGCTGTGTGTGAAGCTGTGTGTGAAGCTGTGCGATGCTGTGTGTGTGAAGCTGTGTGTGATGCTGTGTGTGAAGCTGTGTGTGACGCTTTGTGTGAAGCTGTGTGTGAAGCTGTGCGATGCTGTGTGTGTGAAGCTGTGTGTGACGCTGTGTGTGAAGCTGTGTGTGACGCTTTGTGTGATGCTGTGTGTGACGCTGTGTGTGAAGCTGTGTGTGACGCTGTGTGTGAAGCTGTGTGTGATGCTGTGTGTGAAGCTGTGTGTGAAGCTGTGTGTGAAGCTGTGTGTGATGCTGTGTGTGACGCTGTGTGTGATGCTGTGTGTGAAGCTGTGTGTGAAGCTGTGTGTGACGCTTTGTGTGATGCTGTGTGTGACGCTGTGTGTGAAGCTGTGTGTGACGCTGTGTGTGAAGCTGTGTGTGATGCTGTGTGTTAAGCTGTGTGTGAAGCTGTGTGTGAAGCTGTGTGATGCTGTGTGTGACGCTGTGTGAAGCTGTGTTTTGACGCTTTGTGTGATGCTGTGTGTGAAGCTGTGTGTGATGCTGTGTGTGACGCTGTGTGAAGCTGTGTGTTGACGCTGTGTGTGAAGCTGTGTGTAACGCTGTGTGTGAAGCTGTGTGTGACGCTGTGTGACGCTGTGTGTGAAGCTGTGTGTAAAGCTGTGTGTGAAGCTGTGTGTGACGCTGTGTGAAGCTGTGTTTTGACGCTGTGTGTGAAGCTGTGTGTGACGTTGTGTGTGACGCTGTGTGAAGCTGTGTGTGATGCTGTGTTTGATGCTGTGTGTGACGCTGTGTGTGATGCTGTGTGAAGCTGTGTGTTGACGCTGTGTGATGCTGTGTGTGACGCTGTGTGTGAAGCTGTGGGTGATGCTGTGTGTTGACGCTGTGTGATGCTGTGGGTGAAGCTGTGTGTGATGCTGTGTGAAGCTGTGTTTTGACGCTGTGTGTGAAGCTGTGTGTGACGTTGTGTGTGACGCTGTGTGTGAAGCTGTGTGTGACGCTGTGTGAAGCTGTGTGTGAAGCTGTGTGTGATGCTGTGTGTGAAGCTGTGTGTGAAGCTGTGTGTGACGCTGTGTGTGAAGCTGTGTGTGAAGCTGTGTGTGAAGCTGTGTGTGATGCTGTGTGTGAAGCTGTGTGTGAAGCTGTGTGTGACGCTGTGTGATGCTGTGTGTGACGCTGTGTGTGAAGCTGTGGGTGATGCTGTGTGTTGACGCTGTGTGATGCTGTGGGTGAAGCTGTGTGTGATGCTGTGTGAAGCTGTGTTTTGACGCTGTGTGTGAAGCTGTGTGTGACGTTGTGTGTGACGCTGTGTGTGAAGCTGTGTGTGACGCTGTGTGAAGCTGTGTGTGAAGCTGTGTGTGATGCTGTGTGTGATGCTGTGTGGGATGCTGTGTGTGAAGCTGTGTGTGACGCTTTGTGAAGCTGTGTGCTGACGCTGTGTGTGAAGCTGTGTGTGACGCTGTGTGTGACGCTGTGTGTGAAGCTGTGTGTGACGCTGTGTGACGCTGTGTGTGACGCTGTGTGTGAAGCTGTGTGTGAATCTGTGTGTGATGCTGTGTGTGAAGCTGTGTGTGAAGCTGTGTGACGCTGTGTGTGATGCTGTGTGTGAATCTGTGTGTGATGCTGTGTGTGACTCTGTGTGTGAAGCTGTGTGTGAATCTGTGTGTGATGTAGGGCTGGGGCGGTATGGATTTTTTCTAACCGCGGTTGAAAAGCAAGATTTTCCCGCGGTATGGCGGTAAACCGCTTTAAATAGCCAGCCCCCCCCCCCGACAGACTTTCGCGCACGCACCAGAGGTCGTTTTTGCTAGACGGACTTTGTTAAATATTGTCACCTACATCCGAAAAAAAACGAGAACAATTTGAAATAGTCAAATTTTCATCAAGCAGTAATTTGGCATGAACCAATAACTGAATAGATTTCCTTATTTAAGAATATTCTCAGATACATTCGCATTGAATTCATAATTTTCAGGAGAATACATTATGATGTTCACATTGGAAATGAAAGAACACCTATTGCAACATGTCTTAATTACAAATATTATACTCCATAATTATGTTACATAATATAGTGTTATTTTTTATTTAATCTATGTCGATTATATGAAGAGTGAACAGCATGAGTAAGATAGGATCATACGATGGGTCAGACACGATTTTGACCACTTTATTAAGTTTTGTTTTGTAGAAAGCCTTTCTTTAAATTAAATTTCGTTTTTTCTAAATTGTACCTTAATTTTAATCACTGTTTCATTAACTAATTGCCTGGAATTAAAAATTAAGAAGCAAATAGCAGACATATAATCAGGAGGACGTGGAAGCGCGGGTGCGATCTCTTGCGCGTGAACTGGAGCTCGTCTCATAAATGAACCGAAACTCGGCGTAGGCTGGGCCTAAATGTCTACTTTTAAACAAAATTCAAAACGAAATGATAACATTTTAGTGTACAGTAGCCTAGTCAGGTAAGGTCAGGTTTGCCGATGTGCGTTATAGGCTATTTACTTATTCATATTTATCCCTGTGCGCCGATCGGAGACGGAGTTCACTGCTGATATTCTGGGGATACAACATAGCCAATATACTAGGGACTTTAGCCTTTAAACATCTTTGCTGCATTGGATCAGTGTTCTTTCTAGAACAGCCAAGAGCTTTCTAGCCTCGCGACAGCAGCGCCTCGCATTGCTCATAGACCTTAAAACAGTCAGCGCCGCGGATGCGGTTTAGAAAATTGATCAAAAAACGTTGGTGCGGGTGGATGGCGGACAGATGATGAGTTTTGTGATGCGGTTGCGGATGAAATAATAATAGCCCATCCGCGCATCTCTAATACGAATGGAATGTTATTATGCGTCATGGAACATTGCGCTACTCAACTCGCGAAAGGTCGGATTTGATTCATCTTTTGATGATAAGTTTTGTTTAGAAAACCTTGAATCCATGTAAGCCACAATATCATTAGACATAATCCATGTCATTAGAATCAATGAATCCATGTCATTTAGACACAACGTGCATACATGTGCAGGCCAATGTCTTTTTTTTTTGTTTTGTTTTTTTGCGGTGATGACGGTGATGAGATCAGACCCGTGGTTGGAGTCACGTGACCGTGGTATTGCGGTAATGCGGTAACCGTCCCAGCCCTAGCTGTGTGTGATGCTGTGTGTGACACTGTGTGTGAAGCTGTGTGTGATGCTGTGTGTGATGCTGTGTGTGACACTGTGTGTGAAGCTGTGTGTGATGCTGTGTGTGACGCTGTGTGTGAAGCTGTGTGTGATGCTGTGTGTGACACTGTGTGTGAAGCTGTGTGTGATGCTGTGTGTGAAGCTGTGTGTGACACTGTGTGTGAAGCTGTGTGTGAAGCTGTGTGTGATGCTGTGTGTGACACTGTGTGTGAAGCTGTGTGTGAAGCTGTGTGTGACACTGTGTGTGACGCTGTGTGTGACGCTGTGTGAAGCTGTGTGTGACGCTGTGTGAAGCTGTGTGTGACACTGTGTGTGAAGCTGTGTGTGACGCTGTGTGTGAAGCTGTGTGTGACACTGTGTGAAGCTGTGTGTGAAGCTGTGTGTGACGCTGTGTGACGCTGTGTGTGATGCTGTGTGTGATGCTGTGTGTGACGCTGTGTGTGACGCTGTGTGAAGCTGTGTGTGACGCTGTGTGTGACGCTGTGTGTGACGCTGTGTGAAGCTGTGTGTGACGCTGTGTGTGATGCTGTGTGTGACGCTGTGTGTGACGCTGTGTGAAGCTGTGTGTGACGCTGTGTGAAGCTGTGTGTGACACTGTGTGTGAAGCTGTGTGTGATGCTGTGTGTGACGCTGTGTGACGCTGTGTGTGACGCTGTGTGTGACACTGTGTGTGAAGCTGTGTGTGATGCTGTGTGTGAAGCTGTGTGTGATGCTGTGTGTGACGCTGTGTGACGCTGTGTGTGACGCTGTGTGTGACACTGTGTGTGAAGCTGTGTGTGACGCTGTGTGTGACGCTGTGTGAAGCTGTGTGTGAAGCTGTGTGTGACGCTGTGTGTGACGCTGTGTGTGAAGCTGTGTGTGATGCTGTGTGTGACTGTGTGTGAAGCTGTGTGTGAAGCTGTGTGTGATGCTGTGTGTGACACTGTGTGTGAAGCTGTGTGTGATGCTGTGTGTGACGCTGTGTGACGCTGTGTGTGACGCTGTGTGTGACACTGTGTGTGAAGCTGTGTGTGACGCTGTGTGTGACGCTGTGTGAAGCTGTGTGTGAAGCTGTGTGTGACGCTGTGTGTGACGCTGTGTGTGAAGCTGTGTGTGATGCTGTGTGTGACTGTGTGTGAAGCTGTGTGTGACGCTGTGTGAAGCTGTGTGTGACACTGTGTGTGAAGCTGTGTGTGATGCTGTGTGTGACGCTGTGTGACGCTGTGTGTGACGCTGTGTGTGACACTGTGTGTGAAGCTGTGTGTGACGCTGTGTGTGACGCTGTGTGAAGCTGTGTGTGAAGCTGTGTGTGACGCTGTGTGTGACGCTGTGTGTGAAGCTGTGTGTGATGCTGTGTGTGACGCTGTGTGACGCTGTGTGTGACGCTGTGTGTGACGCTGTGTGAAGCTGTGTGTTGACGCTGTGTGTGATGCTGTGTGTGACGCTGTGTGTGACGCTGTGTGTGACGCTGTGTGTGAAGCTGTGTGTGATGCTGTGTGTGACTGTGTGTGAAGCTGTGTGTGAAGCTGTGTGTGATGCTGTGTGTGACACTGTGTGTGAAGCTGTGTGTGAAGCTGTGTGTGATGCTGTGGGTGAAGCTGTGTGTGACACTGTGTGTGAAGCTGTGTGTGAAGCTGTGTGTGATGCTGTGTGTGACACTGTGTGTGAAGCTGTGTGTGAAGCTGTGTGTGATGCTGTGTGTGACGCTGTGTGACGCTGTGTGTGACGCTGTGTGTGAAGCTGTGTGTGATGCTGTGTGTGACGCTGTGTGTTGACGCTGTGTGTGATGCTGTGGGTGAAGCTGTGTGTGACACTGTGTGTGAAGCTGTGTGTGATGCTGTGTGTGACACTGTGTGTGAAGCTGTGTGTGAAGCTGTGTGTGATGCTGTGGGTGAAGCTGTGTGTGACACTGTGTGTGAAGCTGTGTGTGATGCTGTGTGTGATGCTGTGTGTGAAGCTGTGTGTGACGCTGTGTGTGACGCTGTGTGTGAAGCTGTGTGTGATGCTGTGTGTGAAGCTGTGTGTGATGCTGTGTGTCGCTGTGTGTGAAGCTGTGTGTGATGCTGTGTGTGACGCTGTGTGTGAAGCTGTGTGTGACGCTGTGTGTGAAGCTGTGTGTGAAGCTGTGTGTGATGCTGTGTGTGACGCTGTGTGTGAAGCTGTGTGTGAAGCTGTGTGTGAAGCTGTGTGTGAAGCTGTGTGTGACGCTGTGTGTGACGCTGTGTGTGAAGCTGTGTGTGACGCTGTGTGTGAAGCTGTGTGTGAAGCTGTGTGTGAAGCTGTGTGTGATGCTGTGTGTGACGTTGTGTGTGAAGCTGTGTGTGAAGCTGTGTGTGAAGCTGTGTGTGAAGCTGTGTGTGATGCTGTGTGTGAAGCTGTGTGTGACGCTGTGTGTGAAGCTGTGTGTGAAGCTGTGTGTGAAGCTGTGTGTGAAGCTGTGTGTGAAGCTGTGTGTGATGCTGTGTGTGAAGCTGTGTGTGACGCTGTGTGTGAAGCTGTGTGTGAAGCTGTGTGTGAAGCTGTGTGTGAAGCTGTGTGTGATGCTGTGTGTGACGCTGTGTGTGAAGCTGTGTGTGAAGCTGTGTGTGATGCTGTGTGTGAAGCTGTGTGTGAATCTGTGTGTGAAGCTGTGTGTGAAGCTGTGTGTGAAGCTGTGTGTGAAGCTGTGTGTGAAGCTGTGTGTGAAGCTGTGTGTGAAGCTGTGTGTGATGCTGTGTGTGAAGCTGTGTGTGACACTGTGTGTGAAGCTGTGTGTGAAGCTGTGTGTGATGCTGTGTGTGACACTGTGTGTGAAGCTGTGTGTGAAGCTGTGTGTGACACTGTGTGTGACGCTGTGTGTGACGCTGTGTGAAGCTGTGTGTGACGCTGTGTGAAGCTGTGTGTGACACTGTGTGTGAAGCTGTGTGTGAAGCTGTGTGTGAAGCTGTGTGTGACACTGTGTGTGAAGCTGTGTGTGATGCTGTGTGTGACGCTGTGTGACGCTGTGTGTGACGCTGTGTGTGACGCTGTGTGTGAAGCTGTGTGTGATGCTGTGTGTGACACTGTGTGTGAAGCTGTGTGTGATGCTGTGTGTGAAGCTGTGTGTGACACTGTGTGTGAAGCTGTGTGTGAAGCTGTGTGTGATGCTGTGTGTGACACTGTGTGTGAAGCTGTGTGTGAAGCTGTGTGTGACACTGTGTGTGACGCTGTGTGTGACGCTGTGTGAAGCTGTGTGTGACGCTGTGTGAAGCTGTGTGTGACACTGTGTGTGAAGCTGTGTGTGACGCTGTGTGTGAAGCTGTGTGTGACACTGTGTGAAGCTGTGTGTGAAGCTGTGTGTGACGCTGTGTGACGCTGTGTGTGATGCTGTGTGTGATGCTGTGTGTGACGCTGTGTGTGACGCTGTGTGAAGCTGTGTGTGACGCTGTGTGTGACGCTGTGTGTGACGCTGTGTGAAGCTGTGTGTGACGCTGTGTGTGATGCTGTGTGTGACGCTGTGTGTGACGCTGTGTGAAGCTGTGTGTGACGCTGTGTGAAGCTGTGTGTGACACTGTGTGTGAAGCTGTGTGTGATGCTGTGTGTGACGCTGTGTGACGCTGTGTGTGACGCTGTGTGTGACACTGTGTGTGAAGCTGTGTGTGATGCTGTGTGTGAAGCTGTGTGTGATGCTGTGTGTGACGCTGTGTGACGCTGTGTGTGACGCTGTGTGTGACACTGTGTGTGAAGCTGTGTGTGACGCTGTGTGTGACGCTGTGTGAAGCTGTGTGTGAAGCTGTGTGTGACGCTGTGTGTGACGCTGTGTGTGAAGCTGTGTGTGATGCTGTGTGTGACTGTGTGTGAAGCTGTGTGTGAAGCTGTGTGTGATGCTGTGTGTGACACTGTGTGTGAAGCTGTGTGTGATGCTGTGTGTGACGCTGTGTGACGCTGTGTGTGACGCTGTGTGTGACACTGTGTGTGAAGCTGTGTGTGACGCTGTGTGTGACGCTGTGTGAAGCTGTGTGTGAAGCTGTGTGTGACGCTGTGTGTGACGCTGTGTGTGAAGCTGTGTGTGATGCTGTGTGTGACTGTGTGTGAAGCTGTGTGTGACGCTGTGTGAAGCTGTGTGTGACACTGTGTGTGAAGCTGTGTGTGATGCTGTGTGTGACGCTGTGTGACGCTGTGTGTGACGCTGTGTGTGACACTGTGTGTGAAGCTGTGTGTGACGCTGTGTGTGACGCTGTGTGAAGCTGTGTGTGAAGCTGTGTGTGACGCTGTGTGTGACGCTGTGTGTGAAGCTGTGTGTGATGCTGTGTGTGACGCTGTGTGACGCTGTGTGTGACGCTGTGTGAAGCTGTGTGTTGACGCTGTGTGTGATGCTGTGTGTGACGCTGTGTGTGACGCTGTGTGTGACGCTGTGTGTGAAGCTGTGTGTGATGCTGTGTGTGACTGTGTGTGAAGCTGTGTGTGAAGCTGTGTGTGATGCTGTGTGTGACACTGTGTGTGAAGCTGTGTGTGAAGCTGTGTGTGATGCTGTGGGTGAAGCTGTGTGTGACACTGTGTGTGAAGCTGTGTGTGAAGCTGTGTGTGATGCTGTGTGTGACACTGTGTGTGAAGCTGTGTGTGAAGCTGTGTGTGATGCTGTGTGTGACGCTGTGTGACGCTGTGTGTGACGCTGTGTGTGAAGCTGTGTGTGATGCTGTGTGTGACGCTGTGTGTTGACGCTGTGTGTGATGCTGTGGGTGAAGCTGTGTGTGACACTGTGTGTGAAGCTGTGTGTGATGCTGTGTGTGACACTGTGTGTGAAGCTGTGTGTGAAGCTGTGTGTGATGCTGTGGGTGAAGCTGTGTGTGACACTGTGTGTGAAGCTGTGTGTGATGCTGTGTGTGATGCTGTGTGTGAAGCTGTGTGTGACGCTGTGTGTGACGCTGTGTGTGAAGCTGTGTGTGATGCTGTGTGTGAAGCTGTGTGTGATGCTGTGTGTCGCTGTGTGTGAAGCTGTGTGTGATGCTGTGTGTGACGCTGTGTGTGAAGCTGTGTGTGACGCTGTGTGTGAAGCTGTGTGTGAAGCTGTGTGTGATGCTGTGTGTGACGCTGTGTGTGAAGCTGTGTGTGAAGCTGTGTGTGAAGCTGTGTGTGAAGCTGTGTGTGACGCTGTGTGTGACGCTGTGTGTGAAGCTGTGTGTGACGCTGTGTGTGAAGCTGTGTGTGAAGCTGTGTGTGAAGCTGTGTGTGATGCTGTGTGTGACGTTGTGTGTGAAGCTGTGTGTGAAGCTGTGTGTGAAGCTGTGTGTGAAGCTGTGTGTGATGCTGTGTGTGAAGCTGTGTGTGACGCTGTGTGTGAAGCTGTGTGTGAAGCTGTGTGTGAAGCTGTGTGTGAAGCTGTGTGTGAAGCTGTGTGTGATGCTGTGTGTGAAGCTGTGTGTGACGCTGTGTGTGAAGCTGTGTGTGAAGCTGTGTGTGAAGCTGTGTGTGAAGCTGTGTGTGATGCTGTGTGTGACGCTGTGTGTGAAGCTGTGTGTGAAGCTGTGTGTGATGCTGTGTGTGAAGCTGTGTGTGAATCTGTGTGTGAAGCTGTGTGTGAAGCTGTGTGTGAAGCTGTGTGTGAAGCTGTGTGTGAAGCTGTGTGTGATGCTGTGTGTGACGCTGTGTGTGAAGCTGTGTGTGAAGCTGTGTGTTGACGCTGTGTGTGACGCTGTGTGTGAAGCTGTGTGTGATGCTGTGTGTTACGCTGTGTGTGATGCTGTGTGTGAAGCTGTGTGTGAATCTGTGTGTGATGCTGTGTGTGAAGCTGTGTGTGACGCTGTGTGTGACGCTGTGTGTGACGCTGTGTGTGAAGCTGTGTGTGATGCTGTGTGTGAAGCTGTGTGACGCTGTGTGTGACGCTGTGTGTGACGCTGTGTGTGAAGCTGTGTGTGATGCTGTGTGTGAAGCTGTGTGTGAAGCTGTGTGTGATGCTGTGTGTGATGCTGTGTGTGACGTTGTGTGTGACGCTGTGTGTGAAGCTGTGTGTGATGCTGTGTGTGATGCTGTGTGTGACGCTGTGTGTGATGCTGTGTGTGTTGCAGTGTGTGACGCTGTGTGTGAAGCTGTGTGTGATGCTGTGTGTGTTGCAGTGTGTGACGCTGTGTGTGATGCTGTGTGTGTTGCAGTGTGTGACGCTGTGTGTGATGATGCGTGTGATGCTGTATTTTAGGATGAGGTTTGATCGCTGAACAGGAATCTGACAATAGACAATATTAAAATAAAGCGTTCAGTTCCTCGATCAGTGGATTGATCACACTAACCCTCTCCTCGACCGTGGCAGGACACGCTTGTGTTTCCCTGTGTAACACACACCTGTTTCCCAGTGTAACACACACCTGTTTCCCAGTGTAACACACACCTGTTTCCCAGTGTAACACACACCTTTTTCCAAGTGTAACACACACCTGTTTCCCAGTGTAACACACACCTGTTTCCCACTGAGCTGGTAGAACGACAGCTTCTGTCCCCAGTCAGCCACTGCCAAGATATCGTTGTGTTCATCCCTGAAACACACACACACACACACACACACACACACACACACACACACATGTGATGCATACTGTACTGTACGTTTCAACACTTCTGTGATTCAGTGAGATGTTTGCGACTGCTTTTATGCAGTGGCTCCCCCTGGTGTCTGATCACACACACTGCATCAGCTCTGCTCTCAGAGTGTCACACACAGATCTGTGTGTCAGGATAAATGCATCTACACTGGAGCGCGAGTGTGTTTGGATCCATGTGTGATCTCGTGAAGTTAAGACGTCCACTTCTCTGGAAGGTTTGAGATGTTTACTACGACATTTCCACACCTATAGATCGTTTGCTTTGTTATGAAACAGGGATTCAAATTGCATGTAATTATGCATAATTTATAGTTATTACTATAGTAACTACATGTAACATATGTAACAATGACACTGTAAAATAAAGTGTAACCCTACATTTTTATGTAACTGGTTTAAAAAAAGTTATGAACAGTCTGGAAGAAAAAACTGGTGTCTAACTTGTGTTTTAGAGGTTTATATAACCGGGCCAGGGATCCGGCTCAGCAGGTTACACTCCTAGCACACCGAGTCTGACATGTTTGTGTGCGTGATCCGAGACTTTCAGACTCAGTGTGCGAGGACCTTAAAACCTCACGATTAAAGCCCATCCATGAGACGCTCACTGAACACCTCATAAGCTGTGGTATTAGTGTGTGTTGTGCATACGCTAGTGTTAGTACACTCGTCTTCATGTCCTGGGTAACCCGTCGGGTCAGATTGCTTTCTCAGCTTCTCGCTCAGCCGACTGTTGGGTTTGGATCCGAGTGCGGTTCCAGAATCCAGAATCCAGAATCCAGAATCCAGAATCGGATGGTTTTTAACAGATAACAGGATTGAAATGAGGAAATTCTATGTGCTTGTCAAACGTCAGAGAATCACGTCCACTTTATCTAATGAAAACACATTCAGACATTTGTCCAAAAGCTTTTGGTGTCACTGCATATGAATGTTTTCAGTGAGAGATCAGTTATTATCATTAGCTGAATTATCTTGATCTCACTTGGACGGGTTCCAGGCGATGGACCAGATGGGCGACGACGAGCCGCCCGGACGCTCGATCTTCACCTTCTCTTCTCCGCTCTTGTTCCTGATGCTCACGACACCGTTCATCATTCCCAGAGCCAAGTACTGGCCGTCGTTCGTCCACCTGAGATCAGACACACTCGTTCATTCATCATCATCCTGTAAACGCTACGTGTGTCAGCAACAAAGTGAATAACACATCATACAATTAATAATTAGCTATAAGACATTTAAGATTCATACAAGACAAAAAAATCTAAAATGCAATCAGATGGTATATTTTTAAATGCATGCGTTAAACGTTTCTCTGAATAAAACAATGTCTATTTGCAGTGCGGTCCAGTGAAGCGCATCATCAGGGTCACGTCACTCACCCACAGCATGTGATCTTACTGCTCACTTTGTGTTTGGAGACGGACTTCTGCTCTGGAGACCACAGACCTGCGACCACACACACACACACACGTCAACACAGCTGAAGAGCTTCAGGACCTGCAGAATCATGAACTCGTTCTGCATTCTGCCAACTGATGGAGTCACTGTCGCCCTTCGCTTGGTCTGAAAGACACTTAAAGGTGCAGTCTGTAAGAATAACAGCTAGTCTTCATAAACAGAGATCGTTGTTTCCCCGCCTCCTCAGACTCGACACTCACGCGGGTCGCCAGTGTGAGCTCACGCAACAGGAACGAGCGCGATGGACAATGAAAGCCGAGGAGACTTACACACTGTAAGTTGATGAGTTGATTTATCCACGTTTTAATATGCTCTCGTTCATAGAGATTTTTAGATGGAGACCGAGGCTTTTTAGGTCGGGTAGAATCTGTAAACTCTGACCCAGTTTGTTTGCTCGTTTCCAAGACGATGATACGCTGTGTTTCTGCTAACTGGCATCGTGTCGAAATACTATTGGCTGAACTGGCAGTGGGCGGAGTCACACAGACCAAAACAACAACAGACTGACAACACGGAACGCACATTAAAATAACTGGCTGTAGAAGTGTTTTTCAGAGAAATGAGTATGTGAACTCAGAATGATTCCATTCCTAAATATCTGCAAACAAATTATGGTAGTTTTATGCTTTAGTAGAGTGAAAAAGTTACATACAGCACCTTTAATATTCAGTGGCATTATTGACTTGACTGCAGTGACACTATCAGATGAACTGAATTGATCTGAATAATGACTCTATTGTCATTACAGCTGAAATTGTCTCATATTAGATGACGTTTGCATCAGTAGCTGCGTTTACATGGACCCTGATGATTGTAATCAGACTAGTAGAACAGTCCGAATAAAGAAGTCACATGTAAACCACGACCGTTCTAGTGAACTGGCCAAACGCGACTAAAATTGTAAGGGGTGGTTAAACCTTTTCTAATCCATTTGATAGAAAATGAGGAGAGGACAAAAGTAAAAAACAGACTTAGGCCTATATATAACGTGAATTAATTAATAATCATTTTCAGCCACAGGTTGAATAGAGATCTTCACATTATTTCTTGCTTCAGTTGTAATTGTGTCACAAACACACACTCACCGAAGTCTCCCGAGGAGCACGAGGCCAGCTGGTGTGTGACGGGGTTGTACGACACACACTGGATCGAGTCATTGTGACTGAGAGAAAAAACACAAATACACACGAATCACTAAAGTTGTGAACACAAGTCTATTCTGATGGATCTGAGCATGGCATAATGGGACATGATGGCCCGCACTAAATCAAAGTTTAATGACATTAGAATTATTCACCAGTCACATTTCAAACAACACTTGAAATAAAAGCTTTGAAACAGCAGTTCTCACGTGTATTTGAGGATGCCCTCCAGTTTTGAGGTCCAGATGATGATGCTTTTATCTGCAGAACCGGATGCAAAGCGTTTCCCTGACCGAGAGAAGAGGAAACTCATGTACTCACGTTACCACAGTAACCACACACATCCTTAAACACGTCTTAAACACACACATCCTTAAACACGTCTTAAACACACATATCCTTAAACACGTCTTAACCACACACATCATTAAAAACGTCTTGTATCATAATCACCATCTTTAGCGTAAGCCACGCAGTAGACGGTGTCTTTGTGTCCCTTCAGCGGCTGTATGAGCGTCCCGTCGGCCGTGTCGTACACCTGCACCCAACACACACACACACACACACACACACACACTGTTACACCTGCACACAACACACACACACACACTGTTACACCTGCACACAACACACACAATGTTACACCTGCACACAACACACACACACACACACACACACACACACACACACACACTGCACACACTGTTACACCTGCACACAGCACACACACTGTTCCACCTGCACACAACACACACACACACACACACACACACACACTGTTACACCTGTACACAACACACAGGTACACCTGCACACAACACACGCACACAACACACACACACACACACACACACACAGTTACACCTGCACACAACACACACACACACACACACACACACACACACACACACACACACACACACACACACACACTGTTACACCTGCACACAACACACACACACTGTTACACCTGCACACAACACACACACTGTTACACTTGCACACAACACACACACACACACACACACACACACACACACACACAAGCAGCAATGGGTCCTTTATCTAAGAAATGTGGTGGAAAGGAGCCCTGCTTCTAAGAAGACCTTGAAATCAGTACGTCTGCCCAGCTCTTCCTGGTGTGGTCTCACTCACTCTACTACAGCATAACTTTTGTGTGGCGACTGGGCCTTCTTGCAAGAATCAATACCTTTTAAAAGACAATTTGATTCGGAGTGTCTCTTACGCAATGATGATGGTTTAAAAGAAATTTTTGCCACAACAGCTCTTACACTGCTACGCTCCTACACTCTTACACTGCCAGGCTCCTTCACTGTTACGCTCCTACACTGTTACGCTCTTACACTGTTACATTCTTAAACTGTTACGCTCTTACACTATTACATTATTACACTGTTACGCTCCTTCACTGCTACGCTCCTTCACTGTTACGCTCCTACACTGCTACGCTCTTACACTGTTACGCTCTTACACTGTTACGCTCTTACACTGTTACATTCTTAAACTGTTACGCTCTTACACTGCTACGCTCCTTCACTGCTACGCTCCTTCACTGTTACGCTCCTACACTGCTACGCTCTTACACGGTTACGCTCTTACACTGTTACGCTCTTACACTGTTACATTCTTAAACTGTTACGCTCTTACACTGCTACGCTCCTTCACTGTTACGCTCCTACACTGCTACGCTCTTACACTGTTACGCTCTTAAACTGTTACGCTCTTACACTGTTACATTCTTAAACTGTTACATTCTTACACTGCTACGCTCCTTCACTGTTATGCTCTTACACTGTTACACTGTTACGCTCTTACACTGTCACTCTTACACTGTTACACTCTTACACTGTTACGCTCTTACACTGTTACATTCTTAAACTGTTACGCTCTTACACTGTTACATTCTTACACTGCTACGCTCCTTCACTGTTACGCTCTTACACTGTTACACTGTTACGCTCTTACACTGTTACACTGTTACGTTCTTACACTGTCACTCTTACACTGTTACACTCTTACACTGTTACGCTCCTACACTGTTACACTCCTACACTGTTACACTCCTACACTGTTATGCTCTTACACTGTTACGCTCCTACACTGTTACACTGTTATGCTCTTACACTGTTACGCTCTTACACTGTCATGCTCTTACACTGTTACACTCTTACACTGTTACGCTCCTACACTGTTATGATCTTACACTGTTACACTCCTACACTGTTACACTCTTACACTGTTACGCTCCTACACTGTTATGCTCTTACACTGTTACGCTCCTACACTGTTACACTGTTATGCTCTTACACTGTTACGCTCTTACACTGTCATGCTCTTACACTGTTACACTCTTACACTGTTACGCTCCTACACTGTTATGATCTTACACTGTTACACTCTTACACTGTTACGCTCTTACACTGTTACACTCTTAAACTGTTGCACTCCTACACTGTTACGCTCTTACACTGTTACACTCTTACACTGTTACGCTCCTACACTCTGACATTGTTACACTCTTAAACTGTTACACTCTTACACTGTTACACTCTTAAACTGTTACACTCTTACACTGTTACGCTCCTACACTTACACTCCTTCACTTGTTACGCTCCTAAATTGTTACGCTCCTAAACTGTTAAGCTCTTACACTGTTACACTCTTACAGTCTTACACTCTTACACTGTTACGCTCTTACACTGTTACGCTCTTACACTGTTACACTCTTACACTGTTACACTCTTACAGTCTTACACTCTTACACTGTTACGCTCTTACACTGTTACGCTCTTACACTGTTACGCTCTTACACTGTTACGCTCTTACACTGTTACGCTCTTACACTCTTACACTGTTACACTCTTACACTGTTACACACTTACACTTTTACAGTCTTACACTCTTACACTGTTACACTCTTAAACTGTTGCACTCCTACACTGTTGCACTCCTACACTGTTACACTCCTTCACTGGTACGCTCCTAAACTGTTACGCTCCTAAACTGTTACGCTCTTACACTGTTACACTGTTACGCCACTCTTACACTGCTACACTCTTACACTGTTACGCTCCTACACTGTTACGCTCTTACACTGTTACGCTCTTACACTGCTACACTCTTACAATGTTACGCTCCTGCACTGTTACGCTCTTACACTGTTACACTCCTACACTGTCACACTCTTACACTGTTACACTCTTAAAATTACGCTCTTACACTCTTACACTGTTACGCTCCTACATTGTTACACTCTTACACTGTTACACTCCTACACTGTTACACTCTTACACTGTTACGCAACTCTTACACTCTTACACTGTTACACCACTCTCACACTGCTACGCTCTAACACTGTTACGCTCCTACACTGTTACGCTCTTACACTGTTACGCCACTCTCACACTGCTACGCTCCTACATTGTTACACTCTTACACTGTTACACCACTCTTACACTGTTACACTCTTACACTGTTACACTCTTACACTGTTGCACTCCTACACTGTTACACTCTTAAACTGTTACACTCTTACACTGTTACACTCCTTTACTGTTACGCTCCTAAACTGTTACGCTCTTACACTGTTACATTCTTACACTGCTACGCTCCTTCACTGTTACGCTCTTACACTGTTACACTGTTACGCTCTTACACTGTTACACTGTTACGTTCTTACACTGTCACTCTTACACTGTTACACTCTTACACTGTTACGCCCCTACACTGTTACACTCCTACACTGTTACACTCCTACACTGTTATGCTCTTACACTGTTACGCTCCTACACTGTTACACTGTTATGCTCTTACACTGTTACGCTCTTACACTGTCATGCTCTTACACTGTTACACTCTTACACTGTTACGCTCCTACACTGTTATGATCTTACACTGTTACACTCCTACACTGTTACGCTCTTACACTGTTACACTCTTACACTGTTACGCTCTTACACTGTTACACTCTTAAACTGTTGCACTCCTACACTGTTACGCTCTTACACTGTTACACTCTTACACTGTTACGCTCCTACACTCTGACATTGTTACACTCTTAAACTGTTACACTCTTACACTGTTACACTCTTAAACTGTTACACTCTTACACTGTTACGCTCCTACACTTACACTCCTTCACTTGTTACGCTCCTAAATTGTTACGCTCCTAAACTGTTAAGCTCTTACACTGTTACACTCTTACAGTCTTACACTCTTACACTGTTACGCTCTTACACTGTTACGCTCTTACACTGTTACACTCTTACACTGTTACACTCTTACAGTCTTACACTCTTACACTGTTACGCTCTTACACTGTTACGCTCTTACACTGTTACGCTCTTACACTGTTACGCTCTTACACTCTTACACTGTTACACTCTTACACTGTTACACTCTTACACTTTTACAGTCTTACACTCTTACACTGTTACACTCTTAAACTGTTGCACTCCTACACTGTTGCACTCCTACACTGTTACACTCCTTCACTGGTACGCTCCTAAACTGTTACGCTCCTAAACTGTTACGCTCTTACACTGTTACACTGTTACGCCACTCTTACACTGCTACACTCTTACACTGTTACGCTCCTACACTGTTACGCTCTTACACTGTTACGCTCTTACACTGCTACACTCTTACAATGTTACGCTCCTGCACTGTTACGCTCTTACACTGTTACACTCCTACACTGTCACACTCTTACACTGTTACGCTCCTACACTGTTACACTCTTACACTGTTACGCAACTCTTACACTCTTACACTGTTACACCACTCTCACACTGCTACGCTCTAACACTGTTACGCTCCTACACTGTTACGCCACTCTCACACTGCTACGCTCCTACATTGTTACACTCTTACACTGTTACACCACTCTTACACTGTTACACTCTTACACTGTTACACTCTTACACTGTTGCACTCCTAACTGTTACACTCTTAAACTGTTACACTCTTACACTGTTACACTCCTTTACTGTTACGCTCCTAAACTGTTACGCTCTTACACTGTTACGCTCTTACACTGTTACACTGTTACGCCACTCTTACACTGCTAAACTCTTACACTGTTACGCTCCTACACTGTTACGGTCTTACAGTTAAACCACTCTTACACTGTTACGCTCTTACACTGCTACACTCTTACACTGTTACGCTCCTGCACTGTCACTCTTACACTGTTACATTCTTACACTGTTACGCTCTTACACTGTTACACTCTTACACTGTTACGCTCTTACACTGTTACACTCTTACACTGTTACACTCTTACACTGCTACGCTCCTGCACTGTTACACTCCTACACTGTTATGCTCTTACACTGTTACACTCCTACACTGTTACGCTCTTACACTGTTACGCTCCTACACTGTTATGCTCTTACACTGTTACACTCCTACACTGTTACACTGTTACGCTCTTACACTGTTACACTCTTACACTGTTACGCTCTTACACTGTTACACTCTTAAACAGTTGCACTCCTACACTGTTACGCTCTTACACTGTTACACTCTTACACTGTTACGCTCCTACACTCTGACATTGTTACACTCTTAAACTGTTACACTCTTACACTGTTACACTCTTAAACTGTTACACTCTTGCACTGTTACGCTCCTACACTCTTACACTCCTTCACTTGTTACGCTCCTAAATTGTTACGCTCCTAAACTGTTAAGCTCTTACACTGTTACACTCTTACAGTCTTACACTCTTACACTGTTACACTCTTAAACTGTTACACTCTTGCACTGTTACGCTCCTACACTCTTACACTCCTTCACTTGTTACGCTCCTAAATTGTTACGCTCCTAAACTGTTACGCTCTTACACTGTTACACTCTTACAGTCTTACACTCTTACACTGTTACGCTCTTCCACTGTTACACTCTTAAACTGTTGCACTCCTACACTGTTACACTCTTACACTGTTACACTCTTAAACTGTTATACTCTTACACTGTTACACTCCTTCACTGTTACGCTCCTAAACTGTTATGCTCTTACACTGTTACGCTCTTACACTGTTACACTGTTACGCCACTCTTACACTGCTACACTCTTACACTGTTACGCTCCTACACTGTTACGCTCTTACACTGTTACGCTCTTACACTGTTACGCTCTTACACTGCTACACTCTTACAATGTTACGCTCCTGCACTGTTACGCTCTTACACTGTTACACTCCTACACTGTTACACTCTTACAATTACGCTCTTACACTCTTACACTGTTACGCTCCTACATTGTTACACTCTTACACTGTTACGCTCCTACACTGTTACACTCTTACGCAACTCTTACACTGTTACGCCACTCTCACACTGCTACGCTCTAACACTGTTACGCTCTTACACTGTTACACTCTTACACTATTACGCTCTTACACTGTTACGCCACTCTCACACTGCTACGCTCTAACACTGTTACGCTCTTACACTGTTTTGCTCTTACACTTACACCACTCTTACACTGTTACACTCTTACACTGTTACACTCTTAAACTGTTACACTCTTACACTGTTACGCTCCTAAACTGTTTCGCTCCTAAACTGTTATGCTCTTACACTGTTACGCTCTTACACTGTTACGCCACTCTTACACTGCTAAACTCTTACACTGTTACGGTCTTACAGTTAAACCACTCTTACACTGTTACGCTCTTACACTGCTACACTCTTACACTGTTACGCTCCTGCACTGTTACGCTCTTACACTGTTACACTCCTACACTGTCACACTCTTACACTCTTACAATTACGCTCTTACACGCTTACACTGTTACGCTCCTACATTGTTACACTCTTACACTGTTGCGCTCCTACATTGTTACACTCTTACACTGTTACGCTCCAACACTGTTACACTCTTACGCAACTCTTACACTGTTACGCCACTCTCACACTGCTACGCTCTAACACTATTACGCTCCTACACTGTTACGCTCTTACACTGTTACGCCACTCTCACACTGCTACGCTCTAACACTGTTACGCTCCTACACTGTTACGCTCTTACACTGTTTTGCTCTTACACTGTTACACCACTCTTACACTGTTACACTCTTACACTGTTACACTCTTACACTGTTACACTCTTACACTGTTGCACTCCTACACTGTTGCACTCTTAAACTGTTACACTCTTACACTGTTACACTCCTTTACTGTTACGCTCCTAAACTGTTACGCTCTTACACTGTTACGCTCTTACACTGTTACGCCACTCTTACACTGCTAAACTCTTACACTGTTACGCTCCTACACTGTTACGGTCTTACAGTTAAACCACTCTTACACTGTTACGCTCTTACACTGCTACACTCTTACACTGTTACGCTCCTACACTGTCACACTCTTACACTCTTACAATTACGCTCTTACACTCTTACACTGTTACGCTCCTACATTGTTACACTCTTACACTGTTACGCTCCTACACTGTTACACTCTTACGCAACTCTTACACTGTTACGCCACTCTCACACTGCTACGCTCTAACACTGTTACGCTCTTACACTGTTACACTCTTACACTATTACGCTCTTACACTGTTACGCCACTCTCACACTGCTACGCTCTAACACTGTTACGCTCCTACACTGTTACACTCTTACAGTTACGCTCTTACACTGTTACGCTCCTACACTGTTACACTCCTACACTGTTACGCCACTTACACTGTTATGCTCTTACACTGTTCCACTCCTAAACTGTCACACTCTTACACTGTTACACTCTTACAGTTACGCTCTTACACTGTTACGCTCCTACACTGTTACACTCTTACACTGTTACGCTCTTACACTGTTACACTCTTACACTGTTACGCTCTTACACTGTTACACTCTTACACTGTTACGCTCCTACACTGTTACGCTCTTACACTGTTACGCTCTTACACTGTTACGCTCTTACATTGTTACACTATTACACTGTTACGCTCTTACACTGTTACACTCTTACACTGTTACACCCTTACACGGTTACATTCTTACACTGTTATGCTCCTACACTGTTGCACTCTTAAACTGTTACGCTCTTACACTGTTACACTCCTACACTGTTACACTCTTATACTGTGACACTCTTACACTGTTACGCTCTTACACTGTTACGCTCCTACACTGTTACACTGCTACGCTCCTACACTCTTACACTGTTACGCTCTTACACTGTTACACTCCTACATTGTGACGCTCCCACACTGTTACGCTCTTACACTGTTACGCTCCTACACTGTTATGCTCTTACACTGTTACACTCTTACACTGTTCCGCTCTTACACTGTTACACTCCTACACTGTTACACTCTTACACTGTTACACTCCTACACTGTTACACTCTTACACTGTTATGCTCCTACACTGTTACACTCCTACAATGTTATGCTCTTACACTCTTACACTGTTACACTCTTACACTGTTACACTTCTACACTGTTACGCTCTTACACTGTTACGCTCTTACACTCTTACACTGTTACACTCTTACACTGTTACACTTCTACACTGTTACGCTCTCACAATGTTAAGCTCTTACACTTTTACACTCCTACACTGTTATGCTCTTACACTCTTACACTGTTACACTCCTACACTTTTACGCTCTTACACTGTTACACTCCTACACTGTTACACTCCTACACTGTTACGCTCCTACACTGTTACGCTCTTACACTGTTACACTCCTACACTGTTACACTCCTACACTGTTACGCTCCTACACTGTTACACTCTTACACTGTTACACTCCTACACTGTCACACTCTTACACTGTTACACTCTTACACTGTTACACTCTTACACTGTTACACTCCTACACTGTTATGCTCTTACACTCTTACACTCCTACGCTGTTACACTCTTACACTGTCACACTCTTACACTGTTACACTCCTACACTGTTATGCTCTTACACTCTTACACTCCTACGCTGTTACACTCTTACACTGTCACACTCCTACACTGTTATGCTCTTACACTGTTACACTCCTACACTGTTATGCTCTTACACTCTTACACTCCTACGCTGTTACACTCTTACACTGTCACACTCTTACACTGTTACACTCTTACACTGTTACACTCTTACACTGTTACACTCCTACACTGTTATGCTCTTACACTCTTACACTCCTACGCTGTTACACTCTTACACTGTCACACTCTTACACTGTTACACTCCTACACTGTTATGCTCTTACACTCTTACACTCCTACGCTGTTACACTCTTACACTGTCACACTCCTACACTGTTATGCTCTTACACTGTTACACTCTTACACTGTTATGCTCTTACACTCTTACACTCCTACGCTGTTACACTCTTACACTGTCACACTCTTACACTGTTACACTCCTACACTGTTACGCTCTTACACTCTTACACTCCTACGCTGTTACACTCTTACACTGTCACACTCCTACACTGTTACACTCCTACACTGTTATGCTCTTACACTCTTACACTCCTACGCTGTTACACTCTTACACTGTCACACTCCTACACTGTTATGCTCTTACACTGTTACACTCCTACACTGTTATGCTCTTACACTCTTACACTCCTACGCTGTTACACTCTTACACTGTCACACTCTTACACTGTTACACTCCTACACTGTTACGCTCTTACACTGTTACGCTCTTACACTGTTACACTCTTAAACTGTTGCACTCCTACACTGTTACACTCTTACACTGTTACACTCTTAAACTGTTACACTCTTACACTGTTACACTCCTTCACTGTTACGCTCCTAAACTGTTACGCTCTTACACTGTTACGCTCTTACACTGTTACACTGTTACGCCACTCTTACACTGTTACGCTCCTACACTGTTACGGTCTTACACTGTTACACCACTCTTACACTGTTACGCTCTTACACTGTTACGCTCTTACACTGTTACACTCTTAAACTGTTGCACTCCTACACTGTTACACTCTTACACTGTTACACTCTTAAACTGTTACACTCTTACACTGTTACACTCCTTCACTGTTACGCTCCTAAACTGTTACGCTCTTACACTGTTACGCTCTTACACTGTTACACTGTTACGCCACTCTTACACTGTTACGCTCCTACACTGTTACGGTCTTACACTGTTACACCACTCTTACACTGTTACGCTCCTGCACTGTTACGCTCTTACACTGTTACACTCCTAAACTGTTACACTCTTACACTGTTACGCTCTTACACTGTTACACTCTTACACTGTTACACTCTTACACTGTTACACTCCTACACTGTTATGCTCTTACACTGTTACACTCTTAAACTGTTGCACTCCTACACTGTTACACTCTTACACTGTTACACTCTTAAACTGTTATACTCCTACACTGTTACACTCTTACACTGTTACACTCTTAAACTGTTACACTCCTACACTGTTAGACTCTTACACGGTCACGCTCCTACACTGTTACACTTACACTGCCGCTCAACTCTGGAATCATTACGATGTTTTATTGTTTCTGAAAGAGTCTCTTATGCTCACCAGCTACATTTACTTGAAAAAAAATACAGCAAAAATAATGAAATATTATTACAATGTAAAACAGCTGTTTTCTATGTAAATACACTCACGTAAAGGATTATTAGGAACACCTGTTCAATTTCTCATTAATGCAATTATCTAATTAACCAATCACATGGCAGTTGCTTCAATGCATTTAGGGGTGTGGTCCTGGTCAAGACAATCTCCTGAACTCCAAACTGAATGTCAGAATGGGAAAGAAAGGTGATTTAAGCAATTTTGAGCGTGGCATGGTTGTTGGTGCCAGACGGGCCGGTCTGAGTATTTCACAATTTGCTCAGTTACTGGGATTTTCACGCACAACCATTTCTAGGGTTTACAAAGAATGGTGTGAAAAGGGAAAAACATCCAGTATGCGGCAGTCCTGTGGGCGAAAATGCCTTGTTGATACTAGAGGTCAGAGGAGAATGGGCCGACTGATTCAAGCTGATAGAAGAGCAACTTTGGCTGAAATAACCACTCGTTACAACCGAGGTATGCAGCAAAGCATTTGTGAAGCCACAACACGCACAACTTTGAGGCGGATGGGCTACAACAGCAGAAGGCCCCACCGGGTACCACTCATCTCCACTACAAATAGGAAAAAGAGACTTCAATTTGCAAGAGCTCACCAAAATTGGACAGTTGAAGACTGGAAAAATGTTGCCTGGTCTGATGAGTCTCGATTTCTGTTGAGACATTCAGATGGTAGAGTCAGAATTTGGCGTAAACAGAATGAGAACATGGATCCATCATGCCTTGTTACCACTGTGCAGGCTGGTGGTGATGGTGTAATGGTGTAGGGGATGTTTTCTTGGCACACTTTAGGCCCCTTGGTGCCAATTGGGCATCGTTTAAATGCAACGGCCTACCTGAGCATTGTTTCTGACCATGTCCATCCCTTTATGGCCACCATGTACCCATCCTCTGATGGCTACTTCGAGCAGGATAATGCACCATGTCACAAAGCTCAAATCATTTCAAATTGGTTTCTTGAACATGACAATGAGTTTACTGTACTAAAATGGCCCCCACAGTCACCAGATCTCAACCCAATAGAGCATCTTTGGGATGTGGTGGAACGGGAGCTTCGTGCCCTGGATGTGCATCCCACAAATCTCCATCAACTGCAAGATGCTATCCTATCAATATGGGCCAACATTTCTAAAGAATGCTTTCAGCACCTCGTTGAATCAATGCCACGTAGAATTAAGGCAGTTCTGAAGGCGAAAGGGGGTCAAACACAGTATTAGTATGGTGTCACTAATAATCCTTTAGGTGAGTGTATATAGCTAGTAAACTGCAATTTATTTCTGTGATCAAAGCTCAATTTTCAACATCATTACTCTAGTTTTCATCGTCAAATGATCCTCCAGATATCATTCTAATATGATGATTTGATGCTCAAGAACCATGTCTGATTATTATCAATGTTAAAAATCACGATACATTTAATTTTTCAGGGTTCTTTGAAGTGAAAGTTCAAAAGAATTTTTTTAATAGAATCTTTTGTAAAAGTATAAATGTCTTTACCGTCACTTTTGATCAATTTAATGTGTCCTTAATGAATAAAAGCATTTTTTTACTAATTAATGTATTACTGACCCTAAGCTTTTGAATGGTACTGTACCACAGTTTTCACAGAAAAATGAAGCAGCACAACAGTTTTCGACACTGATAATAATAATCAGAAATGCTGCAAGATTCTGTAGGCATAAAACACATGGAGGGATTCCTGTGATTCTTGAAGATGTTACAAACAAGTGTGTGTGTGTGTAGTTCCAAGAATAAAAGTGATGAATGCTTTTGGCAGAGCATAGAAAATTAGAGCAAAATTCTATCACCAAAACCAGGGGGCTCTTATTTTTGCCTTGTAGTTTTTCTTTTTCTTTGCTCTTTTATTTATTTATGTTTCGGATTCTCTTGTGCGCATGCGCAGATGATGCAGTCAGTCACATCATTAGAAATGTGTGTTTGCAGAGATTCGTTACCAGAACTCGATTTCCAGCCGCTACTATGAGCTGAGATCCATCGGGTCTGAAGGCGAGATCATATATACTGAAAGACAGACAGACAGACAAGTTAATGTCTGGAACAACACGATCATGAGATGAAGTTCAGATCAGCGAATGTGAAGAGCTCAGATTCCCATTGCAGATTACATCGAAAGAGAAATATAACAATGCACCAAATGATGTATGAGTAAAACTGCGATGTTATGGAGAATAAATCCAAAAAAACAGGCAGAAATCACATATAACTCCCAAATTAGGGTCATAGGTGCTTATATTGTTTACATAGCAACGGTTGCTAGCCGCATCCACACAGTTCTGCAGTTGGTGTTTATAAAAGCAGTGAAGCGCTCACCACTGTTCAACCTTATCCCGGTCGTGTACTTTATCTATCCATGTGGGAACAGCTCTCATTTCGGAAAAATCCCGGTCTAAAGCCTGAAATTAACAGGAAGGTGAGAATGAGATGCTGAAAGCAAAGAAACTGAAGCTGAAAACATCAACATGGAGGAAAGAAGAAAGATTTCAAAATAAAGGTCCTGTTGTTTTAAACAAAATTTTTTTCACCTTTTTTGTCGTGAGTGTCTTTCTGTGTGTGTATGTGGGCGTTTACACTTGTGTCAATGAGCAAATGCATAACAATACCCTATCAACCACATAGCAACATGCTAAACAACAATCAGAACACCTTAACAACTGCATAGCAACGCTCTCACAACTACACAATTGTCGCAGTGGGTTCAAAATAAAAGTTCTGCTTTCAGAACATATTAATAGAAAACACATTAATCTAGTATTACATATTGTATTATTATTATTATTATTATTATTATTATTATTATTATTATTATTATTATTATTATTAAAATGGATCTTATATTCAGCAACCCGTGCTTATTTTGTTCATCTGTATCTGATTTTTTTTTTTTTTTTTTAAACATCAATTACATTTTTAAAAGGTCCCTGTAGGCCTACCTCATATTTTGCACTCCAATTTATATACATTTACTGTTTGCACCTCTGGTTAGATGCTAACTGTGTTTCATTGGCTCTGTACTTGTACTCTGCACAATGACAATAAAGTTGAATCTAAATCTAAATTGCCTTAAATGGGGTTGAGTTTTTTTTTTTTGTATTTCCTAGTTCGGAGAACAGACATTCTCTATGATATATGTGCATCTCATACTTACATATAATATAAATGTGCTTTTTTCCAGTTGTTCTGCAGTACTTTATTGTGGTTGGTTAGTGATAAGAAGCATGTTAATCTGTAAAGGAAAAGGGTGAAAGTCCACATATTCTGTTGTGTGCTCAGTCTAGTGTCATTATTCTCTTCAGATTCATGTTATTTCTTCCTCTGGAGACTCAGTCCATCACATCTCATCCTAAATCTGTTATTAAACACTGCGGTCTCTTTCTGAAACAACACAATATGTTCATGTGAAGTATGGAACTGTTACAACAAGCCATATTTCAACAAACTGAACTTCGTGCACATTAGCGATCACTGAAGTATCCATACAGGTCCTTCTCAAAAAATTAGCATATTGTGATAAAGTTAATTATTTTCCATAATGTAATGATAAAAATTAAACTTTCATATATTTTAGATTCATTGCACACCAACTGAAATATTTCAGGTCTTTTATTGTTTTAATACTGATGATTTTGGCATACAGCTCATGAAAACCCAAAATTCCTGTCTCAAACAAATTAGCATATTTCATCCGACCAATAAAAGAAGTGTTTTTAATACAAAAAAAAAAAAGTTATGCACTCAATAGTCAATACTTGGTCGGGAATCCTTTTGCAGAAATGACTGCTTCAATGCGGCGTGGCATGGAGGCAATCAGCCTGTGGCACTGCTGAGGTGTTATGGAGGCCCAGGATGCTTCGATAGCAGCCTTAAGCTCATCCAGAGTGTTGGGTCTTGCGTCTCTCAACTTTCTCTTCACAATATCCCACAGATTCTCTATGGGGTTCAGGTCCGGAGAGTTGGCAGGCCACTTGAGCACAGTAATACCATGGTCAGTAAACCATTTACCTCCATCACCCCACCACCCCATCACCTCCCTCCACCACCCCATTACCTCCCTACACCAGCCATCACCTCTCTCCTCCACCCCACCACCTCTCTCCACCACCCATCATCACCTCCCTCCACCACCCATCACCTCCCTCCACCACCCATCACCTCCCTCCACCACCCCACCACCCCATCTCCTCCCTCCACCACCCATCACCTCCCTCCACCACCCCATCACCTCCCTCCACCACCCATCACCTCCCTCCACCACCCAATCACCTTCCTCCACCACCCCATCACCTTCCTCCATCACCCCATCACCTTCCTCCACCACCCCATCACCTTCCTCCACCACCCCATCACCTACCTCCACCACCCCATCACCTTCCTCCACCACCCCATCACCTTCCTCCATCACCCATCACCTCCCTCCACCACCCCACCACCTCTCTCCACCACCCATCACCTCCCTCCACCACCCATCATCACCTCCCTCCACCACCCATCACCTCCCTCCACCACCCATCATCACCTCCCTCCACCAGCCATCACCTCTCTCCACCAACCCACCACCCCATCACCTCCCTCCACCACCCCATCACCTCCCTCCACCACCCATCACCTCCCTACACCAGCCATCACCTCTCTCACCCACCACCTCTCTCCACCACCCATCACCTTCCTCCACCACCCATCACCTCCCTCCACCACCCATTACCTCCCTCCACCAGCCATCACCTCTCTCCATCACCCCACCACCCCATCACCTCCCTCCACCACCCCATCACCTCCCTACACCAGCCATCACCTCTCTCCTCCACCCCACCACCTCTCTCCACCACCCATCACCTCCCTCCACCACCCATCACCTCCCTCCACCACCCATCACCTCCCTCCACCACCCATCACCTCCCTCCACCACCCCACCACCCCATCTCCTCCCTCCACCACCCATCACCTCCCTCCACCACCCCATCACCTCCCTCCACCACCCATCACCTCCCTCCACCACCCCATCACCTTCCTCCACCACCCCATCACCTTCCTCCATCACCCCATCACCTTCCTCCACCACCCCATCACCTTCCTCCACCACCCCATCATCTACCTCCACCACCCCATCACCTTCCTCCACCACCCCATCACCTTCCTCCATCACCCATCACCTCCCTCCACCACCCCACCACCTCTCTCCACCACCCATCACCTCCCTCCACCACCCATCATCACCTCCCTCCACCACCCATCACCTCCCTCCACCACCCATCACCTCCCTCCACCAGCCATCACCTCTCTCCACCAACCCACCACCCCATCACCTCCCTCCACCACCCCATCACCTCCCTCCACCACCCATCACCTCTCTCCTCCACCCCACCACCTCTCTCCACCACCCATCACCTTCCTCCACCACCCATCACCTCCCTCCATTACCCATCACCTCCCTCTACCACCCATCACCTCCTTCCACCACCCATCACCTACCTCCACCACCCCATCACCTCCCTACACCAGCCATCACCTCCCATCACCTCCCTCCACCACCCCATCACCTCCCTCCACCAGCCATCACCTCTCTCCTCCACCCCACCACCTCTCTCCACCACCCATCACCTTCCTCCACCACCCATCACCTCCTATCACCACCCATCACCTACCTCCACCAGCCATCACCTCTCTCCACCAGCCATCACCTCCCATCACCTCCCTCCACCACCCATCACCTCCCTCCACCACCCCATCACCTCCCTCCACCACCCATCACCTCCCTCAACCACCACCACCTCCCTCCACCACCTCCCTCCCTCCACCTCCCTCCAGCCATCACCTCCCTCCACCACCCCATCACCTCCCTCCACCACCCATCACCTCCCTCCACCACCCATCACCTCCTTCCACCACCCATCACCTACCTCCACCAGCCATCACCTCTCTCCACCACCCCACCACCCCATCACCTCCCTCCACCACCCATCACCTCCCTCCACCACCCCATCACCTTCCTCCACCACCCCATCACCTTCCTCCATCACCCCATCACCTTCCTCCATCACCCCATCACCTTCCTCCACCACCCCATCACCTTCCTCCATCACCTCATCACCTTCCTCCACCACCCCATCACCTTCCTCCATCATCCATCACCTCCCTCCACCACCCCATCACCTCCCTCCACCACCCCATCACCTCCCTACACCAGCCATCACCTCCCTCCACCAGCCATCACCTCCCTCCCTTCACCCATCACCTCCCTCCACCAGTCATCACCTCCCTTCATCACCCCATCACCTCTCCCCACCACCCCATCACCTCTCTCCACCACCCATCACCTCCCTCCACCACCCATCACCTCCCTCCACCACCCCATCACCTCCCTCCACCACTCATCAACTCACTCCACCACCCCATCACCTCCCACCCACCACCCATCACCTCCCTCCACCACCCCATCACCTCCCTCCACCACTCATCAACTCACTCCACCACCCCATCACCTCTCTCCACCACCCATCACCTCCCTCCACCACCCCATCACCTCCCTCCACCACTCATCAACTCACTCCACCACCCCATCACCTCTCTCCACCACCCATCACCTCCCTCCACCACCCCATCACCTCCCTCCACCACTCATCACCTCCCTCCACCACCCATCACCTCCCGCCACCACCCCATCACCTCCATCCACCACCCATCACCTCCCTCCACCACCCCATCACCTCCCTCCACCAGCCATCAACTCACTCCACCACCCCATCACCTCTCTCCACCACCCATCACCTCCCTCCACCACCCAAAAGTAATGTTAATAGTTATTTTAAGTTTATTTCCATGTGTTTATTTTGAGTATGCTATGCATTTGTGTCTTCTATGCAATAAAATGAATACATTTACAATGGTTATTACCAGTTGTGTACTTTGTTTTTGATTCATAAATGCATAAAAGATTAGTATTATATTGGATCTAATTATAACTGTCCAGTTGTGAAAAAAATCATAATATGACCTGTGGACTGACCGGTTACCCGCCACTGGCCCGCTGCACTTATGTTAGCTGGGATGGGACTAGTTTGGCAATATTGTCAAAGTAAAGAATGTCTGTGATCGATAGAGAGCAGTAATAGGCGTGACTGATGAAAACATGAAACTGAACTCTTGACCTTAATGACTCATAATAACTTTATGACCGTCCCGAACTGGAGCAGCTCCAGCAGTCACACACACTCCAGCAGTCACACACACACTCCAGGAGGATCCACACACACTCCAGCAGTCACACACACACTCCAGGAGGATCCACAGTTCTCCCAGATCTGAGCTGAGGCTGTGTCTGGGTTAGGTGTGGTGTGTGGTGTGTGGTGTGTGTGTGTGTGTGTGTGTGTGTGTGTGTGTGTGTGTGTGTGTGTGTGTCTGATGGAGGAGCACTGGAGTACGCGTGTGTGGGATCGTGCGCTGTGGAGGGACTCTGCGGGCCAGCTGCCGGTGGAGCTGAGTGGAGGATCGGACACCGGTCACTTCACCTGGATCCGCCCGCTCACCTCAGCCGCTCACAGGGACATTCTGCTGGAGCTGGAGTCTCTGCCGGTGTCTGGACTGCCGCTCGGCGACGTGCTCAACCTGCTGAACAACTGCAGGGATCCCATCAGGATCAAAACTGTCAAAGCAGGTGACTTATGTGTCCACAACATCATATTTTATTTTAAGTTATTTTATTATATTTGTTATGTTATATTATAGGCTATTATAAGGGCGAAAGTTCATGTGCTAACCAGTGAAAATAGATACGTTTAGTTTCACTATCCCTTTAATATGTTGTCTGAACATTTTTTAAAAGCGCACTGGAACCGTGGGAGCCTCTGACATCATCTCGCAGTGTTGAGTGTTTTCAGATAACTCTTCTGGATGCTTTACTAGATGCTTATACAATCACACTATTGATGCTCCCCAAAAGCTCTTGTTTTCATTATTCTTCATTTCTGAAGGGCTTGACAAGATTCTTCAAAGAATATGAGCAATTTGAGATCAAGAAGGGGAAGCTGTCAGAGCATTACTATGAAAATAATGTACAAACTGTATATTCTCTCCTCTCACACTAACCCGACCCCTAAACATACTCATCACACACAACTTTCTGTGTTTCTACATTTTCAAATAAGCATAATTTAGTATGATGATTATTAAGCCATTTTTAATCGCAAGGACTCAGGATATAAACCATGTTTATGTGGTAGTACCGGTGTAATATCCATGTCATACAAATCTGTGTCCTTAATGAATCATATAAACAAACACACACACACACACACACAAACACATTGAGCTGCACCTTCATGCCTCAACTGAGCAAGAATGTGCGTATCTGTTGGAAAATAATTGACAGGGTTATGTAACGTTGAATATTGCTGCAGTATTCCATACTTCATACTTTCCCCCCCCCCTCTCTCTCTCTCTCTCTCTCTCTCTCTCGTGCGCATGTGCGGTGTGACTGTGGAGAGCGTGTGTCTGGAGTGAGCGTGCTGAGTGAAGGTACAAGTGTTTTCCCTTCCTTTTTCTATCTTTGTTTATTGTGGTTAGTGGACGTTGTGTTTTTTTCTCCTTTTTTTCTTTTTCTTTATAGTTTCGGTAAGTTAAGAGTGTTAATATTTTGTTTGTTAAGACCATTGATTTAGCGAACTTGTTGGTCGAGAGTGGTGTTGAGATAGAGGGTATTTTTACATCTGTACTCCCTCTCTCCACTCCAAAAGAGTGACTCTGTCCAATGTGCCACCTTTTATCAAAAATGATGTTCTTGTTGGAATGCTTGCCAGATACGGCAAAATGGTCTCGCCAATAAAAATGATCCCAATAGGAAGTAAATCAGCTTTACTAAAACATGTGGTGTCTTTCAGACGATTTGTTTATATGGTCCTGAAAGAGAATGTTAATGAACTTGATCTGACCCTTAATTTTAGTCATGAAGGGTTTAATTATGTAATCTACGCTACAACTAACACTATGAGATGTTTTGGTTGTGGTGAAAATGGACATCTTGTTTGTGCATGTCCAAAAAGTGCAAACAAGCAAACTGAAACTGTTGTAGTAGCTGAAGTACAGGAGATTGTTGCAGTTGATGAGGAGATGCCAGGCCCAAGCAGGGTGCCTGAGGTCTCAAAAAGTTTGGAAAATGTTTCTGAATTTCCTGCAGATAAAATAGCTGAAATGGAAGAAGTTGTGGCTGAGGAGGAAGAAATCAGAAATGTGTTGGGAGCTGAAAAAGGTTTTTGTGAGTCTGATGAAGGCAACAGTGAGGATGGAGCTATGGATATTGTGAGGGTGATACAAGAAATGGAGAGTCCTGAGGTTGAAGACAAAGAGTGTTTTCTCAAGACTCCCCAAAAAAGGAAATTGTTGGGATGTCAAAATGTCAAACAGGCTAAACGACTGAATGGTAATTGTGATGTCCAGACTGACAAAAATAGTGAGAATGAAAGTGAAACTGAGATGTCTGAATGCAGTATTAGCGCTAGTTTACCCCTAAGTGGTTTCTCTAGCAGAGAATATACTGTTGAGGAAATACAAAACTTTCTAGATGTGACAAAAAATATGAGGGGAGTAAAAATAGCAGAATATTTCCCTGACATAAAACAGTTCATTGAGAAAGTAAAAGTTTTCAGAGGTAAAAACAGTTTCACTGACCAGGATGTTTTCCGGTTAAAGAAAATCCTCAAAAAAGTTAAATGGATAACGTCTCAGGTTACGACTGTAACCTATGTTCCCTGAGAACAGGGAACGAGACAATACGTCAACGACGTTATGGGGAACGCCTCAGGCGTGACAGGTGTCTGAAATCACTATCAAATCACGTCAATCATATTGACCGGCGACAGCCCGTGAATCATTAGCGTGAATGATTAACGTGCGACCTGGAAGTATAAAAGGGCGCCTTGCAAACATGACAAATCACCTTATCGTCTGAAGGGACTGTACGGTAGGCAAGCCCCGAGGCATGGCAGGGAGACGTATTGTCTCGTTCCCTGTTCTCAGGGAACATAGGTTACAGTCGTAACCTGAGACGTTCCCTTTCGAAGGGAACTCAACAATACGTCAACGATGTTATGGGGAACGATATACCAACTCCGTCATGCTAAGGGGAGTGCATGCCAAGTGGCAGTGACAACTGTCAGAACCAGCAACTTCAAATGAAACGCTAGAACCACTCACCCTCAGGTCACACTGGGCTGTCAGTGACAGCATTCCCTACGGTCATAGCCCAAGCTACAGCCTCACAGAAAAACCTTCATAAACATGGTTAAATGAAAGGTCTACCTGGGCAGGCTCCGGGCCTGGAACCACAGCTGCCAATTAGAAGGGGTCCCTTCTAGGAAATGTGGCTAGGGAACCCGAAGGAACCCCAGCCAGTCACTATTCAGGGGAACGTACTCACCCCGAAATGCCACCAGGACGGCCTGACCTGGCGTCAGTACATAGACACTTAGTCTGGCCAAATCCTGTCTGTCTGAAGACAGAGCCTCTGGACAACAAAGCCTTAAGTAAGGCATCCAACCCGAGGGACTGCGAAGCTAGCAGTGAACCACTCGGCCCGGATCTCAGAGACGGGATATCCCGGAGAGTATGACTCAGCATAGTGCTTTCCAACCCTTGCTAGCGAGGGGAGTTTCTCTACTTGATCCACGGATCAACCCAGTGTCTGTGTTTCAAACCAATGAGGAGGCCTGTGAAGGCCTAAGGGCTGATCTAACTGGGAGGCCTCACGAGAGGCCTACGACCGTCTGACCAGACTCAGGAAGCCGCATGCTCATAGAGACCCTCGGTGAGGGGAGCACAGGTCTGCCTGGTAGGCGAACCAGGCTGTAGGCAGAAAAAGTTCCGAGAGGGAACCAATAGCAGAGAATGAACACTTTAGCGAGCCAGGGCGCAAGCTCGCCTTCAGAAGCTGCCTATTAAGGCTAGCTGAAACTGATAGCAAGAGACCACTAGCTTCATAAACCCAGCACCACTAGGGAACGTTACAGGGAGGCCCGGAGAGGCCTACTACCTGATAGCCAACGTAAGTGGGAATTCAACTTCAAAGAGGCCAAGAGAGGCCTACTACCTGATAACCACAGTACGTGGGAACTCACCTTCAGGGAGGCCCGGTGAGGCCTGCTACCTTACAACCACAGTATGTGGGGAGCTCACCTTCAGGGAGGCCTGGTGAGGCCTACTACCCAACCGTACTCATCCAAGGAGGCCTGGAGGAGCCTACTACCTGATAATCACAGCATGTGGGAACTCACCTTCAGGGAGGCCTGGTGAGGCCTACTACCTGACCGTTCTCATTCAAGGAGGCCTGGAGGAGCCTACTACCTGATAATCACAGCATGTGGGAACTCACCTCCAGGGAGGCCTGGTGAGGCCTACTACCTGACAGACAAAATATTTGGGAGCTCACATTCAGGGAGGCCCAGAGCGGCCTACTACCTGACAGCCACAATATTTGGGAGCTCACATTCAGGGAGGCCCAGAGAGGCCTACTACCTGATAGCCAATGTAAGTGGGAATTCGCCTTCAGGGCGGCCGGGTGAGGCCTACTACCTGATAACCATCTTAAGTGGGAATTCACCTTCAGGGAGGCCTGAGTGGCCTACTACCTGAAAACCACTGGTAGCTTCGAGCCCTGAGTCCGGGTGATAGTATAAGGTGGCCTGCTAAGGCCAGCCAGCTGGGGACTCGCCTATCAGGGAGGCCTGGTCGGGCCTACTAGCTAATAGCAAGTCATATTCTGCCATAAAGTACACTGTTGGGAACCATACCACACAAGCATAATTTACTAATGGGCTTCCAGTAGCGCTATAAGGTATGTCCCGCAATGTTGGGACTCACCTCCGAGGAGGCCTGTTTAAAGGCCTACTACCCATCAGTGAGTCAACTGCCCGAACCACCAAGGCCAACCACGTAAAGTGAGCTGGCCTACAGTGCCCTCTAGGGGGCTGTCCAATCAAGGAGGCCTGCTGAGGCCTACTACCTAATGGCGCAGCCTTCGTTGGCAGAAAAGCTGTTTACACAGCGCCTACAGCATCCTGGTGCCTAATCACATTGCCCATGGCAGTGTACTCCGCAAGAAAGCTAGCACCCTCAAAACAAGGGGAGTACAACATACGCCACTCTGCCTCAACGGAGGCCCCAGTAGGTCAGGGGCCTACCATCTATGCATGGGCGTCAGCTCAGGGCAATGCTCTGGCTTCAGGGGAGCGTACTTCGACCAAAGAAGAAGTGAAGCTCACTTCATACTCGACCCGAGCCATAGTGGTGCGAGGTAGGATAAAACAGAACTGGGAGTGAAGTGCTCAGACCTACCCTGTATCACAGGGGGATACTCACACCTCACCCTGAGGTTACCACAGTGCGGGCCTGCCAGCGGCTCTAGGGGTGACAGAAATTCATCTGTGCCCAACCTAGGGGAGTGGGGCTTGAATGAAAGCCAACCACCTACAACCTAGTGCTCGAGCAGTAGCTCAGCGAGGTGAGTGAAGCCTAAACTGGCGGCCTAAATCCGTAGGCCAGTTCTGCATGGCAGAGTCGGGCAGGAAACCCAGTCTTCTTCATGAAGCGAAAGACGGCCTAACCCTGCTCAATAAAGACATAAATACCACGGAGGCCTGTTTGAGGCCTACCATGTCCTTACAAACCATCCTTTGCACCACGCTGCATTACTCTAGTCACCCCAGAATGCAGAGAAAGGGGGCGGGCCTTGGCCTAACGACTCCCATGGGAGGAGGCTGCTTATACAGGGATGCTAGAAACCTACATTCACAAAGTGAAGGTTCAGAGGAAGCAATGCTAAATTTTTAGCAGAGCGCCTTTATTATCCCTGGCACAGCCTAGGCCAGCTACAGAGGCGGCCCTGGTGAGGGCCAGCCTGCAGGCATAGATCTATCTGAGGGCTCGGAGGAGCCACAGCCTTACTAAAGAATATAGTCTGTATTATTCCATACAAAGGCTGTAGATCGCTCAGCCTAATGAAAACCCAAACAGAGCTCAAGGGGCGAAATACTCAGTCGAAGTCAAACGGACCCGTGGGCCGGACATAAGATCTATCTGAAGCTCTAGCGTCAGTCAACACTCTAAGTAACAAATTCTAAGAGAGAGACCAACTACTCTACCCTGAGGTGGCTAACAGCCCGAAGGCTAACATAGTTATCGTTCTGGCCACCTAATGGGGAACTTCAGGACCCTAATAATCCAGGAAACTCTCTTACCTTATTACCTGATGACATGGCAAATGACATGACCCCATAGCTCTATACAGGGAACGAGGTCTGTAGAGAGATACATTTCGGAATTTTAATTCACAAAAATTTACTCTTGAAAAGACCAGTCAGCTCACCTGCGGCATGCGGAGTGAAGACTCGCCAGATAGTTCTTTATGAACCTGGGGTCCCCACTTTACATGCCTGAAAGAGGCGTTTCTACTAACCAAGCCTAGGCGGGCCATTGGAACATCGTTCTTATCACAGGCCCAGCCCCAGGCCTGATGTAATGAACGTCTGGGGAGTCAGAAGAGAGGAGAGGGCTGGATTTCTTTTTAATGAAGCCCTCCGGGGAGATTATCCAACAGCGACGCTGTATGCGCTTGTGCTGGATAACCTCCCTCAGATCCCTCTTCTTGCGGGAGTCACGCCTTTTCTGCGCCCTGTTCCTCCATGGAGGGGGCGCACGAGAGGCGACACTGGCTCTCTGGCCCTGTCTACGGTCCTCAGACCGTGAAGGGCCAGGCCCTCCCGCCTGCCTGGGCGTGGAACCGGATCTCAGCGGTATGCAGGGTCCTAAAAGCAGCTGAGCGCGCCTTCGCCTCCCTGAACTTCCCAAGCACCTCCTCCACGGAGGGGCCAAAGAGTTTAGAGGGCGAAACCGACGATTTGAGGAGAAAGTTCTTCTCTTTCTCCTCAACGTCGGCCAGGTTTAACCAAAGCTGTCTCTCCGTGGCCACCATCGCCGCCATCGACCGACTGATCGTGGCAGCAGTTTGTTTGGTGGCCCGGAGCGCAAGAACCGTGGTTCGGCGCGGCTCAGTAACCGCCTCAGGGGACATCCCTGCCCCCTGGTCGAGATCCTGCAGCAGGTCGGACTGGTATGCCTGCAGCACCGCCATGGTGTGCAGGGAAGCACCAGCCTGAACTGCTGCCGTGTATGCTCTGCCATTCAAACGCGCTGTTGTATTTAGCGGTTTGGATGGCAGAAATGGAGCTCTCAGTGTCGACGCCTGCCCAGACACTAGATAGTTCGCAAACGACATGTCAAATGGGCGGCATCGACACATACCCATGCTCTGCGATCCCCTCAACATCAGCGAAATTAACCCGCTGATGTCAGTGAATACGGGCAGAGTATGGGCTCTTCCATGCCCTCTAGATCTCTGTGTGAAGATCAGGAAGGAATGGAAGGCTCACCTGAGCTGGTGGTGTATGGCCGGGGAGAAACCGATCGCCGAGCCTACCGCGAGCGGTCTCTCCTCTAGCGCGTTGCCATGGCAGCTTTTTTTTTTTTTTTTTTTTACAGCCTGTTGGCGGCGCGCTCCACAACATCCACCAGACCTGCATACACGGGGCAGGGTGTATGCGAGAGGGTTCAGGATCTACCTGATTATAAACCTCCTCAGCCATCTCCTGCTCGTCCTGAAGAGCAGCAACTGCAGGAAACTGTCGGTGAAAAATCCTCATCATCGACCTGCAGTTCGCCCTCGTCAGCCGTCGAATCATCTGAGAGGTTTACAGCACTCTCAAGATGATCGACGAGCTCTATCTGGAAGCCCATGATGCAAGTCGCCGCTCTGCCTCGGCACGAGCGGGACCACGAGGACCAGACGTTGAACCCCCTTCACTCGAGAAGAGGGCCAGACGAGAGCGGAGCGTTTTAAGAGAAAAACGCTCACAGTTCACACAGAGGATTCCCTCGAGAACCTCCCGTGCGCGCTCTTCTCCCAGGCAGAAAAAGCACACTCGTGTGCTGTACATTTAATTTTCTTACCGTTTCATTGAGTAGCGTTTTCAAACAGACAGTCCCTGAAGACGATGAGATGATTTGTCATGTTTGCAAGGCACCCTTTTATACTTCCAGGTCGCACGTTAATCATTCACGCTAATGATTCACGGGCTGTCGCCGGTCAATATGATTGACGTGATTTGATAGTGATTTCAGACACCTGTCACGCCTGAGGCGTTCCCCATAACGTCGTTGACGTATTGTTGAGTTCCCTTCGAAAGTGAACATAAGATATCCTCTTTGGCTTTATTGCTTTGGTTGCTCTTTTCTTCTCCTTTTAATGGAGGAAATAAATCTTGCCTCTTTAAATGTTAACGGAGCAAGGGATTATAAGAAGAGAGCACAAATATACGAGAGTTTGAGGTGTAAAACTATTGATGTGTTATTTATACAAGAAACACACAGTGATGTCTTAAATGCTGCAGATTGGGCTAAGGAGTTCGATGGCTTAGTGATTTTAAGTCATTCCACTTCTCTAAGTGGCGGAGTTGGAGTTTTATTTTCTAGGAATTTCACTCCTTATTCTTACACTATTGAAGAAGTAATAAAAGGAAGGCTCCTGAAAGTAAAAGCTTCTTTTGAAAATAGCACTTTTATTTTTATCTGTGTATATGCTCCTACTGCGGCTTTAGAGAGAATAATTTTTTTAAATACTTTGGGTAATGTTTTAAATGATTGTAATGCTGATGAGTTTTTATCTGTGGGAGGGGATTTTAACTGTACTGAAAATGCCATTGACAGGAATCATGTAGAACCTCACATGCAATCGAGAAAGACTTTAATTCATTTAATGAAATCCCACAGTATTACTGATATATGGAGGAATTTCCATGGCACGCAGAGGCAATACACTTGGGTTCATGCTTTTAATAACCAGCTATCAATGGCAAGGCTTGATAGATTTTATGTTTTTAAGCATCAACTAAGTATGTTAAGGGAATGCTCAATAGTCCCAGTAAGTTTCTCTGACCATAGTTTGGTTAAATGCATTGTGGCAAAAAACCATGTTAAATCTAAAAGTGCATATTGGCATTTTAATAATGATTCTTGTTTTAGAGATATCTTTAAAGAGTTTTGGAAAAACGCCAAAGCTTCGAAATCATCTTTCTTGTCATTGCATAATTGGTGGGATTTTACAAAGGTTCAAATAAAACAGTTGTGTCAACAATACACTCGCAACGCTACAAGAGACATAAATAAGTCAATGAGGGTTTTAGAAGAAGATTTAATGAGGTTGCAAGGGCTTGCAGACTCCACAAAAGATGTCACTTTTTTGGAGTGCATCAAAAAGAAAAATAATCTTTTAACTGATATTTTAGGTTTGACGACGCAAGGTGCAATAACTAGATCTCGGTTTCAGAGTGCCAATTTAATGGATGCTCCCTCAAAATTCTTTTTTAATCTGGAAAAGAAGAATGGGCAGAAAAAGCTCATTCACAGTTTGAAGTCTGAAACTGGAGTCTTATTGTCAAACCCTATAGATATCAGAGAAAGAGCAGTAAAATTCTATAAAGACTTGTATAAAAGTGAAATTTTAGAGTTAAATGATGAAAGTTTTGGTTTTTTTGATAATTTACCTCAAGTTACTAAAAATGCCAATAAAGAAATTGGTAGAGCTTTGAGTTTAGGAGAATTTGAGGATGCACTTAAAAGAATGGAGAGTGGGAAAGTACCGGGCATTGATGGGATCTCAATAGATTTTTACAAATCTTTTTGGTTCGAGGTGGGTCCAGAATTGGTAGCAGTTTTTAATGAGAGTTTAGAAAAAGGACAACTGCCACGAAGCTGTGGTAGAGCAATCATTACTCTGCTACCAAAAAAAGGGGATCTAAATGATATAAAAAACTGGAGGCCTGTAAGTCTTTTATGTAATGACTATAAAATACTCTCCAAAGCCCTAGCAATTAGACTAGGGGAAGTGATTGAGCTCATAATTCACCCCGATCAGTCGTATTGTGTGCCAGGTAGGAAGATTTTTGATAATGTTTCTTTTATAAGAGACATTTTAGACTGTGGAAAACTCTTTGATTTGGATTTTGGAATGATATCAATTGACCAAGAAAAAGCTTTCGACAGAGTAGAACATAGTTATTTGTGGAGTGTTCTAGAAGCTTTTGGTTTTAATTCGGATTTTATTTCTATGATAAAAGTTATGTATTGTAGCGTTGAGAGTGTTTTGAAGATAAATGGTGATTTATGCTCTCCATTTAAGGTTAATAGGGGTGTAAGACAGGGCTGTGCACTCTCAGGTATGTTGTATACCCTTGCCATAGAACCCTTGTTGAACAAGCTAAGAGCTAATGTTCATGGACTGTGTATTCCCAACTGTGCTAATACTTTTAAGATTTCAGCTTATGCTGATGATGTCATTGTTTTAATCAGTGATTGTAAAGATATCAGTGTGATGTTGAAGATTTTAAATGATTTTAAGTCTCTGTCTTCTGCAAAGGTAAATTGGGGAAAAAGTGAAGCCATTTTAGTCGGAAAATGGGCAGAGTTTGAACCAAGGCTTCCTGATGGTTTGAATTGGACCAGAAATGGTTTAAAATATTTGGGAGTCTTTCTGGGTGATGACAATTATGTGAAAAATAATTTTGAAGGTGTCATTGAAAAAGTCAAAGGGCGACTAGATAAGTGGAGGTTTCTACTCCCTAAAATGTCCTATAAAGGACGTATCTTGATAATTAATAATCTGGTCGCCTCTGCACTTTGGCATCGTTTGGCCTGTATAGACCCCCCAGCTGAAGTTTTAATAAAAAAAATTTCTGGGACAGAATGCATTGGATACCAAAAAGTGTGTTGTACCTGTCTAAAGATGAAGGGGGACTTGGACTAATACACCTGCAGAGCAGAACAGCTGCCTTTCGCCTGCAGTTTGTACAAAGACTCTTAAAGTACTCCGATGATTCAAGTTGGACTGGTGCTGCCTGTGCAATCCTTCGGAATATTGACGGACTGGGACTGGATAAAGCTTTATTCTGGTCGGATCCTCAGAGACTTAAACTGCGTGATTCTCCAATCTTCTACCGTAATCTTTTCAAAGTATGGTCTCTATTTCAAATAAGCAGAGAAGAAAACTCATCCTCCTTGTTTTGGCTACTACAGGAGCCTTTGGTTATTGGCTCACGACTGGACCTAACGCGTGAGATGTCTTTTGCCATTCCTGAAAGGACTTTGTGTAATGCAAAGGTGGTACAAATTGAACATTTGCATCAAATAACGGGCCCTGCTTTTAAAAATGTGACTGCCATCGCTGAGCGTCTCGGTATCAAATCACACCGAACAGTTACTAGAGCAGTTGAGAAATGGAGATCAGCCCTCACTGGAGAGGAAACAGAACTCTTGGACTTATACTCTAAGGGATCTATTCAGCCTGATTGTAAAGATCCTTTTCCCAATTTGAGTCTGTCCCCTAGTTTAGGGGAGTGCAGTGGTGTACTGTTAGAGTGTGAAGAGTTCATAGTTGTGGGTCCAAACTCTGCACTGGGTAAGGACATGTACAAATGTTGTGTGAAGGCTTTTAACAAAACATCTTTAAATAACAAATGTGACACTCCATGGCGTAAGGCTCTTAATCTTGAGGATAATGAAAAACCTGAATGGAGAGCATTATATAAATCACCATTGGTCAAGAAAACTGGAGATTTACAGTGGAGATTGCTACATGGTGCTATTGCTGTTAATGCTTTTATTTCTTTGATTAACGATGATGTTACTGAAGCTTGTCCTTTTTGTGTACAAAAAGAGACGATTTTTCATGCGTTTTTGCACTGTGACCAGTTACAACCTCTTTTTAATATCTTGGATATGTTTTTCATTTCTTTTAATGTAATTTTTTCAATGAAAGTGTTTATTTGTGGTGTTAAATATGTTAAAAAACACAGTCAGAAGTCTTGTTTGTTGAATTTCCTGTTGGGTCAAGCTAAAATGGCAATTTATATTACAAGGAAGGAAAAGGTGGAACAGAATGTTCTTAGTAGTATAGAAGCTGTTTTTACTAAATTAGTCAAATCAAGGGTTTTGATTGACTATCATTACTACAGATTAATGCATGATCTTTTAACTTTTGAAGCAATTTGGTGTTTAAATGGGGTCATTTGTGAAGTTGTTGAAGAAGAGTTATATTTCCCCTTTTAGCTGTTTTTGTTTTTGTTTTGTTTTTTGTTTTGTTAATTTTTTTTGGAATTGTTCTGTGTTGTTTTTATTTATTTTTTTTGGTTTGTGATATGTGAATATTTGTAATAAAAAGGGTATTTTAAAAATCAAAAAAATCTCTCTCTCTCTTTCTCTCTCTCTCTCTCTCTCTCTCTCTCTCTCTCTTTCTCTCTCTTTCTCTCTCTTTCTCTCTCTCTCTCTCTCTCTCTCTCTCTCACACACACACACACACACACACACACACACACACACACACACACACACACACACACACACACACACACACACACACACACACACACACACACACACAAGCACACACACACTGCTGTGCTTGTTTTCTAAGGCTGCACAACTTAGCCAAAATTTTGGGATTATATATCAATATGGCTAGAAAATAAAAATATAAAAATACAAAAAAAGTTACATTACTTTATTATTGTAAGAATACAATAATAATATTGAGTACTCTTCCTCCTCTTACTCATACTCTTCCTCCTACTCTTCCTCCTCTAACACATACTCTTCCTCCTCTTACACATACTCTTCCTCCTTTTACACATACTCTTCCTCCTCTTACTCATACTCTTCCTCCTCTTACACATACTCTTCCTCCTCTTACTCATACTCTTCCTCTTCTTACACATACTCTTCCTCCTCTTACTCATACTCTTCCTCCTACTCTTCCTCCTCTAACACATACTCTTCCTCCTCTTACTCATACTCTTCCTCCTTTTACACATACTCTTCCTCCTCTTACACATACTCTTCCTCCTCTTACTCAGACTCTTCCTCATCTTCCTCATACTCTTCCTCTTCTTACACATACTCTTCCTCATCTTACTCATACTCTTCCTCCTCTTACACATACTCTTCCTCCTCTTACTCAGACTCTTCCTCATCTTCCTCATACTCTTCCTCTTCTTACTCATACTCTTCCTCATCTTACTCATACTCTTCCTCCTCTTACACATACTCTTCCTCCTCTTACTCATACTCTTCCTCCTTTTACACATTTACTGCTGTGCTTGTTTTCTAAGGCTGCACAACTTAGCCAAAATTTTGGGATTATATATCAATATGGCTAGAAAATAAAAATATAAAAATACAAAAAAAGTTACATAATATTATTATTATATTCTTACAATAATAAAGTAGAGTACTCTTACTCATACTCTTCCTCCTCTTACTCATACTCTTCCTCCTACTCTTCCTCCTCTAACACATACTCTTCCTCCTCTTACACATACTCTTCCTCCTTTTACACATACTCTTCCTCCTCTTACTCATACTCTTCCTCCTCTTACACATACTCTTCCTCCTTTTACACATACTCTTCCTCCTCTTACTCATACTCTTCCTCCTCTTACACATACTCTTCCTCCTCTTACTCATACTCTTCCTCTTCTTACACATACTCTTCCTCTTCTTACTCATACTCTTCCTCCTACTCTTCCTCCTCTAACACATACTCTTCCTCCTCTTACACATACTCTTCCTCCTCTTACACATACTCTTCCTCCTCTTACTCATACTCTTCCTCCTCTTACTCATACTCTTCCTCCTCTTACTTGTACTCTTCTTCCTCTGTGTCACCTGTGCATTCTGTACTGGCTTATGATTTGTATAGTTAGTTTGATCAAATCATTACCAATAAGTGTGAACTTTTTTTTAAGTCTTTGTAGGTAAACAATTACTACTGTGTTGTAGTAGTGTTTACCTTTGGCTGTGTGGTGTACAGGAGTGTACAGTAGAGTACAGTAGAGTGCAGTAGAGTACAGTATAGTACAGTAGTGTAGAGTACAGTAGAGTGCAGTAGTGTACAGTACAGCGCAATAGAGTGCAGTAGTGTACAGTGGAGTACAGTAGCGTACAGTAGTGTGCAGTAGAGTACAGCAGTGTAAAGTAGAGTACAGTAGAGTACAGTAGTGTGCAGTAGAGTACAGTAGTATACAGTAGAGTGCAGTAGAGTACAGTAGAGTGCAGTAGAGTACAGTGGTGTACAGTAGAGTACAGTAGAGTACAGTAGTGCACAGTGGAGTACAGTAGAGTACAGTAGTGCACAGTGGAGTACAGTGGTGTACAGTAGAGTACAGTAGTGCACAGTGGAGTACAGTGGTGTACAGTAGAGTGTAGTAGTGTACAGTAGAGCGCAGTAGAGTCCAGTGGTGTACAGTAGAGTACAGTAGAGTACAGTAGAGTACAGTGGTGTACAGTAGAGTACAGTGGAGTACAGTGGTGTACAGTAGAGTGTAGTAGTGTACAGTAGAGCGCAGTAGAGTGCAGTGGTGTACAGTAGAGTACAGTAGAGTACAGTAAAGTGCAGTAGTGTACAGTAGAGTACAGTAGAGTACAGCAGTGTGCAGTAATGTACAGTAGAGTACAGTAGAGTACAGTGGTGTACAGTAGAGTGTAGTAGTGTACAGTAGAACGCAGTAGAGTGCAGTGGTGTACAGTGGAGTACAGTAGAGTGCAGTAGAGTACAGTAGAGTACAGTAGAGTACAGTAGAGTACAGTAGAGTGCAGTAGTGTACAGTAGAGTACAGTAGAGTAAAGTAGTGTGCAGTAGAGGAACAGCTCAAACAAACCTTTCAGCTGCTGTTCTAGATAACAGAAGAATAGGATGCAGAGAAGAAAGTTTAACACAGGCTACTTAACCAATAAAAACAAAAGAATATAAAGTCATTTTTGCTTATTGTTTAACTGAATCATCGAAGGTCAGAAGCAAGTACACTGGTCAATAAAGTGAAATTAAATGCATAGAAATGTATGGTTTATTTAACATATTTAGTTATTGGAGGTTTGCATAGTATCCTGATCCTGCATTTCACTGATTTTATTCATTTTGAGGAATTGTTCATCTTTATTTGTGCAAGTGAGATGAGTAAATGCTCTAGATTAGTCTATAACCATCATGTTCACACACACACACACACACACACACACACACACACACACACACACACACACACACACACACACACACACACACACACACACACACACTTCGATTTGTCTCAACATGTGGACAGGAGAGCTGTCAGTCAATAAATGGGAAAACAAAGTAACTTGCGTTACTTATTTGAAAAAGTAACTCAGATATTTTGTACGTAACTCAAGTTACTTGTAATGAGTTACACACAACACTGTCTGTAACTATAGGTCATGTTACTTATAATGATACTGATACATCCTTTTTATTTCCTTTCTCATACTATGGTCATGAAATAGCTGATTAAAATGTCAACAATTCATAACTCATTCCTCTACCCTCCTGCTGTGGATAATCAACCAATTAATTTTTTTAAATGTTGTGGCGTCATTCGTGCGTTAGCCTAAAAACCAGCTTAATTTACCAAAACAATGATTTCAGGGACATTGCGAGTTACAGGCTAATGTTTTTTTCCTTCTGTGCATTGTAATGAAGGCTGTGTGAAACTGGACAGCTTATCAGAGTATGTACTGTAGACTGAAGGTCTTATCTCTGTAATACTAGTGTAGTCCACTAGAGGGCAGCAGATACAGCAGAACTCGCTCCCTGTGATCGTTACCATGGCAACACACCACAGGCCGAGCAGTGATGAACAGAGGGCAGTGCGGAGCAGCACACACACACACACACACACACACACACACACACACACACACACACACACACACACATTATTTAAAAAAAGGATGGGCACGGATAAATCATTTATAACAAAAACTGCAATATAGATAATGTTTTGCATGTTGCATGTTTGCAAAGTTGCTGTCATCTGAAATCATCTGAGCATTGATCTGTGTGTGCGTGTGTGTGTGTATGTGTGTGTGTGTGTTTAGGAGGCAGGCTGAAGAAAGGCTTGAGTTATTTCTTGAGTCAGCGGTTTCAGAAGCATTCAGCGGATCATCAGCTGCAGGAGAGCGTCAGGATCAACCTGCACCGCCACACTGCTCCATGTGAGTCTCACACACACACACCACCGACTGACGGACGCTTCACACAGCATAGAGCTCGAGGAGCCGACCTCCAAACAACGGAACATACACAAACCCATAATGCTCAAAGGAGATGCAAGATCAGCTGATCATCACTTCAGATGATCCAATCTTTACACTCTAGTAACTTTAGAAATGCTGCAGACACTTAGTTTCTAACATTCGTTGGGTATCTCACTGTGGGAACCCACGGGCTTCATAATGTTTCGCCATTCTCGCTCTCTTCCCTGTGGAAGATTTTCGGAAGTTGTCCTCAGCAGTTTTTGAGAATTATTTGCTTAACAGTTTACTGATGGAGCCGCAAGATAACGTTCCTAACGCATTAGTTCCTTAAGTAGTTGAGTGACTTTGTGACTCAGAGTGAGATAACTAACGCGCCAAGGCGAGTTTTCTAATCTAAGTTTGCAGTTATTTTCCAAGTTTTTGGGGCACTCACCACACACCAGAAATGAGGAAAGGGAGAGCTCTAATCGCAGCATAGCTCTGTACTAGATTTCAGGTTGTGATGGATTTACCATACGAAGAGGCTGCAGCTCCATCATGGCCACTGCGAAGGAACCGGAGAGACCCTGAGGAACAGGTCGTCCTCCACATGCTCCTAAAATGGTTCAGGTCATACTTAGTAGGGAGAGGTTATTATGTGAGTATAGGAGATCATAAGTCTGAGTGGAAATCCATGGCATGCGGAGTCCCTCAAGGCTCAACTCTTGCGCCACTCCTATTCAACCTGTACATGCTCCCAATGAGCCAAATAATGAAGAAGAACTGAATCGCTTACCACAGCTATGCAGACGACACACAGCTCTACTTAGCCCTATCGGCTAACAACTACAGCCCCATTAACTCTCTGTTCCAATGCATTGATGAAGTAAACAATTGGATGTGCCAAAACTTTCTTCAGTTAAACAAAGACAAAACTGAAGTTATTGCGTTTGGAAACAAAGATGAAGTTCTCAAGGTGAACGCATACCTTCACTCTAGGGGTCAAACAACTAAAAATCAAGCCAGGAATCTGGATGTGTCTCTGGAGTCAGACATTAGTTTCAGTAGTCATGTCAAAGCAATAACTAAATCAGCATATCACCTGAAAAATATTGCAAGAATTAGATGCTTTGTTTCCAGTCAAGACTTAGAGAAACTTGTGCATGTCCATCACCAGCAGGGTGGATTATTGTAATGGACTCCTCACTGGCCTTCCCAAAAACACCATAAGACAGTTGCAGCTCATACAGAACGCTGAGCAGAACCAGAACATATGAACACATCACACCAGTCCTCAGGTCTTTACACTGTGTCCCAGTTACATATAGGATCGATTTTAAAGTATTATTACTAGTATATAAATCAATAAATGGCCTAGGACCTCAATACACTCTAAGCATGGCGAGTCTGCTTTTAGCTACTATACTGGAACAGCTTCCAGAAGAGATCAGATGTGCTCCTACAGTCACATTCACATCCAGACTCACAACACTTCTGTTTAGCTGTGCATTTACTGAATGAGTTCTGTGCCAGTGTATGTACGACTGATTGCACTATTTTATTTTGCATCCTCCTCTTTATTCTAAATTGAACTCAAATGGAACTGAGAATTGTGTAAGAGAGATGAAACCATGCTGATGGCCTGGGTGTGCGGTGGAGTAGTCAGTTTGACGTGATTAAACTCGAGGTTCTGTGGGGTGCGGACTGGATTGATTCCATTCCTTGAGTTTCCCAACAAATGGGTTTTTGGGGTTTTTAACTGATGGGGCAGTGAACCCGAGGTTACCCCGTGAGTCAGTCCCAGAGCTCCTCCTGTCCGATTTTAGAGAAAAATCAGCTCCATCGGAGACGTCCAATAGATTTCTTAGGCACGCCAAAAGAACACCACAGACACAGTGTAATCACCATGGGAAAATCTCAGAGTAAAACTGGGAGTTGTGAAAAATATGATACACCGGTGTTTTGCCAGATCAGAAGTTTATCTATATATCATCTTTTTACTCTTTTAATTCATTTTATATCTGTATCATATATCTCTTTTAATTTCTTTTAAAACTGTTTTAATTTTTGTTGCTTTTATTTTGTGATTATTTTAATTCCTTCTGTAAAGCACTTTGTGTTGCCATAGTGTATGAAATGTGCTATATAAAAAAACTTGCCTTGCCTTGCCTTGTTCTTGTGGAATGTGGATTTCGGCAAAGGATTCACACGACTGCATCTCCTGTTTGAGTGCTAAACACGCTCAGGTAGACCTATTCAACCCCGAGGGCTGCCCGCACTGTGCCACGTTCTCGACTAAGACGCAGTGGCAGCTGGTCAGTATAAAAATAGAGGAGACACACAGATTTTTAGCGGTCAAATTATTTAACTACTTTAAAATGGCTTTTTTGGGTCACTTATATACCTGAATATTTTTAGAAGACACATATATCAAGACAATGTAAATATAAGTTCACTCACCTAGTCCTAGCCAAGCACTTGAAGCAAAAAATCCATCCTTCTGTTCTTTTAAATGTTAAAAGAGCACGTTCGGTCGTTTAGTGAAGCTGATTACTGTAGCCTATATCCAACTTAGGCATGGGGTCTTCCTTCATTTTTTATTTAGCTGTTATTTGAATGGTAGTTATGTAAATTTGTTTGCAATCAAATATTCAATATATTTAATTTCCATAGTCATATCAGCGGTAGCTAACTAATAATTTACGTCTTGTCGATGATTGGTTGATATCCCAAGGGAAGCTAGCCTCCTCTGCCATGTTACTTTTCTCAACACTCCTAATCGCTGAAAGTGAAATACTCGATGGTGATTGGCTATTTTTTTTTACCTTTCTCTATCCCATCAGACTTGTGTTTCACAGATTCGGCTTTTGGGTAGGCTGTGCCTCCCTTGCCTCCCCTGACGAGCCGCCACTGCTAAGACCTGAGAAAGGAGACTCCGCATGGCAGTGACTGGAAAGTCGGACCCATGCCTCTCTGCTCAACCCAGAGAGGAACCCATGGATTGTCCGTGGAGAGCGGGAGAGGAAGTTGACGATAACGAGGCATTATTGACCATCTTCGAGGACGAGGATGGCGACGACGAAGATGCTATTCTTCCCCCGAATCAGTCCAATCAGTCCCGAATCAGTGCACAGGATAAAGAGTTCACCCTCCCCAGTGCAGACCAACACTGATCTACTCCAGGTCTGTCGCAGGCTAGGTTGTCGATCCATTGGCCATCCCAACTGGCAGGACAAGGGACTGAAAGAGACGGACGGAAATATGTATCACGCCAATTGCATAATCAGTTAAAAGATCGATTGGCCATCCCAACCATCAGGACAAGGGACTGAAAGAGACCTGTATGATGAAAAGAGACTTCCGTCACATCTCCCTCCAGCGAGGCAGTTTATTCCAGCCGTCCTGGCCTGTGTGGTTGATATTAAGAGGTTTTGGGACAAGCCTTTTTCAGCCTATCAAGTTATCAACAGCTGGACTCAGGATCTCCCAACCCAGCGCCCTGGGAGGAGATATGCGTCATCGCAGATTTAAACCTGTGCATGTCTCGCGGAGCAGTTCAAAGTTGCGGACGGAGTATGGGCTTAGGGGTCGTGGGAGAGAGATGGCTGTGGCTGGGTTTGTCAGGACTCTCTGACAAAGAGAAAGTAGAGTTTTTGCATGCCCCAATTAATCTAAAAGCCATGTTTGGCGCAACGGTAACAGCGATGCATCAGCAATGTGACCTGCGGCCTTATCACCCGAGCCATCCAAATTTCAGACGCTCAGGGAGAGGGGGACATTCGACCATCAGCCTTCCCATCCTGCTCCACCACAACAGCCAAGAAACGCGACCCCACAACGGAAGAGAACCACAAGGGCATTTAATCCTGTTATTTTGTGATTCCCAAAAAAGGGGGAGTTCTCAGTCCCATTTTGGGTTTACGGGTCCTCAACCCGTAAAAATTAAAAATACTTTTGCTCAGAACTTTGTGTCAAAACATTCGTCAAGGAGATTGGTTCACCATGGTGGATCTCCAGGACACATATTTTCACATAGATATTGTAAGCCCGGCTCGATCCGCCCAATGGAGGATGATAAGCGCAAATCATTTGTGACTGATGAGAGCTGTCTCAGTACAATGGTATGGTCTAAATCCTGAATGAAAATTCTCACAGATACCATTTCTTTCTAAAAAGGAACATACAGTAGTTGTGAGGATACTGCCTTTTCTATTATCTTTGACAGAAAAGGTAGATTCGAGATCGGCCTGTAATTTACTAATTCTGTAGGATCAAGTTGTGTTTTTTTAACAAGCGGTTTAATCATAGCCATCTTAAAAGTTTTTTGGTACGTATCCTAGTGACAAACATGAATTAATGATATTAAGAAGAGGATCTATGACCTCTGGAAGCATCTCTTTCAGTAGTTTAGTCGGTATAGGGTCTAACATGCATGTTGTCGATTTAGATGCTTTAACGAGTTTAGAAAATTCTTCCTCTCCTATAGCAATGAATTAATCAAATTTTTCGTCAGTGAGACTACACTGCACTGTCTGATGCGATACTGTAGTAGACGGTTGCATAGTTATAATTTTCTCCCTGATATTATCAATCTTGTAAGTAAAGAAGTTCATAAAGTCATTACTGCTGTGCTGCTTATTTTTCGTTAATTTAGCCACTGTTTCAAATAAATACCTAGGGTTTTGTTTATTTTCTTCTAATAGGGTTGAAAAATAAGCAGATCTAGCAGTTTTTAAGGCCATCAGATAAAGGTGGTGGTTGAGGAGATTTCCCCGTTCTATGTAAAGTGCGTTGAGTACCCAGAAAAACGCTATATAAATGTAACAATTTAAAAACAAAATTTATGATAGTACATCAGCAAATTCTTTGATAAAGTTTGCATGGTACCCTGGTGGCCTGTATACAGTAGCCAGCACAAATCTCAAACGTGATTTATCATTTACACTAGATAGTGTTACATTAAGCACCAACACGTCAAAATAATTATATTTTAAACTAGACAGTAGTAATAGTCTCAGTAATAGTCTCTGCCTCTCAGTAATTCTGAAGCAACACCCCCTACCTTCGCCTTTCAGACGAGGTTCATGTTTATAACAGTAATCTTGGTGGACTCATTTAAAGTAATGTAATTGTTTGGTTTTAGCCAGGTTTCTGTCAAACACAGCACATCTAGGTTATAATCTGTTATAACCATTATCTATATAATCATTGACAATAAGTGCTTTTGAAGTAAGGGATCAAATATTCAGCAACCCAAGCTTTATCATTTATTCATCCGTATTATATCTGCTTTTTATTTGTTGAACATGAATTAAAATTTTACCCTTAGCTGGGTTTAGGAGTTTTTTGTATTTCCTAATTCGAGGAACAGACACAGTCTCTATATGATGATATCTAGGTGGAAGAGCCTCTATGTGATGGGATTTATCTGACCTCAGTGGCGTGAGACAGCTGGCAGACGGTCGGTTTAGCCAGTTTGTCTGCTTCCCGACCTGAGCCCCAGATTGTCATGTTTGAGCTCAAAGACTATGTGCCATATTACTAGAGAAGCACCTTCCCAGGAGGGATGAATACCATCTCTTTTCAACAGGTCAGGTCTGCCCCAAAAACTTTTCTAATTGTCTATGAACCCTATGTTATTTTGCAGACACCACTTAGACAGCCAGCCATTGAGGGAGGACAGTCTACTAACTATCTCATCACTCCTTCGAAGAGGAAGGGGGTCAGAGCAAATTACAGTGCCTGACATCGTACTTGCGAGTTCACCTCTTTGGCACACACCTCTTTGACGTTAATTTTAGTGATCTCCGACTGGCGAAGTCGAACGTCATGAGTGGCGACGTGAATAATAATCTTAGAGAATTTACGATTAGCATTAGCCAGCACTTTTAAATTTGCTTTGATGTCAGGCGCACTGGCTCCCGGCAAACATGTGACTATGGTGGCTGGTGTCTCTATTTTCATGTTTCATGTAATAGAATCGCCAATAACTAGGGCACATTCAACAGGATTCTCAGTGGGTGTTTCACTGAGTGGGGAGAATCTGTTTGATGTTGTAATCGGAATGGAAGAGGGGTGTTTTGTCCCGTGACTACAGTGTCTCATGGTCACCCAGTTTCCCTGCTGCACGGGCTCTACAGCCGGAACCAAACAATGTACAGTGTTCTCTAAGCTAGTTGCATCCAAAGCAGTATCTAAGAGTATTTTGCACTCTTACTATCCTAGTTTGGATGCGTGTCTCTAGTTATGAAATCTTCTCCGTCAGCCTGACTATATCCCTGCATTTATCACATGTAAATCCTGTGCTGACAGAGAAGGCTATGCTATACATGTTACATGAAGTGCAAGTGACAATAACAGGAGAAGATATATTACTCACCGTGTTTGTTGACTGATCCTATACTTACCACAGTTATTTGATGGATTCATAAAAGGTGCGAGAGAAAAAATAAATAAATAAAGATGACAGGCACGGATGGCGCGAGCGCACAAGAGAAAAATAAATAAATAAATAAATATGACAGGCACGGATGGCGCGTTAACAGGCTAGCGAGTTACTTGCGTGTTGTGCAGGCTAGCGAAATTACTAGTGTGTTGTGCTAGTGATAACAATTTAGATTTAGCGATGTCAGATTAATGTGTGGTGATGAGTAAGATATAATTAGCAATATAAACAACACGGAATGATAGTAAATAAAGATTCAAAATAGAAAGCAATACAGAGCTTACAGACACAAACCACTCAGCAGCAAGGCAGACAGGAGCAATCAGAGACTCGCAGATCCATCCATCCGGGAGTTGTATATATCCCATAGGAGAGATCCCGAACGATTGTTAGAAAGAGAACGTTAGGTTACTGATGTAACCCCGGTACATAACCCCAGGTACATAAGTGAGGTATCTCACAACATTGCCCTTCTTGCCTGTCCTGCACAGAGAAGAGACATGCGGAGAATGACGAAACGGCAGGTGGCTGCGGTTTATATTCAGGGGGGCGGGACTCTCTGATCGCTGCAGCGATTGGTCTGCCACGTTTGGCAGATGTGGTTTCATTGGTGCTTCTGTGATTGGTCAACAGGGTCTTCTTTCCCCGCTGATTCTGCCAAGCCCGTTCCCTTGGCTGAGGTTTCGCTAGATAGCAGGTAGTGACAGTGGGAATCTCGTTCATCCATTCATGCGCGTCACTAATTAGATGACGAGGCATTTGGCTATTTTATTACGAGTTTTCAGGGGTTAGTCAAACTAAAAGTGAAACTGCACCTGAGTGGTGACACGAGGGCTTCCCAGGTTATCCCTGCCCTACATTTCTCCAAATTGCATCCAAGGGACACTAACAATGGCATAATATCATGGAAAAACATCGTCCTTAACAGAGTCATTATACTGAGCTGACCATAATAACACACTATCTAGTCCCACGCATATATAAATCATAGCATTTAAGAGATCCTATAACAGCTAGCAAACACAGGTCTGAAATGTCTCTTTTTGTGACTCCCAAAGCCCTCAGACCCCTCCCCGATGGCCCATACATCATGCCTTTAAAAGAGATGATAACTGGCAGATGCTTCAGGATGGTATCTTCTTCCCTCCAGTTCAGGATAGATGTTGTATTCTCAGATGAGCCGTATTTCGATGTTTTGATTCGCCTGGATTCCTCCATCCTATGTCCTGCTACGATTGAAACATCCATAATGTAAGTTCTACCAGAAAGACTCGGAGATAAGATACTGTACCATGATGCATTTTATTAACAGCCCAGCAAGCCATATATACACAATAAAGTTCTTTGGCGTAGGCCCCGTCCATAACTCGCAATCCGAGGGTACGGATTCTGCATATCCTGCCTGAAGATGAAGGCAGGGGCGCAGCCGACCCCCCCTGGGGTTATGGAAGGGACCGACCTGATGGTGGTGAAAGGATGGAGCGAAGACCTTCTTGGTGGAGGTGGGGAGGATGGTGGAAAGTGAAGCGTCAGCATCTGCGAACTCAGACGAGTGTAAGTAAGGATCTTTTATACTTCACGTATTAGAACGCGATTGGATAGATGAGAAGGTAATACATGACGTAACAATTGAGTCTTCCTGGCGGAACTTCTGCTACACTTTCATTTCTACCAGAAAGACTCGGAGATAAGATACTGTACCATGATGCATTTTATTAACAGCCCAGCAAGCCATATATACACAATAAAGTTCTTTGGCGTAGGCCCCGTCCATAACTCGCAATCCGAGGGTACGGATTCTGCATATCCTGCCTGAAGATGAAGGCAGGGGCGCAGCCGACCCCCAAAATGGTTTACCTACCAGCCGTATGTTATGTGGTTCCTAAAAAAAAAGAAGAAAAGAGTTAGCAAACAGCGGTAGACATGGATGTGTCAGTTCCATAGATAGTAGAGTTCCGTCGATATCGTCGTGGGAACGGAACTCTACGATCTAAAAGTGGAGCATGCTTAGCTTTATATGAAAAGATACGAGACGAGGCCACGCTGAGCCACATAGACAAGGCTACGATGAGCCACACATAAAGAGGCCACGCTGAGCCACAGAGACGAGGCCACGCTGAGCCACAGAGACGAGGCCACGCTGAGCCACATAGACAAGGCTACGATGAGCCACATATAAACGAGGCCACGCTGGGCCACAGAGACGAGGCCACGCTGAGCCACATAGACAAGGCTACGATGAGCCACACATAGACGAGGCCACGCTGAGCCACAGAGACGAGGCCACGCTGAGCCACATAGACAAGGCTACGATGAGCCACACATAGACGAGGCCACGCTGAGCCACAGAGACGAGGCCACGCTGAGCCACAGAGACAAGGCCACGATGAGCCACACTTAGACGAGGCCATGCTGAGCCATAGAGACAAGGCCACGCTGAGCCACATAGACAAGGCCACGATGAGCCACACTTAGACGAGGCCACGCTGAGCCACAGAGACGAGGCCACGCTGAGCCACATAGACAACGCCACGCTGAGCCACACTTAGACAAGGCCACGCTGAGCCACAGAGACGAGGCCACGCTGAGCCACAGAGACGAGGCCACGATGAGCCACACATAGACGAGGCCACGCTGAGCCACAGAGACGAGGCCACGCTGAGCCACACTTAGACGAGGCCACGCTGAGCCACAGAGACGAGGCCACGATGAGCCACACATAGACGAGGCCACGCTGAGCCACAGAGACGAGGCCACGCTGAGCCACATAGACGAGGCTACGATGAGCCACACATAGACGAGGCCACGCTGAGCCACAGAGACGAGGCCACGCTGAGCCACAGAGACAAGGCTACGATGAGCCACACAGAGACGAGGCCACGCTGAGCCACGCAGAGACACGGCTACGATGAGCCACACATAGACGAGACCACGCTGAGCCACAGAGACAAGGCCACGCTGAGCCACACAGAGAAAAGGCCACGCTGAGCCACGCATAAGACGAGGTTCGCTGAGCCGCTAGGCCGCTAATGCTGCGCATGAACGAAACGCGCATAGAAAAGCCACTAGGCTGCGCGAAGCCAGACCCCTAAGGACCGTATTGCCAGCGAAAGGCGCAAGGACGAATTATTCAAGCTGAGACTATCGGCAGATAGATAACGCATGACACCACCACCAGTAGTTGCATAGGTGTTTACCTGAACCGTTACTGGAGAGCTTGCTGAGCTTCGAGGATGACCCTCTGCCCAGTCTCTTAATAGCTGAAGTAGAAATGCCACGATCAGCTGCTGTAGTGGCTGCCCCGATCCTGAAGGAATGACCAGTATACTGGGAGGGAGATAGACTGCGGCTTTTGAGGACGGAAACTGATAAGTCCTGAACCAGCTTAGAGAGGAGTGCTCCGTTAGTCAGGATAAATAGAGGGGAATTTAATCATAGATGAGAAAGGACAGAATTTATTACTAATTTCTAGCCTTGAGAGTCATTCTTAGAATTCTTAAGAAAGCAAGTAAAAATTAGGTGAAAAACTTAAATCAGAAGAGACCATGTGGGAAATTGGAGTATTTAGCTCCTGGAGTGAATCCCCTGGATGCATGAGCCATGTACGCTGTAACAGACACATCTACAATCTGAATACAACAATAGGAAAAGAGACCATTTCGAACGGGGGTTAATAAAAAGGGGGTTGGATGGATTTGCTTCTTACTTAGTGTGTAATGTTGCCGTTTAAGCATAACCAACACCTGCAAGGTTACAACGCTCAAAGTTCAAGCAATGGGAGAATTCCATTAAGGAATTGCTTTTAAAGACCACAACAACGCTGAGAGGAGCTAAACGACATTCCTCCTGGGTTGGTGCCTCACAACCCTAATTTTGCATGAATCTGCCCACGGGATATGATTTATAGATTATCTAGACATAATAAGCCAATCAGTGACTAGAGATAGCTACGCATGAGCTACATAATTCATCAACGACCATTCAGAATATTGTCTATACGTTGAACTTCTTGAGTCTCCATCTTGTATGATTCCGGTTGAACAAAGCGAAAAGTTTTAAAATTGTCAGTGAGCGGTAATCGAAGCTGCAAAACGAGGTGTTGAAACTCCGACCCCTGTGCCGGGAGCAGCAGCCCTACCACATCCAAAATGATAGACAAAAATGATATGCTTACTCACCCTTGAAATGACCATTCCAGCATGCTATTCAAAATTATCTGTGGGGCATTCCGAACCAGACCCCGCATATGCACCGGAGACCCACCACATATCGATTTTCGTAATTGAAGACGAGGAAGGAACAATCAGCCCTGATCAGGATGTGAAAAGTGGAATTTAAATGATACTTGATCTGTTGTTTTTTGAGCGTAGAATCCTTTTCTGAGATGCACAGCATATGCCTGACATGATTCCCAAGTTGCTCTTTGCAGAAATAGCCCCATTCATGGATGGCAGATCGCTGGCCACAACAATCTGATGGATTACCCAGGGTATTTTAGCCCTAGAGGAGCAGAACTTCTCATGAGAGGCCTAGGCTGATCAAAACTCTCCGAAGACCGCTGTGCCTACGGGGAGATACGGCACTGAACGCGGGAACCGCGACGTGTAGCAGGAGATACGGCGGGACATATCCATCGTCGGAAACATGTTGGCTTGGCGACTGAACGAGAGCATAAGTGAAGCGTCAGCATCTGCGAACTCAGACGAGTGTAAGTAAGGATCTTTTATACTTCACGTATTAGAACGCGATTGGATAGATGAGAAGGTAATACATGACGTAACAATTGAGTCTTCCTGGCGGAACTTACTCTACGCTTTCATTTAGATTTCCTTTCTTCATAACCATGTCCGGTTTAATAAATGAATGCACTGTTGGGATGATTGGCTCCGTCCAGATCTTTGTAGTGTAGCGACTGACCGAATCCTGTTTTCCTTTCACTAGTGAGCAAATATGAACACATATATGTTTAATTCACAAAACCTTGAATCATGTGAAATGGTGCCCCAATGTCTGCCAGCAGGTCATTGATTAACTCCGTTTATGACGCATTGCGCAATCAAGAAACAGGTCCCCGTTGTTCTCAAATCCTTAGACTGCTTGCAATTTGTGTTCAGTCACAAAAAAATAAGAACTGATCCATTCAGGGTCTCAAGCTAGTTCCCCCCCCCCCCCCCCCCTCATCAATTATTATGTCTCCGTAGACTGATAAGGGGATGTACATACACTACCCTTTTGTCTTGAAGACAACCATTTGCGAACTAAACCCTCGTGGTACACACCCAGAATTCCCCGGAGGAAACGCTGACTGAACTCGTGATACACACACACACACGAACACAAACGTCCTGTGTGTACAACTTAGGATAGAAATGTCCTTAATGTATATAACACAGAATTGTATCTGACCTTCCTGTATGCATGCATATCTAATTAGTTTTGTCTTATTCTATAGATGAAATTTGAGACTGTTCTGTAACTTTGGATCTTAAGTATACTTCCAAAGAAAGATTCCCTAACAGGATCACCTTCGGCAACTATCCCTCTTGCTAGGTCATAAACTTTATGACCCCCAAAAGGAATTCCAAGGGAGTCACAGCCCCCACTTGAATTCTGATAAAGAAAGAGGAATAGACTCTGCAATCTTATATTTTCTATAAGTATAACCACTTAAGAAATGTATAAACCTGAATTTGATCTTTCCTAGGTCATGGTAGCCGGTATTATGGCTTTATAGTCGTGTGAGTGAACATTAAATGTGTGTAATTCTGCATATGAATGTAACTTTATGTTTCTTCTTTCCGGCCATTCTTGGTACCTGTTTGACCGTCTTGTTTTGACCAAACAAGTCATACATAGGATATTACAGTAAAATGTATTGTTCTGTGTGTACAATCTTTCTGGGTAGAAATGACAAAATTTCATACCATCACAAATTATCCTGACAGGACAAAGAAAAACTTTTCCCGCTCGAGATACTCTAAGATAATTGGTTCACGTACGCGAAGCAGGCGTGAACCCCTCCTCTCCATAAAAGACTGACACAGAAGTTTCTCTCATGGAGAAAATGGAACACGGAAGCACCGAAGCACCAGAGCACAAATGAGCACTTACGTTTCCAGAGAGGAGACCCATGACTCCCGTTAGGGAGTTTTCCTCCGTTTCTATTTTCTTTTCTTTAAGTCTTTTCTTTATTTTCGTCTTCGGACCTTTCCTACGTTCAGTGAAATGAACAGCCTGCAACTTCAACTTTAAATGGACTCTTTGAAATCCCCGCGGCTCTTAAAGGAAACACGCAAGCTGCGCTCAACGGAAGAAGATGGGAGTGTGAGCTCTCATCTCCGTTTTTCCTTTCTTTACTAAGTTTTATTTTCATATTCGCCTCTCCTTCCACGAGGGAGATGAACTCTGAATTATTGCCTTGGTAACTTCACGTTCGGTGAACCTTTAAAACTTCCCGCGAGTCTGCTCGACCCGGAAGACACGAGAGAACAAGCTAATAGCGCCGAAGGACAAACACGCACACGACTCTGTGTTCCTCAGCAACACAAAGAGAACCATGCAAGTATAGGTTATTGATTTGATTTGATTGATGTGATTTCTTGTTGTCTCTCTAAGGGTTACGTGGTCTGTGATTTTTGCCATGCTGCGATCACCCCGGTGATCTCTCTCATCCTGACCGTTAGTTTCACTTTCTCATTCTCTCTCTCTCTCTCTCTCTCTCTCAATTTCTCTCTCTCTCACTCCTGTTCGTTATTCGTCTGTCTCATTATTTTGACTGTTTACTGTACATACATGTATCCCGTGTTTAAATGTAGAATTCTGTATCCGTAGTTTCATTTTATTAAAACCATTATATTCTTGATTGCTAATTGTCCAATCGTGCTCATTTTTACAAAGTCAATGAAATGTTTGATCTAGCTACAAAGCTTTACAATTCGTTACTATTTCAGTAACCTAAATTTTATAATAACAAGAAGGTGAATTTTCATGGCCAGAAAATAGCTTTTTTGGAATTATAAGGAAGGGATAACCTTGTTGAGAAGTTGATAAGTTAATCTTACGGCCGTTTGCTGGACAAACAGATTGTTCGATAGCTAAATTAATTCCATTAAAGGTTATCTCACATAATCGATCTGGAAGGGGACCATTGATATATGAATGAGGAATTATAATTCGTTGTGATTGATCATCCATATATATAATCGATCTATTTTCAACTTCGATAATTTAACTGTAATATGCAATAAATTAATCATATTCATGATTAATTATTAAAATTCCCTATATATAATTTGAGCTAATTTAATGTAAGACTCATTGTCGCTACAGTAGATACTTTCCTTAAGTTTACTTCCAGCCTCTTAACGATCCTATTATGACGTGCACATCTCCCATCATGTGTTACCTCACATATCTGTAGGACGTGATTAAGAGTCTCCCTTGACTGGCATCCCCCTCTACATTTGATGTCATCTAATGGAAGGTTCCTACCTCTAGATCTTCTTGCCTTCGTCGAGAGGACTCCTCCGTGAAGCTGGATAGCACGTATATGAAGTCTTGTGAACACTCTTTCCGCCTGCTTTAGCCACAGATTGCTATCTGCGTCAATATCTAGCGAAGTGAGACCTCTTCCGTCCACAGATTTGGAGAGCAAATTAGACCAGGGTAATTTAGCCTCCGACACCGTTGTCACTACCTTGGCCCCCACTTTACACGGTCTATTAGCTGAAACCCCAATCTTTTTAAAAGCTGGTAGTTTCTGAATAGCTTTGTCAATAACATTGGTACTATTCAAAAGCTTTGTTATTCTTGACTTTTGAAGGAGTGGGAGATAAGAGAGTCATAGTTACTCCCGCGGTTTACCCGCGCATCAATGACTTTTTTCACTTTGACATTCAGAGCACTGGGCAGAAATCACATCGCGTTCTCAAAGGTGAGATACCCAACGAATGTTAGTTCACGAGTCCACAGTTTGCATATAATTAGATAGAGTAAAGTATATGCTTATTTGGCGTGCTGTCCGGGGGGAGTTAGGCCTTAACCCAGAGTACTCCCCGCAGGAGATGGGGTCGTGGAGGGATGCTGGAAAACTGTCATAGAACAGCGGTAAAAACTGCTGTATATATACCTCCTGATGTTAATTGAGGTGACTGGATGAGCTCCTCCCATGATGATAGATTAATTATCTGAATTACCCAAACTTTGTTAATAAAACATCATAAAGAGAACCGGGGTTACGTCAGTAACCTAACATTTTTCAGACACTTCTTCAGTCATGTTACAGAACAAACCCTTCAACACTATAACATGGTCTTTGCCTCTCACTTAATTAAACACTTTTTCATTACATATATAACTCAAGTGTATTTATGTCATTATATCAGCTCTACATGAATCATGTTTGTTGACATAAATTCAACCTAAGGAGAGTAAAGTTAGAGACTAAGTGTTAGTTTATGAGTTTTAAAGGGAAAGATGATTAATGTTCAGTTATGTTGGACATTTAGACGAGTTTCTGTAATGTTTTTGAGTTTTGTGGTGAAGAGTGGTGCTTATGCTCAGGGTTTATCGGGATTATATGGCCTCAATGTTTGGTTGCCCACTGTTGTATTTCAGGCTGTTGTCATGGGTGGTTGCAGGAAGACAGACGAAGATGAAGATTATATTCCCAACACGAAGTTTAATGACAATTCGCAGGCCAACAGACAGGAGAAACACACACTAAACAGAGACATAAAAAGAGGAACTTAAATACACATTGATAATGAGGAGACAGAGAACACTTGTGACTGATGAAAACCAACTGAAAGTCTATGAAAACAAACTAACTCATCATAACTGTGACAGCTATATTTACACTTTGTTTTTCTGCAGCTGATTTGGTTATTACCATTATGGGTAACTGCCATAATTTAAAACATTTTCAGCCAATTTATTAAATTTTAAGTATTTCATTTGTTTTATATGTTTAAATAATAATTCAATATATAATATTCGTTGACTCGTATGCATCTACAAAAAAAATGTGCTCACACGGAAAGCACTTGCATGATTGGTGTTATAAAGCATCAGACTCAAGGGGATCCATTTGCAGCTTTTATTAGAGTAGTCAAACAGACAGGAATCAACAACAGCAAACAGGGCAATGGAGACAAGAGAGAGACAAACCAGATAACAGGCAATGGTCGGGGTAGGCAACCAGAAGCAAGGTCCAGTAAGCAACCCAAGTCGGGGTGGGCAGAGAACAAGCAGAAACGGGATACACAGTCCGAGGTCGAGGTCACGGTCAAGGCCAAGGTCAAGGCCAAGGTCAAGGCCAAGGTCAAGGTCAAGGCCAAGGTCAAGGTCAAGGTCAAGGTCAAGGTCAAGGTCAAGGTCACTGTCATAATCAATCCACAGGAAGAAACGCTCGGTAATGACAGCCAGGCAAATCAAGACTTCGCCCTGGTGTGGTGCGTGGAAGTGGTTTATATATGTGTGTGTGAATGAGATGCAGGTGTGTGTAATCAGCGCAGTGCAGGTGTATGGTGTAATCAGTCCAAGGAGAAGCATCATGGGAAATGTAGTCCGTGATCACCCAGGGAGTGCGTGGCTAATCGTGACAATTGGTGTGTGTGCCTCAATCCCTGAAATCCTGCCGTCACTTGCTTTTCATCCTGTTACATTCAAGACCTTTTATCTTGATGTTCAATAAACAAACATGATTTACACATTCTGAGCTAAAGTTATTTTCTTTACAGTTTAAGTATTTTATCATGGAAATTAAAGCACTAAATCATCTGATCTGAGGTATTCTTTGTTTGGTCAGGTTCAGGTTTATAGAAACTTGAAGTGGTTTGAAAGTGAGTTTTGAATAGCATCTCATTATCTGACCCACTGGAATCTTTAAACAAATAATAAATTGAACCAATTTTCACCCACTGTGGTCCCACACAAACACATAATGGGATCCAGTGTGATCTCCCATGTGGCCCCATAATGTGTTTGTGTGTTGCCCTCCTCGGCCCCATTATATAACTATCCAACTATCATAGCTACTGAACTAAACATCTTCTTTTTAGACTCTGTCTATGAAATAACTAAACTTTTTAATTCAACTAGCTATTCTATCTGCTCCATTAATTGAGCACAGTTGATTTTTCATCTACAACAAATAACTGAATTAGAAGTATCAAACATTATCAATAGCTTAAAAATTTCGAAGGCCATGGATATCTATGGCCTTGATACAAACTTTTTAAAAAGGTACAAAGAGGTCAGCCTATACAGCCTATTACATATCTGATTAATCAGTCTTTAAGTCAATCCGTCATGCCATCAGCATGGAAGATGGCCCTGGTCACACCCATTTATAAATCAGGGGAAAGATCAGATATGGACAATTATCGGCCAATCAGTATTTTACCTGTTGTTTCTAAAATACTTGAAAAATGGGTGGCTAAACTACTGATTCAACATCTCAATAAAAGCAATAACTCACTCCACCATATGCAATTTGGATTCAGGGCCCATCACTCAACAGAAACAGCTTATTGCTTGTTTTTGGAAAAGGTTAAAGGCTACCTAGATAAGAGTTCTTGTGTTGGTGCTGTCTTCCTAGACCTAAAGCGAGCTTTTGATACTGTCAATCACGAAGTTCTTTTATCTAAATTAACATATTTTAATTTTTCTGAGCAAGCTCTCAACTGGATAAAATCATACTTGTCCTGTACAAAGCAATGTGTTCGTATAAATGACTCAAAGTCTCCATTTTGTGAATGTCCAGTAGGGGTCCCTCAAGGCTCCATACTTGGTCCGATTTTATTTACACTTTATATAAATGACCTGCCAGAGGCATGTAAAAATGTTTGATGTCCAGATGTATGCAGATGATGCCGTAATTTTTACACATGGTAAGAACTATCTGGAGATAGCATCCATACTCACATCAGCAATGGCTCACATTGATGACTGGCTCACTAAGTCATGTCTCTATTTAAACACCAAAAAAACAGTCTGTATGGCGTTCACCAAACAAAGCATGAAGGTGTCACAATCTAATGTATTTTTTAGACAGGAGCTTGATATTGTTAATGAATTCAAGTATCTAGGAGTTATATATAACTCCACCTTAACATTTAAACATCATGTAAAAAAGGTGGCAATTAAAGTTAAATTCTGTTTGCAGAATTTTAAACAAGTCAGACCATTTCTTAATACCAAAGCTGCCAAGTTGTTCTTATACACTATGATTTTTTCTCATATTGAGTATTGTTTCATAAATTGGTCATTGACTAGCATATCTACTATTAAAAATATTGAGTCTCTATTTAAGAAAGCCATAAAAACTTTCGATAAAAAAGACTTGTCATTCCACCATAGCAATATTTTAGAGAGACATAATTTTCTAAGTTTTGATCATTTTAAACGTTTCAAGTATGTCTGTCTGGTATATAAAGTGTTAAACAATCTTGCCCCGCCTCCGCTGCATGTCTTCTTCCAAAAACTTGCAAGCGGAGGTAGTACACGGGCCTCGGTAAAAGGGGACTGTATGATACCATTTAGACGTACCACCTTTGGCCAAAATGTATTGTCAATAATAGGTGGTAAACTATGGAATAGCTTACCCCTTTCGATACGAGAGTGTCCCATGTTTAACACCTTCAAAACAGTGGCTCTTGGAGAACCAGAGATGTACTCATTTCTAAATGTCACATATTTATTAGCCATACATTTCATTTCATTGTTACATTAAATGTAGTATAGTGGTGAATGTATAATGTTTTTTGTTATCAAGGACTGTTGGTTGTCTTTTTGTTGGTGTTTTTTATGTTACCGGCCTAGGGACTGCAGATGAAAAGTAGTATACTTTACTAATTCTGGCATATTTACATGGTGTATTATCGTACAACAATGTTCATGAATATGCATGGTCCCTATCAAATAAACTAATAAATAAAATATAAAATTATCAGCACACTACATCCATGTAATGAACATCTCTTAGAGCCACTCTGGACCCATCATTGTCCCTATACATATAAGCTAATCAGAACCCGCTATGGACACGCTGGCTGGCAGCTAGTTATGATAGTAATATAATATATTGCAGAAATATTTACTCATGCAACAAACACACATATATAGAGAAAAATACATATATATATAATATATTTCTTAAATTTTTTTTTATATTTACATTATAAATGTTTCATATTTTCAAAATAATTGATAATTGCACAAGCACACTAACATGTATAAAGTACTTAAATAACAGACTATCACTGTACTGAGGAGTGAGTTCTCATTACTTTTAATAGATAGCAATTATAGTCATAATGGTCTTCGGCCAATCATTAACGTCACCACAGGCTCTACTCTTCAGCACAATGGTAACCCCAAAAACTCAGACATACCAGAAAAAATAATAGAGCATTGAACACTAACAGATCTCCCCCCTATATTAATATTGAGCAAAACACATTAAATAACACTTAATCTGAACATTTACTCTCTTAGTCAGAAGCAAAGCATGCTGGGAACTAGACATCTTTTGTAACTCATTCCGTGAATGTGTGTGTGTGTGTGTGTGTGTGTGTGTGTGTGTGTGTGTGTGTGTGTGTGAACACACATTCACATTTATATGGGGACATGTATGTGCAATATATGTACACAATAAAGGATAAAACTTTGTGAATATTACATGTAATGCTATTTTTGTGTTCCATAAGTGTTCATTAGTATTATAGCGATCTACACTAATTGCATAGAAAAGCTTTTCTTAATGAAGTGTTTTTGATGGAAGGTTGAGTGTTGTCAGACTCCTGCCATCGTTTAACATGTAAAAGAGCTGCTAGAGTGTTTTTGTTGGCATATTTATGAATTTATGAATCGTTGGTTTTAAAAAATGCACAGACAATAGTTGGTGATACCAGCCATGTTTTATTTCCCATGTATGAGTTGCTGCCATCAGGGAGACGGTATAGAGTACCATTGTGTAAGAGTAACCGTTATAAAAAATCCTTTATCCCTCTATCAATTAATATGTTAAATAGCAAGATGCAGTAATGTAGGTCTATAGTTTCTGTGTGTGCATTTGTTATTTGTTATATGTTATATGTATACTGTGTATTAACGCAGCCTCGAGTCCGTTTGCTGTATGTATGTGGTGTATTAATGTAGCTTTGAGCCCAAGACAAATTTCCTGAAAAAGGACAATAAAGTTTACAAACAAACAAACAAAACATATGAATATAATCCTAACTCTTATACTGTAAATGCAGCACCACAGACGTTAAGAAACAATCAAACGTCCGGTTGTGGAGTCCATGTCGCTCCAGAAGAGTTGTGTGTGTGGATGATGGCGAGCAGATTAAAACGGCCGTCATGTTTGATTGCCCGTTCTGCTGTGTGTCTCTTTCCCTGGTGCCATGTGACGGGAAAATCCTGTAAACTGCTTCAATCCTCTGGGTTTGAGGATTATAATGATTCTCTGAAGGTCTGAATCTGATATATTGGAAAAGGGACTTTGGTCACATGAAGAGAGAGAGAGACAGAGTTCAGTGGTAACACACACAGTGTGAACGCAGCGATCAGTGCAACACACACTGTAACTCTCTGAAATTATATATGAGTTAAAAAAATAAATAAACAAAGGCCTTTTTCTGCTGACGAGTATAAGAACAGCTGTTACAGCAGAAGCGAAGCTGATGTTAACATTTCTCCAAAAGATGAAGCCGGGTTTAGTGTTAGTAAGTTTGAGTTTAGTTTCAGTAAACTCAAGAAGGTGGACTGTTAAGACAATTAAGTTAGCTTAAATTAGGTCAACATTTCCCCTTTATTTTCAGTGAGGCAACTGGCATTTGTTATCACTGATATAATATTGTTTTAATTTTTAATGAAACTTTTGAATTTTTAATGAGTGCAGGTTTTGATGATCACTTCTGAGAGACGAAGAAAGATCACAGATTAAAGACTTGAATTTGGGTCAGTTTTTATCACAGCAATCATATGGATTCTAAATAAATGTGTTATTTTTATGACCATTTATATAATTTTTAATAATTTAGCAGACACTTTTGTCCAGTGAGGAGAACAAGAGAAGCAGCTGAACCAACAAAAGAGCAACAATATCCCGCTAACAGGGAACCTTCCCAGAACTTTCACTAACGCTCTTTAAAAGTTATGTAAATGTTAGGACAAAACATTCTTTAATTAGCGTTCATGGGACATCCTTACAATGTTATTTCTGATTGCTGAATGTTTTCATAGTGTAATCATAAAACGTTCTGATTACAACATTCATGAAACATCCTTACAATTTTTACTTGATGAACATTGTCCCAACATTGAGAGAAAACATTCTTAGAATAACATTCTCGGAACGTCTTTATGATGTTATTAATATCTGATGAATGTTTTTGAAATGTTTGCATAAAACATTGGGAGAACAATTTTAATGAAATGTCTTTGTCTTCACACATTGTTTCAAAGCAGCTTTACAGAAAATCATGATGTTGTCATGTTTATAATATCTTAAAATCTTCATGCTTTATAGTCGCATTTAGCAGATTCCCAGAGGAATATTCTCAGAGAGTTCTCTTGAAGTTACACTCTAAAAAATGCTGGGTTATTTTTTAACCCAAATGCTGGGTTCAGCCTGCTGGGTCATTTTATTGGGTTGTTTTTAATATTTTTACGAAGTGCTGGGTAGTTTTTCTGAAACTCAGCTGCTGGGTCATCACATGTCTACTCAGGGCTGGGTCAGTGTAACCCAATGTTGGATAGTCTGTGCCAAAGCGGTTAAAACTTTATACTTTTGTCAACAGTCATTTTGAACTGAAAATGAAAGACCTTCATTATCAAATTGACTGACCCAGCACTGTCAAGAAACATCCCAGGAATAACATGCCAAATAACCCAGAAATGGTTGTTTTTAACCCAGCATTTTTTAGAGTGTATCAACAAACATTCTTCCAATAACCTTCATTCAGAGTTATCTGCTCTTTAATAATATCTCAAAATCATTATACATACATCGTTCATGGATGGTATTTTTCAGAATGTCTTAGTTGGACATTCATCGAACATTTTTTACAATGAATGCAAGTTGTGTATGAAATATACAGGCAAGAAGGAACAATATTACAGCATTCTGTAAAATCACAGTCTTCGAAACTCCATATGAAACAGAAATGTTTACTTTTTTCTGTTGTGTTGTTTTCCATATGTCTTAATAGATTTGACTGCTGTCTAGCTGTATGCTTCAGTTTGTGTTTTTTTTTTCCTTTTTGGAAAATGTTAGCTTTGAATGTTTTGTTTTGGTACAATGTCTTATCTGTTATTTTTGTAATTCAAATATTTAATGCACTTTTATATAACCATTTATACTCTGGGGAAATTTGTATAATTTGCATGAATATAAATGTAACTCTAAGTGTTTCAGTGTGTAGCGCTGTGAAGGTCCCGGCGGAGGCAGGAGTTAGCAGGTTCTCCGTGTGTCAGTGTGGGGTTCCTCCAGATTCAGAGACATGTAGCAGAGGTAAATTAGCCATATTGAAGTAAGTGTGTGTGTGTGTGTGTGTGTGTGTGTGTGTGTGTGTGTGTGTGTGTGTGTGTGTGTGTGTGTGTGTGTGTGTGTGTGTGTGTGTGTGTGTGTGTGTGTGTGTGTGTGTGTGTGTGAGAGACTGGCCATCCGTTCAGTCGGTTGATGGTGGGATAGTCTCCAGCAACAGCCCAATCCTAGACAGGAGAAACGGTGTGGAGAATCAATGTTCCTAGGGGAATGTTTGGAGGATTTTTGCATAACCAAGAAAAAACATTCCTAAAATATTTAAACGTTAAAAACATCAGTGCCTTGAATTTAAAGCGAGCGGCTGTTGGAAACTAGTGCAAGTTTATGAGGAGAGGAGTGACGTGCGTCTCTACGGCTCGATAAACACACTCTTGCTGCAGCATCTGGATCAGTTGCAGAGTGATGCTGGAAGGAAAGAGCATTACAATAGTCCAGTCTGGATAGAACAAGTGCCTGGACAAGGAGTTGTGTAACATGCTCTGATAGGAAGGGTCTGATCCTCCTAATGTTGTATAAAGCCAATCTGCAGGACTGGGCAGTTCTAGCAATGTGGTCTGTGAGGTTCAACTGATGAACCCAGCTGAATGGAGAAGTTGTAGAGTAGTGTTGGGTTGGCCGAGACCACAAACAGCTCTGTCTTCGCAAGGTTTAGCTGAAGGTGATGGTCCTTCATCCAGCAGGGAATGTCAGACAGGATGAAATGCGAGCAGCTCCCATCAGATCCTCTGGCTGGAATGAGAGGTACCGTTGTGTGTCATCAGTGTAGCAATGATGGGAAAAACCATGTTTCTGAATGACAGATCCTAGTCATGGAGAAGAGAAGCAGTCCCAGCACTGAGCCCTGAGGCACTCCAGTAGCTAGATGATAACAGTGATGGGAAAAAACATGTTTCTGAATGACAGATCCTAGTGATGACTTGTAGATGGAGTAGAGATGCTCTCCCAGCACTGAGTCCTGAGGCACTCCAGTAGCTAGATGATAACAGTGAAAGGAAAAAACATTTTTCTGAATGACAGATCCTAGTGATGACATGTAGATGGAGAAGAGAAGCAGTCCCAGCACTGAGCGCTGAGGCACTCCAGTAGCTAGATGATAACAGTGATGGGACAAACCATGTTTCTGAATGACAGATCCTAATAATGACAAGTAGAAGAGAAGCAGTCCCAGCACTGAGCCTTGAGGCACTTTCAGTAGCTAGATGATAACAGTGATGGGAAAAAACATGTTTCTGAATGACAGATCCTAGTGATGACATGTAGATGGAGAAGAGAAGCAGTCCCAGCACTGAACCTTGAGGCACTTTCAGTAGCTAGATGATAACAGTGATGGGAAAAAACATGTTTCTGAATGAAAGATCCTAGTGATCACATGTAGATGGAGAAGAGAAGCGGTCCCAGCACTGAGCCCTGAGGCACTCCAGTAGCTAGATGATAACAGTGATAGGAGAAAACGTGTTTCTGAATGACAGATCCTAGTGATGTCATGTAGATGGAGAAGAGAAGCAGTCCCAGCACTGAGCCCTGAGGCACTCCAGTAGCTATATGATAGCAGTGATAGGAAAAAACATGTTTCTGAATAACAGATCCTAGTGATGACATGTAGATGGAGAAGAGAAGCAATCCCAGCACTGAGCCTTGAGGCACTTTCAGTAGCTAGATGATAACAGTGATGGGAAAAAACATGTTTCTGAATGACAGATCCTAGTGATGACATATAGATGGAGAAGAGAAGCAGTCCCAGCACTGAGCCCTGAGGCACTACAGTAGCTAGATGATAACAGTGATAGGAGAAACCGTGTTTCTGAATGACAGATCCTAGTGATGTCATGTAGATGGAGAAGAGAAGCGGTCCCAGCACTGAGCCCTGAGGCACTCCAGTAGCTAGATGATAACAGTGATAGGAGAAACCATGTTTCTGAATAACAGATCCTAGTGATGACATGTATATGGAGAAGAGAAGCGACCCCAGCACTGAGCACTGAGGCACTCCAGTATCTAGATGATAACAGTGATGGGACAAACCATGTTTCTGAATGACAGATCCTAGTGATGACAAGTAGAAGAGAAGCAGTCCCAGCACTGAGCCTTAAGGCACTTTCAGTAGCTAGATGATAACAGTGATAGGAGAAACCGTGTTTCTGACAGATCTTAGTGATGACATGTAGATGGAGAAGAGAAGCAGTCCCAGCACTGAGCCCTGAGGCACTCCAGTAGCTAGATGATAACAGTGATAGGAAAAACCATGTTTCTGAATGACAGATCCTAGTAATGACATGTAGATGGAGAAGAGAAGCGACCCCAGCACTGAGCCCTGAGGCACTTTAGGGGCCGGTTGCATAAACCTCGAAGACCAGTCTTACAAGTTAGACATCCAATTTTTTCTATTAGACACTCCGTAGCTTTTTTAAATCAGTTATATAAAAACATAGCCTAATTTGATACCGAAAACTAAGACTGACCTCCCCTGACCGACTGCTAGTGGGTCATACTAGAACTTAAGACACTGTCTTAACGTAATGGCTATGTTTATGCAACCGGCCCCAGTAGCTAGATAATAACAGTGATAGGACAAACCATGTTTCTGAATGACAGATCCTAGTGATGTCATGTAGATGGAGTAGAGAAGCGGTCCCAGCACTGAGCCCTGAGGCACTCCAGTAGCTAGATGATAACAGTGATGGGAAAAAACATGTTTCTGAATGACAGATCCTAGTAATAACATGTAGATGGAGAAGAGAAGCGCTCCCAGCACTGAGCCCTGAGGCACTCCAGTAGCTAGATGATAACAGTCAAGACAAGTCAAGTCACCTTCATTTATATAGCGCTTTTAACAATATGGACTGTTTCAAACCAGCTTTACAGTGATAATAGGAAATTAAAGTAACATAGATTGTTTTGGCTTTACAGCAGCTCTAGAATAAAGTTATTGTCCAGCTAAAGTTAGTTTTGATTGATTCACTTCCGTCGCAACAATCATTACTTATTAACTTAGGGGCCGCTAACATGACACCGTTCTAACAGAAAACCTTAAATGCGATCTGGCCGCTCATTTGCATAAAACAGTGCCTGGTGGTTCTGAGAATTTTTTATCGCTTCCGCATAGCCACATGAATCGGAATTATCCCGACAACGTTTTATCAGTACAGAGGTAAAGGGAAGGAGGCCTTCATTAGGGAGAGACTAGTGACACTTCAGGACTGCGTTGTCGTTGTGTATGTTTGTGTGTGTGTGTGTGTGTGTGTGTGTCCAGGGACTGCGGTAAACCTCGGGATAAACAGAGAGACTAATATTAGCGTAGACGCCATCCTTCTTATGATGTAACGAGTACATCAGGATTTATGGGAAGTGTTCCCGGTTCGGGCTGATCTAAACTATGCAGCCTAACATTGAATTATAGAAGTCAATAATATGTTAAGTGTATGCTAAGCCAAAGAGATGTGTTTTTAGTCTAGATTTGAACTGACAGACTGTGTCTGCTTCCCGGACAATGTTAGGAAGATTGTTCCAAAGTTTTGGTGCTGAGTAGGAAAAGGATCTACCGCCAGCAGTCGATTTAGATATTCTAGGTATTATCAACTGGCCAGAATTTTGAGATCGCAATAGACGTGAAGGACTATAATGGGTTAAGAGCTCGCTCAAGTACTGGGGAGCTAAACCATTTAGTGCTTTGTAAGTAATCAGCAATATTTTAAAATTTATACGATGTTTAAAGATGCCTTATGTCAAAAAATCAATTCATACTCCACATATTCCATACCAAATGGGGGCAGTATACCTCCAGAAAGTTGGCCTACTCTAGTCTGTTTTTTAGTTTCAGGTTGTTAATCTTCTAAAACCGTCAAATAGTCCGCTTTGTCCCGCCAAAGCCTAATTTGATCGGTGAGGGATGTAGAATAGAATGACTGCTGCCGCTGCGTTTGACAGGGCGCATTATGAGCAGAGAGAGAGAGAGAGAGAGCTCGGCCGCGCCCGCGCACTCTCACGTCTACAAACAACACGAGCGCGGTCCTGCTCTCTCTCCCTCGCGCATATTAATCAAATCAATTGACACTATAGTAAGACCGCAGTTTCACGTGGAGCATTTGGAGATTTTTAGAGATTAAAGAGATACAAGCCGTGCGAGTTATTCGTGTGTTGCAGTTTGGCTGGTGGTTATGTATGTTGCCCGCATACCGCCTTCCATGGCCGAAACTGGTATTAGACACCGGCCGGGCTGGGGCTAGTAATTTAGCATGCTAATTCAGGTTTATATCTCGGCAGCACTATAACTTGTCATTTTTTTAATGACATCATTGCACTTATTTCTTCTCATTCTTCTGATACGTGTAGCTCATTTTTTGGATATTTTTAGCTCAATTGTAACATATGGCACCTTTAATAGGGAGCCAATGCAGTGTTGACAGAACTGGGCTAATATGGTCATACTTCCTGGTTCTGTTAAGAACTCTAGCGGCTGCGTTTTGGACCAGCTGTAATTTGTTTATTAAGCGTGCAGGGCAACCACCCAGTAGAGCATTAAAATAATCTAGCCTTGATGTCATGAACGCATGAACTAATTGTTCTGCATTTGTCATTGAGAGCATATGACGTAATTTAGATATATTTTTTAGATGGAAAAATGCGGTTTTACAGATACTAGACATGTGACTTTCAAATGAAAGATTGGTATCAAAGAGCACACACACACACACACACACACACACACACACACACACACACACACACCCAGGTTCCTAACCGACGACGAAGACTTGACAGAGCAGCCATCAAGTGTTAGACAGTATTCTAGGTTATTACGTGAGGAAGTTTTTTGTCCAATAATTAGAATCTCTGTTTTTTCAGAATTAAGTAGTAGGAAATTACTAGTCATCCAATTTTTTATATCAGCTATGGATTCCGTTAATTTGGTGAATTGGTAAGTTTCGTCAGGACGTGAAGAAATATAGAGCTGAGTATCATCAACATAACAGTGAAAACTAATGCCATGCTTCCTAATAATATCTCCTAAGGGTAGGATGTACAGAATGAACAGCAACGGTCCTAGTACTGAGCCTTGTGGTACGTCATACTGAACTTGTGACCGATAAGACATCTCTTCATTTACTGCTACAAACTGATAACGGTCAGATAAGTATAATTTAAACCATGCTAATGCAATTCCACTAATGACAACATAATTTTCGAGTCTATTTAAAAGAATGTTGTGGTCAATAGTATCAAATGCAGCACTAAGATCGAGTAACACCAATAGCGAGATACAACCACGATCGGATGATAAGAGCAAATCATTTGTGACTCTAATGAGAGCTGTCTCAGTACTATGGTACGGTCTAAATCCTGACTGAAAATCCTTGCAGATACCATTTCTTTCTAAAAAGTAACATAGTTGTGAGGATACTGCCTTTTCTAGTATCTTTGATAGAAAAGGTAGATTTGAGATCGGCCTGTAATTGACTAATTCTGTAGGATCAAGTTGCGTTTTTTTAACAAGTGGTTTAATCATAGCCAGCTTAAAAGTTTTCGGTACGTATCCTAGTGACAAGGATGAATTAATGATATTGAGAAGAGGATCTACACTCACCTTAAGGATTATACCATACTATACTACCATACTATAGAACACCATACTAATACTGTGTTTGACCCCCTTTCGCCTTCAGAACTGCCTTAATTCTATGTGACATTGATTCAACAAGGTGCTGAAAGCATTCTTTAGAAATGTTAGCCCATATTGATAGGATAGCATCTTGCAGTTGATGGAGATTTGTGGGATGCACATCCAGGGCACGAAGCTCCCGTTCCACCACATCCCAAAGATGCTCTATTGGGTTGAGATCTGGTGACTGTGGGGGCCATTTTAGTACAGTGAACTCATTGTCATGTTCAAGAAACCAATTTGAAATGATTCGAGCTTTGTGACATGGTGCATTATCCTGCTGGAAGTAGCCATCAGAGGATGGGTACATGGTGGCCATAAAGGGATGGACATGGTCAGAAACAATGCTCAGGTAGGCCGTGGCATTTAAACGATGCCCAATTGACACTAAGGGGCCTAAAGTGTGCCAAGAAAACATCCCCCACACCATTACACCACCACCACCAGCCTGCACAGTGGTAACAAGGCATGATGGATCCATGTTCCCATCCTGTTTACGCCAAATTCTGACTCTACCATCTGAATGTCTCAACAGAAATCGAGACTCATCAGACCAGGCAACATTTTTCCAGTCTTCAACTGTCCAATTTTGGTGAGCTCTTGCAAATTGTAGCCTCTTTTTACTATTTGTAGTGGAGATGAGTGGTACCCGTTGGGGTCTTCTGCTGTTGTAGCCCATCCGCCACAACCCCCGAAAGGGGGTTGTGCGTGTTGTGGCTTCACAAATGCTTTGCTGCATACCTCAGTTGTAACGAGTGGTTATTTCAGTCAAAGTTGCTCTTCTATCAGCTTGAATCAGTCGGCCCATTCTCCTCTGACCTCTAGCAACAAGGCATTTTCGCCCACAGGACTGCCGCATACTGGATGTTTTTCCCTTTCACACCATTCTTTGTAAACCCTAGAAATGGTTGTGCGTGAAAATCCCAGTAACTGAGTAGATTGTGAAATACTCAGACCGGACCGTCTGGCACCAACAACCATGCCACGCTCAAAATTGCTTAAATCACCTTTCTTTCCAATTCTGACATTCAGTTTGGAGTTCAGGAGATTGTCTTGACCAGGACCACACCCCTAAATGCATTGAAGCAACTGCCATGTGATTGGTTGATTAGATAATTGCATTAATGAGAAATTGAACAGGTGTTCCTAATAATCCTTTAGGTGAGTGTATGACCTCTGGAAGCATCTCTTTCAATAGTGTAGCGTCTGGACCAATCACGCACAAATTATTAATTATATTTAATAATAATAATAATAATAATAATATATTTATTTTGTATAGCGCCTTTAAAAGTAGCTTTCTCAAAGCGCTTTACAGACAGACATAACAGCAGAGGAGTAAGACAATGTAAATACAAAAATAAACACATAACATTATGATCATGTAAAAGCAATCCTAAAATAAAATGTTTTAAGAAGAGATTTAAAAGTCACTAAAGTTTTTGCTTCCCTGATGTCGGCCGGAAGAGAATACCAGAGCTTAGGAGCATAGACAGAAAATGCTCGGTCACCCCACGTATGAAGCCGTGTCTTCGGAACAACCAAAAGTCCACTCTGCGAGGAGCGCAGATTGCGACGTGGTAAGTAAGGGATTAATAAGTTAGTCAAATACTGAGGTGCCAGATTGTGCAGAGATTTATGGGCCAGCATAAGGATTTTAAAATCAATACGGTACCTAACAGGTAGCCAGTGCAGGCACTCCAAGACCGGGGTTATATGGTCCCTGGCCCTGAACCCAGACAGTACTCTAGCAGCTGAATTTTGAAGATATTGCAATTTATCCAATGATGATTTAGATACCCCAGCTAGAAGACCATTGCAGTAGTCAATGCGCGAGAAGACAAAAGAGTTTATCAACTTCTCAGCTACCGAGAAGGACAGCATGGGACGTAGCCGGGCTATATTTCTGAGTTGATAAAATGATGTTTTAACTGTATTTTGGATAAAAGGCTCAAATGACAGTGTGGCGTCAAATATGACACCCAGATTTTTTAATTTGGTCTTAAACTCCAATGCAACGCCATCAACAGATAGAGTAGGGGACCCAACCTTTCGCAGTTGATGAGGAGATCCAAGGAGCATGACTTCTGTTTTTGAGCCGTATAGTGACTTTTTTGGATTATTGAAATTATTGGACATCCAAGTCTTTATCTCAGCAATACAGTTAGAAAGATGCCCAACGTTCACTTGCTGACCCGGTCTAGTATGTATATAAATCTGTGTATCGTCAGCATAACAGTGATAGTTAAGGTTGAGAGAATGTAGTAATTGACCAAGTGGATAGATGTACATACTAAAGAGTAAAGGACCCAAGACTGATCCTTGAGGAACACCCGTATGAACAGAACCAACTTTGGACCTATAACCACCCATAAAAACAAATTGACTGCGGTCAGAGAAATTGGACTTGAACCAGTCAAGAACAGTCTCTAATAAACCAAAAACATGTTCGAGGCGATTGAGTAATAGGGCATGGTCAATAGTGTCGAAGGCTGAACTGAGATCCAAGAGAATGAGAATAGACGTGGAGCCGGAGTCAGAGGCAATTAGTAAGACATTAGCGACTTTCACCAATGCAGTCTCAGTGCTGTGTAATTTTCGAAATCCTGATTGATGAGGCTCAAATAGTTTATTTTCAATTAAGTGCTTGTTTAGTTGTGCTGCGACGACACCCTCCAAGATTTTTGACAGAAATGAGAGATTTGAGATTGGGCGATAATTTTACAGATTTTTCACCTCAGAATTTTGCTTTTTTAAAACTGGAGTAACCGCAGCAGTTTTAAGTGCTGCTGGCACCTCCCCGGATGATAAAGAGTCATTTATTATTGCAAGAACTGAGGGACATAAAGGACCAAAGCAGGATTTATACAGGCTACCAGGCATAGGATCAAGTATGCAAGTGGTAGCTTTCATACTAGAAACCTGGTTGCAGAGCATCTCATGTTGTACTAAAGTGAATTTGGATAAAGGAGTGCCAGAGAAACTAGGAGTATTAACTGAAAGATCGGCAGACTGCAGGGTATGAATATTTGTGCGAATATTGTTGATTTTTTCACTGAAAGATTTGAGAAACTCATTATACAGCCAGTCAAATGAAGTAAAAAAACTGACACTATCTGCTTTGAGTAGACTGTTAATTGTATGAAAGAGCTTCCTGGGATTTATTTGATTATTCTCAATAATGTTTGAGAAATAGCCAGATCTTGCAGTTTCAATGGCTACTCTGTAGTTTGACAAGGAATTTTTCCAGGCCTGGTGGAACACATTTAAACCAGAGTGACGCCATTTTCGCTCTAATTTTCGACACACAGCCTTCTGTATACGTAAATCACCATTATACCAGGGGGCTGACTGTGCAAATGAAACATTACGTGTTTTTATGGGTGCAAAGGTGTCCAAGTTGGCTGTAAGAACATTATTAAATACTGAAATTTTATCCTCAAGAGGAGCAGAAGACATGTCATCTAAAGAAGAGACAATCGAGTTTGCAAAGGTAACATGATCAATTGATTGCCATTTACGGAATGAAATAGTTCGTGAAGTCTCTCTACTAGAATGAAATGTCTCAATGTTAAAGATGATGGCTAGATGATCAGAAAGTCCAACATCCACAACAGAGAGATTAGAAAGAGATTAGTCATTTGCAATAATTAAATCTAACGTGTGTCCTTTACAGTAAGTGGGGACATTTACAAACTGAGATAAATTAAAACAGTCCAAGAGTGATAGAAAGTCCTTGGCCAAGAGACAGGCTTTCTGATCTACATGTATGTTAAAATCACCCAGAATCAAAATTCTCTTAAATCTGACAATCAATATAGAAAGAAGATCAGCAAACTCAGACAGAAAGTCCTTATTCAGTTTAGGAGGTCGATAGATAGTGACCATAACAGAATGGAGAGCAGAGTGAGTAT
>JAPDVR010000015.1:425000-467500 GCA_026230005.1 Gila orcuttii | reverse complement strand
CAATCTGTCTCCAGTGGGTTGGGCTAATCCAAAAAAGTGAAAACAAGGGGGGTGTTCTGAAGACAGACTGTTACCTGTGAAACAGGGGTGCTCTAAAAACACCCCCATTAGCAATTAGTGATGAAATGAATGTATTGAAATTAACGCGGCAAAAAGTCGACCAATCAGAATTTTAGTCGAGCCAGAACGTATCGACCAATAAATCGACTAGTCGACTGGGAGATTACAGCCCTAAATGTAATCCACTCTCTGACAGTAGATGGCGCTTATGGAACAGCAGAAACAAAAGTACCGACGTCTGTCAGCCAATCCCTAATATATCCAGTGATAGACGGATCCGCTGATAGACACCTGCTTTCAAACGCTCCCCTGTGTATCTGTGTAAGCGCTCGGTGAAGACAACATGTTTATGAAGCGTTGATCATTGTAGCCAATCACAGACATGTTGAGTGCATCAACACAATGGCCAATCAGAGACAAATCTTTTAAAAGCATGAACACAATGGCCAATCAGAGGTGTTTAAGAATCCATTCAGCAGCGCTCAAAATGCTAGAGGGAATTGTGTGAAACCTGTGTTTTGATCAGGAGATTCTGTACCCTTTCAGAAGATGTGTAATAGCGCCCCCTACTGTATAACAGTAAAGTCAAGTCTCCTTCATTTATACAGCGCTTTTAACAATATGGACTGTTTCACAGCAGCTTTACAGTGATAATAGGAGATTACAGTAACAGAGATTGTTTAGGCTTTACAGCAGCTCTAGAATAAAGTTATTGTCCAGATAAAGTTAGTTTTGATTGATTCACTTCCGTTGCGAAGATCATTAGTTATTAACTTAGCGGCCGCTAACACGACACCGTTCTAACAGAAAACAGAAACTTTTAATGTGCTCCGGCTCATCTACACAACAACAGTGCCTGGTGGCTCGAGAACGCAAACTTTGAAACAGGTTCCAAGGTGCAAGTGTTGAAAATTTTTGAAAAACATTATCATCAGCAAACTTGTAAATCGCGAATCTGTGAAAACGCTGACGCCGTGCACATGCGTACTACGTGTCTAGTCTATAGGTATGTGCATTTGAATATGTGCGCATGCGTGTAGTTTTTCTTTAAAAATTGACCTCAACAATTGACTTGTCTGGCCTTAAAAATTCATAAAACAGAATTTTAGTCTTGTTCATCAGATCTGGAGTGTGTATGTGTGTCCAGGCGCAGGTCCTTCATTAGATCTGGATATGGCCTGGATCCGCGGACTGCGGTAAACCTTGGGATAAACAGAGAGACTAATATTAGCGTAGACGCCATCCTTCTTATGATGTAACGAGTACATCAGGATTTATGGGAAGTGTTCCCGGTTCCGGCTGATCTAAACTATGCAGCCTAACATTGAATTATAGAAGTCTATAATGTGTTATGTGTATGCTAAGCCAAAGAGATGTGTTTTTAGTCTAGATTTGAACTGACAGACTGTGTCTGCTTCCCGGACAATGTTAGGAAGATTGTTCCAGAGTTTTGGTGCTAAATAGGAAAAGGATCTACCGCCAGCAGTCGATTTAGATATTCTAGGTATTATCAACTGGCAGAATTTTGAGATCGCAATAGACGTGAAGGACTATAATGCGTTAAGAGATCGCTCAAGTACTGGGGAGCTAAACCATTTAGTGCTTTGTAAGTAATCAGCAATATTTTAAAATTTATACGATGTTTAATAGGGAGCCAATGCGGTGTTGACAGAACTGGGCTAATATGGTCATACTTCCTGGTTCTGGTAAGAACTCTAGCGGCTGCATTTTGGACCGGCTGTAGTTTGTTTATTAAGCGTGCAGGGCAACCACCCATAAGAGCATTACAATAATCTAGCCTTGATGTCATGAACGCATGAACTAATTGTTCTGCATTTGTCATTGAGAGCATATGACGTAATTTAGATATATTTTTAAGATGGAAAAATGTGGTTTTACAGATACTAGACACGTGACTTTCAAATGAAAGATTGGTATCAAAGAGCACACACACACACACACACACACACACACACACACACACACACACACACACACACACACACACACACACACACACACACACACACACACACACACACACACACACACACACACACACACACACACACACACACACACCCAGGTTCGTAACCGATGATGAGGACTTGACAGAGCAGCCATCAAGTGTTAGACAGTATTCTAGGTTATTACGTGCGGAATTTTTTTGTCCAATAATTAGAATCTCTATTTTTTCAGAATTAAGTAGTAGTAAATTACTAGTCATCCAGTTTTTTATATCATCTATGCATTCCGTTAATTTTGTGGATTGGTAAGTTTCGTCAGGACGTGAAGAAATATAGAGCTGAGTATCATCAGCATAACAGTGAAAACTAATGCCATGCTCCCTAATGATATCTCCTAAGTGAAGCATGTACAGAGTGTGTGTGTGTGTGTGTGTGTGTGTGTGTGTGTGTGTGTGTGTGTGTGTGTGTGTGTGTGTGTGAGGGTACCATGTACAGAGTGAACAGCAACGGTCCTAGTACTGAGCCTTGTGGAACGTCATACTGAACTTGTGTTCGATAAGACATCTCTTCATTTACTGCTACAAACTGATAACGGTCAGATAAGTATGATTTAAACCATGCTAATGCAATTCCACTAATGCCAACATAATTTTCAAGTTTATTTAAAAGAATGTTGTGGTCGATAGTGTCAAATGCAGCACTAAGATCGAGTAACACTAATAGAGAGATACAACCATGATCGTATGATAAGAGCAAATCATTTGTGACTCTAATGAGAGCTGTCTCAGTACTATGATACGGTCTAAATCCTGACTGAAAATCCTCACAGATACCATTTCTTTCTAAAAAGGAACACAGTTGTGAGGATACTGCCTTTTCTAGTATCTTTGACAGAAAAGGTAGATTCGAGATCGGCCTGTAATTGACTAATTCTGTAGGATCAAGTTGTGTTTTTTTTAGCAAGTGGTTTAATCATAGCCAGCTTAAAGGTTTTTGGTACGTATCCTAATGACAAATATGAATTAATGATATTAAGAAGAGGATCTATGACCTCTGGAATCATCTCTTTCAGTAGTTTAGTTGGTATAGGGCAGTGGTTGGCAACCCCAAAACTGGCCCGTCAGCAATAATATCTGGCCCGCGCCGTAGACAGATTATTCTGATGGCGGCTGGTTCTGAAATAGATCTGTCATGACAGCAACAGTTACTCACAATCACTTCGTCTTTAGTGATTTTGCCTTCAAAATAAAAGTATGAGAAAGTTTTTGCAGCAATGTTTTATTTTGAGATGAGCTGAGAGCTTTTAATTTTAAAAGTTCTGAAAGGCATTCAAATGAGTCATTGGATTGCTTCGTTGCAGATAAGACACACCGGCTTTGCATTCACAAAAACTAGTTAGGATGAGCGCATAGTTGTCTTTCATCTTCTTTGTATGCCCTATTTTTTCTGTCAACTTTCCTCTTTAGCTATTTGATAGTGACATTTTCTCACACCAGCTTAAATGTTAACGTCACTCTGCAGCATGCAAACAATAAAAAAAAAAATGCAGTTTAGTACATGAGGATGCCAAGAAATAATTCTGAGTGTAAAAGTAGGCTACATCAAATAATTGTTACAATAAGTTGGGCTCCACTGTGTAACAAGCTAATATGGAAAGAGGAAATAAAACATAGTTCGTTAAGTGCATGACTCAAACATGCCAATAATGGGCTTATTCAAGTCCTCTTTTATTTTTTGAGTTATTTTTGTCCATTCCGCATCTCCCACATATGTGTGTTTTAGCGAGGCTGTCTGTGTTGCAAGTTGGTTGAGGAAGATACTTGCCAGGTTACTTGTCACTCACTACTGTTTTATTAATTTATCCAGTGTAAAACCCGGACACTGACACACAATTGTGTCTTTTTGTTAATGACTGTCCTACTACAGGATTTAACAGAGCAACAGCTCACTTCCAGTCACAAAAGACACTGTAACAGTCTGTCACAGGCAATTCTAGTTGGATTTTTCATCAATTAGCCTAATTTCTTAAATTATCCTTTGACTGTGTTCTGGCCCGCCATCTAGTGGAGAAATGTGTTTTGGCCCGATGCTAAACTTACTTAATGACCCCTGGTGTGGTGGCTGACATACATGTTTTTAGATGATTGAACAAGTTTAGATAATTCTTCCTCTCCTATAGCAATGAATGAATCGAATGTTTCGTCAGGGAGACTACACCGCACTGTCTGATGCGATACTGTAGTAGACGGTTGCATAGTTATAATTTTCTATATAGTTTTAATTATAGTGATAATTATAAATATAATATAATTATAATATAATTTTCTCCCTGATATTATCAAACTATCAAGAAAGTTACGTCAATGGTGGGGAAAGAGTTAAAACGTACTGTACATTTTCATGGTTCGGTGCTGTTTTAAAATTTTTGGAATAAAGTGGAGATATTTGTTTTCATTCAGTGTCCACTTTAAAAACTATCGGTTGATTAATCGTATCGGCCAGTGTGGATGGATAATTCTCCTCGGACCTTGAAACATTAAAGGAAACAGAACTGATCAAACACTGATCAAACTGTGAACAAACCAGTGTATTCAATGACAAAGATTCACTCACTCAGCGTGTATTTTTAATAATGTCAAAATGTTGTCATTTATGAATTTGATTATTTATCCATTTGGTTGCGAGTGCGGTGCGATATCATAGAGACTCCGCCCACAGGCTCTTCTGATTGGCTGTGATTGATCTGTGGCATCTGGTTAGGAGACAGTGAAATACTCTTGAGTTTTCTGCATTTGGACATGTTTTTGTCCGGGTATGTTAAAGGAGACCCATATTTCAATCAGATATCGATTGGTTATGAGCATCTCAGGGCTCATGAGACACGCGAGATGAATCTAGTGGAAAATGATATCGGAGATATCGACAGATAGTTTGTGTCCAGGCTCAATATTTTGACATGATGTTATCCGGACAGAGACGAGGAGCAACTGGAGTTGAATCTCTTCCACGTTAGGGTTAGGGTTAGGGTTAGCCCTTCCCTAACCCAGCTCATAAAGGACAGATGGCTCTTGGTTCTTTGCTTTCAATCTCCGTCTCACACTCTCACACACACACAGACACACACACAGACACACACACACACACACACACACACACACACACACACACACACACACACACACACAGAGCTTATCCAGGACGACCCAGTGCTGCACAGAGACTCTTTTCACAGTGAAGCGGCAGCTGCAGTGAAGAAGCGACACACTGAGGTACACCAATATAATGGTAAGATGAAAAAATGCGCAATCAGAGGAAGAGCCTGAGGCTGGTGAGGGGGCGGAGCTTGTGAAGAGGGAGGGTCATGAGCCTGGTGAGGGGCAGAGCTTGTGAAAAGGGAGGGGACTGATGTTGGTGGGACGGAGCTTGTCAAGATGGATGGGCCTGAGGTTGGTGAGGGGTGGAGCTTGTGAAGAGGGAGGGGCCTGTGGTTGGTGAGGGGCGGGGCTGTGAAGAGGTAGGGGTCTGAGGCTGGTGAGGGGTGGGGCTAGTGAAGAGGGAGGGGCTTGATGCTGGTGAGGAGTGGAGCTTGTGAAGAGGGAGGGGCCTGCTGTTGGTGAGGTGTGGGGCTGTGAAGAGGGAGGGGCCTGAGGTTGGTGAGGGGTGGAGCTTGTGAAGAGGGAGGGGCCTGCGGTTGGTGAGGGGCGGGGCTGTGAAGAGGTAGGGGTCTGAGGCTGGTGAGGGGTGGGGCTAGTGAAGAGGGAGGGGCTTGATGCTGGTGAGGAGTGGAGCTTGTGAAGAGGGAGGGGCCTGCTGTTGGTGAGGTGTGGGGCTGTGAAGAGGGAGGGGCCTGAGGCTGGTGAGGGGTGGGGCTTGTGAAGAGGGAGGGGCTTGAGGCTGGTGAGGAGTGGAGCTTGTGAAGAGGGAGGGGCCTGCGGTTGGTGAGGGGTGGGGCTTGTGAAGAGGGAGGGGCCTGCAGTTGGTGAGGGGCGGGGCTGTGAAGAGGGAGGGGCCTGAGGCTGTGAGGGACGGAGTTTGTGAAGAGGGAGGGGCCTGCGGTTGGTGAGGGGCGGGGTTGTGAAGAGGGAGGGGCCTGCGGTTGGTGAGGGGCGGGGTTGTGAATAGGGAGAGGCGTGTCACAAACAGTGGAGGTCAGGGCCAGATGCTCTCCAAACAAAAGAGTGTTTCTCAGGAAAGACACTGGGAAGCAAGGTAGTCGTCATTGTGTGTGTGTGTGTGTGTGTGTGTGTGTGTGTGAGAGAGAGAGAGAGAGTGTGTGTGTGTGTGTGTGTGTGTGTGTCTGTCACTGCATTGCAGGGGTCTATGGGACTCATCATCAGCTTTAATCACGTTCACTCTTCTTATCCGGCTCCAAGGCAGGATGGTAGGGGAAGACTCATGAATATTCATTAGGGAAGTCATCCCTGATTGGTCTGATGACCTACCCCTAACCCCACCCCTAAACCTACCAGTCACTGGGGTTAAGACCAATCAGGGATGACTTCCCTAATGAATATTCATGAGTCTTCCCCTACCATCCTGCAAAAAAAAATTTTCACCTCCAGGCCTAATGGCTTTTCTGTGAACACACGTGTTGTAATGAACTGACATGTTATGAACTGACGTGTAAGACTATAAACATGTTAACACTTTAACTTTAAATAACTTATAGCAAGATTCTCTTCAAACTTTTCTTTCTGCAGTTTACATCATTGTGTCAGTCTTAATAAGTGAGTTGTTGAATTATTCACTCGAGCGCTTCATTGAGGAGTGAGGAGTTGATTCTGCTCGTGCTGAATGCAGTTTCTCCGGCTCTTCCGTCACTGGGAGTGTGTGGGAGTGGATTTTGTGATTATTTTAATTCCTGTGTGTGTAAAGACACATAGTTTATGAAATGTGCTATATAAATAAACTTTCCTTGCCTGTGTGTTCGGAGCTCCATGGCGGGACATTGCAGAAAACAAGCAGTCAAAATGTCGTGTCATTCGTCTCTTGTGGTGATCGTAGTCGTTTAGGGTAAAAACTCTGATTAATATGGTAAAAACACCTTTATCATGTCTTACTTCATCTAGTTTATTTTTTATCAAACTGTTGCATAAAAGCAATAGCACAGTTGCAGTTAGGTCTGAAAATGAGTGCAGCCTGTAAAAATTTTACATTATTATTATTAATAAATTATACATAAATCATTTATACATTTATTTATTGTTTATTAATTTTTCAGGCATATGTTCTTCGTGAGTTGATATTGTCAGAGATACTGTATGTTCTTTCATAGTTTCCTCATTTTTAAACATTTGTTGAAAATGTAGTATTAAAGGCACAGTATGTAAGTTTCTCCACTAGAGGTCGATTATTCATAACAATAGTAGCTTGAAGATGCTGTGAGTGAGCGTGAAATCATGGGAATTGTGGTCTTCAGCTCCACAGCTGATTGAAAGCAATCCGACGGGACTGAGGCAGAAATCATGTTCATGGATGATCTAATGTATTAATTTTATTAACGTTATTACCTTGCTGGTTTTTTTATGCTTATATGCTGTGGTCGGTGCTGCCGCTCCTTTTGTTTTGAGTTTATTTAGTTTACAATTAAAGTTACGTTTAACGTTCGCCTGCTTCTTTCCTGAACCTGAATTTTGTGACAGTTACGTTTGATCACTTAAATTCACATTAATTTATTTAATTCTAATGAAGCTGCCACAAGTGTTGAATTAATCCTCATACAGGTCAGTTTATTTGACCAATTAAAGTTGTGGGGTTTACATTGTAAGTAATCAAATGTAAAATAACACTGCATAGTCTTACTGTACACTTTAAATATGGATGAATCCTTATTAAATCTACTTAAGTTATTGAATCAGGAGAAGTGTGTGATCTTCTCTTTGTCTTTTGTTGTTTGATTATCATTAATGACACAGACAGCAGCAGGTTTATTAGGCTGCTGTCACTTTAAGAGCTAATGTACGGATCTAATATACTGATACACGCGTTTGTGTACGCTTACTTAAGACACAACCAACTGTGTTTACGTGAATACTCTCCAAAAACACATTTTGAAATTTTTGTGTACGTGTTTAGGGTTGTAGACTCGAAACACACACACACACACACACACACACACACACACACACACACACACACACACACACACACACACTGCTGAACAGCCCAAACGCATAATTTTCCTGTTATCACTGTAAAGCTGCTTTTAAACAGTCTGTATTGAATAAAGCGCTTTATAAATAAAGCTGACTTGACTTGACTTGAACCACTGTGACGCTGGACTGAATGCAGCAGAGGCATAATAATCGTTTTACCTTGATTATCTTGTTTTCATAATTATTGGAAGACAAAATCGAAATTGAAAATCAATTAATTAAAGGTGCTGTAGGACATCTGGGAAAATGCTAACTTTAGCCTGATAGCAGTAAAGCGTACTGCCCTCCCTGCAAATCACGGTCCATGAACACGCGCGCACAGACATCGGTTGATTTTGCTGCTTGCCTGTTATTCTCGCTGTCTGACAGTGTACGTGACCGCACTGATGCCGAACGATGTGTGTGTGAACAGCCTGCGCAGTGTGTGTGCAAACCAAGCGGCAACATTCTAATCTGAAAAATGAAGCCTACCCGGAAGTGCGAAAAACTGCAATACACCGAAAATCCGCTAGGGGCAGGTCCCAAAAGGGAGCAAATGTCCATAGACTCCATATTAAAATGTCCGTTTTCACAGCATAAATTCTTGTTTTTACAGTTCGGTCTAGGGCTGCACGATATTGGGAAAAAATCACATTGCGATATTTTATTTTTCTGCGATATATATCGCGATATGAAAACAATTTCACCAGATGACTTTATTAGCTCTCTTTGGAAAGAATGAATCATCTGAATGACTGTAGTGATTTTGTAATGGAGTAAATCTGCATAGCAACTATTATAGTTAACTAATGTAGTTAACTAGAGTTTAATAAATGGAACCTTATTGTAAAGTGTTACCGATTTGTTATGTCTCGTGAGTTCAGTGTTGGACAGGTCAGTTGTTTTAACCATTCATTAAAGTGAATCGGTTCAAATGAGTCATTAGTTGGAGGTGTCATTAACGGACCACGGCAGACGGTGTGATTATCCCGGCAGTTTAGGACATCGCACAAGATTGGTCTCAACACAGAAAACATTTCATCACTGGATAGATTTTTTGTTTGTTTTGTTTATTGAAAGTGTGGTTTATCTGAATGTGTCGAAGACGCTTTTCAGAGAATATATTTTTTTAGCACAATTCACAACCAGTAGTTCAGGAAAAAAATATATCTGAATGCTTCACGTGAAACTTCGTTCTTCCGACCTTTTACCATTGTGTATTCTCAAAGATATTCAGTCAACTCAATTCATTAATATGCGGGAGGGAGGGAGAGAGAGCAAGACAGTTTGAAGACGGTGAGAGTGCGCGCACGCGACCGGGGCTTTCACTCTCTCTGCTCGTTCTCTCAGTTTAACAAGCGCAGCAGTCAGTCATCTATCACTCACCGGTCAAATAAGGCTTTGGCGGGACAAAAATACGCTTTGGCGGGCGTCAAAAAATGTTCAATGCAGGAAGGGCATTCTGACTTTATTTTGAATTCTCATGTTCGTTCAAGCTCAGAAATAAGAGAAAGACCACTGATCGTTGTGTCTGCCCGGCTCACAGAAAACAACGCGCAAGTTCCAGTCATTTTACGCTTGATGTTTAAACAGGACTTAAAAACACATGCAAATTATAAACTTTCACTATATTATGGCTAAACTTTGCAATTAATCCCCGAATCGCAAGCGTTACGGGCCGTTTTTTCCCTAAGGCTTATATCGCAACATCCTGCGATGTGACTATCGTGGATGTGCACATCGCGATATCGATGTTAAAACGACACATCGTGCAGCCCTAGGTTGGTCCCATGGACTTTTATTGTATTTTTCGATAGGTTCCGAGTGCCTGACAACTGTGAGGGGGGTGAATTTTTTTCTAACTCGTTAGTTTAGATTGTATTTAGATATAGAATGTATGACAAATAAGGGCGTGGTTAACTTTGATTGACAGCTTGATTGACAGCTGATAACAGGCTGTGCCGACAACACATCATACCACCTCTGTATCCTTTCTGAACATTTGTATTGAAATATCGTACATAAAATGGGTTGCTCTGCTATAAACTACACCAGGGGTCTCCAACACGTCGCTCGCGAGCTACCAGTAGCTCGTGGCCTGATTGGAGGTAGCTCACCAAGGAGGCGTTCACATATCGCGTCTTTTGCGCGCTCAAGTTCGTTAATTCAAATGTAGGAAGCTCATAATTAAAGCGACACGCTCATTTTTTCCAGGCGCGGCGAGATGAAAAATCCATTAGCTACTAAAACTTCTTTGTCATTGTGGAGAGCGCAGTGCATGGTTGCATAGCAACGACAGACGCCACGGGAAAATCGGATCGAATTTTACTATTAATAATGAAAGATAAGCTAATGTGCATTGTGAACGTCAGTAATTCATCTTTTTTGACTCATTCTTTTTATAAAAATGATTTAAAGGCTGAAATATGCGAGCTTTTTATAAATCTTTTTTTGTCAAAACTTTATTTGAACTTGTAGGCTACATGTTAGTAGATAACATGTCGCAAAAGACACTCCTTTAAAATCTGGCCATCATTTTTAATGTTTTCGACATAAACCTTGGTTAATTGATTTTATTGTGTAGTATTAGTACTTTTTGAACAGGATTCTGTGATAACCGTGATCATTTTGGTGACTATAATCATGAAATGAAATTTTCATGCCATTTCATCTCTACTTAAGATGCACTATAAAATCAACTATAATTATGTGTTTTTACAGAATAATATGCAAAGTACAATTTTCTTTAAAAAAATTAATCTCTGATTCTGTTCTTTTCTCTGACATTTAAGGGTGACATATACAGGCCTACAAAAACTCTTTTAGGTCTAAAACAGTTTAGATAATTGTTAATATGAGAGTTATGAGACATTATTTAAGAGATTTAAGTATTGTATTAGCCTACATGAGTAGCTCTCGGCCACTATCTTTTTTTAAAAAGTAGCTCTCAAATGAAAAAAGGTTGGAGACCCCTGAACTACACTAACCGACACTGTAGAAGTACTTCCGGTAAGTGACATTCCACTACTATTTCACGTAGTTAGCACTATTTCGCATCAATGTTTGTGGGCAGTGGCACTGCAACAGTTAGCATTAAATCGCCTCAGATAAGTTAGCGTTCGAGGTACTTTACCTATGGTTATAACTGACGTTTGAAGTTGCAAACACAACTCCGTTCATTCGTTGTAGTACTAACTTGTTAACTGTTCACATGAGTTTACCTGGATAGTACCTTGCAGGATACATAACTATAAGGTGTCTGAACATGCCTTTAAGAGACATACATGAACTTCACGTTACAACCACAACTTACCAGCAAATTCAGATGGGTTGTACTCTTCAGCAGCTTTGCAGTGAATGTAGTAGCCATAGACTGTAAAAACTATAGTCTGCCAGTCGATCTTATAAGGTTACAGATAGCTGAGGCTGCCGCTGCTTGGCTGAAGAGGCGTGTCCACTGGCGGCTCAGTCTCACACAAAGCCCGCCCTTTTACCCATATATGGATTGGCCAGAAGGTGGGCGGGGTTAGGATTTCCCAAGATTTTCAAAGATGGCGCCGCCCATACCCCCCATAAATGGCCTCAAAACCGTTATTCAGAAAGTCTACAGGTGACGTCACAGACGCATTGTCCATTTTTTTGTCCACATGATATAGGACCGAACAAAACGATTGAACGAACATTCTGTGGTCCTAACCCTTCCACACACGACATCTATTAAAAAAATACATTTAGACCTCTTAATAGAGTGATTGCTATCAGGATATGGATATCAGCATAACAAAAATATTTTTCAATATTCATCTGGATTGAAGGAGCAAACATTCAGCATCAGAGAGAAGTTAACATTACAGTTGATATCAGTTTCGCTCGCACGCGCTCCAGTGTTTACATGCTCCTCGTCACTGAGATATAAACTGACGGGTTTGTTGCACACACACATCCTCATCATACGCGTTCTGCCCGATGATGCCGCTATGCTAAAGCCAGGCTGTAGTTGGACATGCTTGAGTGGAATGATCATGTGTGACTGCCTTCACTAGATCCCCTGTGATAGACGCTGTACGGCTGATGCTCATGAGGCTCTGACGTCACGTCCAAACATTGAGTGCTGAGGAAAACACACACTGTAAATATCATGCGTTTGTCTAAAAATAGTCATGCCTCATTTAATTTATGCTTGTTTATTTTATGGGATTTAGTGTGTGATATATGACTGTGTATGTGTGTTTGTGACCTATTTAAATGATTTTTCTGCCCAGGGCATGTATATTATGTGTGCAGATCTGATGTTGCACATTATAATAGCTGTGTAATATCAACACAGAGTGGGATGTGTGTACCAAATGTGTGTTGTTGCAAAAGCAAGAACTGTGTTTAGGTGAAGGTATCAGAATAAGATTGTGTGGAATTTACACAAACACATATAGTAGGCTACAATCTCAAGCCATTCTTTAACAGACATTGTTTACTGTAAAACTGCATGATTATTTTTAATCATTAAAACATGTCGATCTGGATCAAACACCAGCGATCTTATTCCTCAGTGACAGTGATTCTGCTCTGTGTATTAAACCTTCGATCACAGGAACAGTCAGATCTGTGTTCTGATCCAGAGAGAGGCGTCATCAATAGATATGAAACCGCTTCACTAACACTCTTTCAACATCACAGTATCTTTATTTCATTATATCACTCAGATTATCACAGAAGTGCTGGGAGAAAAGATTATAGTTCAGATATAAACACTGATGTCTACAGTAGCAATCAAAATAGAGTCAATCAGCTTTTGAAAGTAACTTGAGGCTTCAAGTAAAGATTGTATTGATTACATTGTTACACGTAGGTGTAGGTGGCGACTGCAAGAGACTGTTCAAATATTTGTCATTGAATCATTCATTCAAGAGATTCATTCAGAAATGCTGAAACAATTGAAGTATTTATGAGTCACTGAATCATTCATTCAACCCGATTTAAAAAAAAAATCATTCAAATTAATTCTGCATCAATTGTCAGAACCTCTAGTAAATTACATGTCATTTTGTTTAGTTGTCTGTTCAGAATCGTGATCAACGTTTGGATCATGTGATCTGACTCTCGTCCTCATCACCTCTTCCTTTCTACTTGCTCTTTTTTTTTATCTTTATTCATTTATTTAAATCTGTGTGAAATACTGTAAATAATTAATGGACACTGTTCTGCTCTCTTCCTTCCAGCTGGAAATTCTTTCATTTCTCACTCATTCCCACAATCCCATTAAAGCGTCTTGGCTGCCAGTGTGTTTATGTTATGAAGCACATCTTCATTGTTAGTGTTTGTTTGATCTGTGTCCAATAATGGAGAGTTTCTCCTCAATAAACCCACACAATTCAAGGCTTGATCCAATTTCAAAGTACTTTATTGGCATGATTGTTTTACACAGATACAGAGCCTGTCAGCATCACATATGAGACGCAATAATCTGTGCCACAGTTTCATAATCTGCACTCCATTATACAGATTTGTGAACTGTACTCGTCTCCGGTCTCATCAAACAAACAGAGCAAAAAGATCGAAGAGCAACGCCATGAAACCAAACAGGTCAAGTGTTCATTAGTCCCTTTGCCAGATGTTATTAGGCCTAAAACTAGAAAAATAATAAAAGAAACGAGAGAGACAAACAATGACAACAATAATAAAACTAGACCTTGTAAACAACTCTGTGAAATATAATTAAACATATTATACAAAAAAACAAAACAATATAGGTTATATAGCCTATACATCTAAAAAGAGAGAAAAAAAAGACAAGGTATTGTTATGGGTTAAATAATATTAATAATAATGAAGTTATTAATAGTAATAATAGAGGCAGCAACATTAATGTTCACATTGTTGATTATGAAGAAGCCATTTCTTAAAATGTTCTTAAAATTTGATACTGAAATGAGTTAAACGCTGCATTCTCTGATTGATTGTACAGAGTTCCACTGAGGAAGATTTCATGAATCATGCAATCCGCTCTCGCACCTCGAGATACACTGTTGTCAATAGATTTAAGATGAATAAAATCAGCCAGAGGAGTTCTTAATCTTATGAACTAAACAAACATGTTTAAACTTTTTCCCAGCTAAGCAAGTTATTTAAAATTTGATAATGGTGAAAACTAAAATTGACACCAATACATTTGAATACATGGTTTTGAAGGCTGACGCTCTCATAATTATCCTGCTCTATCGACCTCCTAAGGTCCTGTCCAACTTCTCTGAACTCAGTGAATTGTTGACCCTTGCCTGCTCATTGTCATTTCCCATTCTTCTGCTTTGTGACTTTAATATTCATGTTGATGCTGTCTGCTCTGACACCAATCAGTTACTTTCTATCTTTGATTGTTTTAATCTTACTCAGCATGTACATTTTCCTACTCATACGCGTGGTCATACCCTTGATCTGATCTGTACATCAAGAGCCAATATATCTACCATCTCTTCTACTGACACTGGTATTTCTGATCATAAATTTCTTGATTTTAGTTTCAGCTTGCCTATGCGTAAGAAATGTTCAACAACTGTTATATCCTACCGCAATCTCAAAGCTGTCGATACTGCATTATTTTGTACCTCCATTGCTTCTTCTAATCTATCTGATGTCTTTGATATCTCTTCTCCCTCCCTGATAATTTTTAACTATCATACCATAATCTCAGATATCTTAGATAAGCACGCTCCTGTTAAGACTAGAAGTGTCCCTTCCACACATTCTTCTCCTTGGTACACTCCTGAGCTCCGTATCTTAAAGACCACTGGTAGACGGCTTGAGCGCCACTACAGAAAAACAGGCCTGACTGTCACCATTTAGCTTTTATTGAACATGTCAAACATTACAAATTGGCCCTGAATTTGGCTCGTTCAAGTTTTGTATCTGCCACAATTCATAAATCAAGCAACAGACCAAAAGCATTATTTAACACAATAAACAAACTCACCAAACCTCCAACTCATGTTACTCTAGCTTCTGATGAACTCTGCAGTTCATTCATGTCCCACCTACTAGAAAAGACAGATGCCGTAAACCAGTGCCTCTCTAATGATGCTGCAAATATTAGTTATCTGCCGAACCAATCTGGTCAGTCCCTGCCTCACTTTTCTCTGACTACTCCTTTTTCTGTCTCTGAGTTAATCTTGAAATCCAACCCTTCATCTTGTCGTCTTGAACCTGCTCCCACTCCTCTTCTGAAACTCTGTCATTCAGTTATCTCTGCACCAATCTCTCACTTCATTAATGCATCTCTTACCTCTGCTTCATTCCTTCTGCCACTCAAAACTGCTGCTGTTACCCCTGTTCTCAAGAAACCTAACCTTGATCCCTCAGTTTTATCTAACTATCGTCCTATTTCAAATCTACCCTTCATAGCTAAATTACTAGAAAGTACTGTCGCCTCCCATCTTCAGTCTTTTCTAGTCGAAAATAATCTTTTCGATCCTCTTCTATCTGGTTTTCGCCCTCTACATAGTACTGAAACTGCACTAGTTAAGGTACTGAATGATCTGCTTCTCTCTGGTGACTCTGGTTCTCTGTCTATGCTCCTGCTGCTCGACCTCAGCTCTGCCTTTGATACGGTCTCCCATCAACTACTCATTTCTCGCCTTTCGGATGTGGGTATTTCTGGTGTTGCTCTTTCTTGGTTTTCTTCTTATCTCTTTGACAGACAGTTCTACATTTCAGTTCAGGATTTCCGTTCATCTACTGTCCCCCTGAAGCAAGGTGTCCCCCAGGGATCTGTTGTAGGGCCATTGTCATTCATAATTTATATAATACCTCTTGGTCAGATCCTCCGCCGTCATGGTTTTAATTATCATTTTTACGCTGACGACATTCAATTATATACTACCTGTACATCGACTCTATCCATCACAACCGAAAACATCTCTGCTTGCGTGCATGAAATAAAAGATTGGCTTCATTCAAATTTTCTAAAACTTAACATGGACAAAACTGAGATTATTTTAACTGGACCTCCGTCACTCACTAACAAAATTCCTACTAACTTCACCTGTGAGTTTGCTGGCTCTCATATCAAACCATCTAGTACTGTTAAAAATCTTGGTGTAATCTTTGACTCCTCTCTATCTTTCCATTCTCACATTAAATCTATCACTAAAACAGCATTCTTTCATCTACGCCGCATCGCTCAGCTCCCTCCCTTCATCAGTATCTCAGACGCTGAAACTGTCATCCATGCATTTGTCACATCACGTCTCGATTACTGCAATGCACTTTTCATTGGCATATCTGCTAGCTCCATTTCCAAATTGCAATACATTCAAAACTCTGCTGCCAGAATACTCACCCACACCAAGCGTTCTGCACATATCACTCCAATTTTGCATGATCTTCACTGGCTTCCTGTGGCTTACCGTATTAAATTCAAAATTCTCCTTCTCACCTTTAAATCTTTGCACGGCTTGGCTCCCCCTATCTCTGTAATCTGCTTCACCCCTACACCCCGACCCAATCTCTACGATCCTCTGACTCTAGCCTTCTCGTCGTCCCTCGACATCGCCTTGTTTCGATGGGGGGCAGATCATTCTGTCATGATCCGGCCGCCTTGTCCTTGATTTCCCCTGGTCTTGAGGCTGGATCATGACAGACCCATGTTTTGTGTGCAAGCACATGGCCTTTTGTTTGGGCCATGTGCTTGTGTTGTCTCGTTACGTTACCCCGCCCCCTTGTTATCCTTGTCTTGTCATTATTGTCTAGTCGGCTTCTCCTGTTCTTATCATTAGTGTCTCCCTTTATAAGTCCCTTGTGTTTGCAGTCCTGTGTCAGTTCATTGTGATTTCTACCTGTGTGTTAACTTACCTGTGAGTACCTTGTGAGAGTTTTGTCTGGAGAATTACTGATCCTGTTTCTGTAGTTAGTTTATGGTCTAGTTTGTCAGTCCTAGTTTAGTCTAGTCTTGTCATTTCTTTTGCTGTTCATGTTTTGCTCCCTCGTGGGTTTTGTTTTCTCTGTTTTCTGTCTACAATAAACTTTGTGTCACTGCATCCTGTCTGCGCCTGGGTTCACCTTCCACCGTCATAACAGAATGAACCGACCACAACAGAACCCAGCAGACAGTAGGTCTTATTCCGTCAAGCAACATTCGGATGACCAGGAACTATGGTGGCAGTCGGCTATCGCCGACAGTAAGAGGGGAAGACTTCCGTTTCCTCCCAAGGGTGAGTCGACCTTGAGACGGTACGCCCAGGTCGTGGAAGGGAAGAGATTTTTCTTGCCGGAGATCCTGGTCAACTGTTACTTCGTCGCGGGTCTCAATACCCCTCCTCCTCTGGCTGAACGGGAGAGACTGGTCCACCATCCTTTCCGAGAGTTGGTGGATCGTTTGTGTCGAAAGGAGCTGCAGACTCCCTCCATGTCGTCATCGCTGGCCATGCTGCCAGTGATCCCGGAGGGTCGCGTCCTCGCCGTGGCTATGCTGGGGGACCAGACTCATTCCACCTTGACTGCCGAGGCACCATCCGCAGCTACGAGTCTTCGTGGAAAGCGAGGAAGACGGCTGTCGTGGGAGTCAGCATCAGAGTCCTCCTCCACAGAGTCTGCTGTACCTGCGGTGGTTCCCGCTGAACTTTCCCAACCCGTCTCAGCTCCGGCTATGGTCTCTGCTTACCGACCTGGGAGAAAGTGGAGGAGGAGGAGGGGAGCCTCCCGTCCTTCGTCAAGCGCTGTTCCAGAGCCCGCTACTGCAAGCGCTGTCCCAGAACCCGCTACTGCAAGCGCTGTCCTCAAACCAGCTGTTGAGAGCGCTGATCCCAAGTCAGCTGCTGAGAGAACTGTTCCTAAGTTAGCTGCAGAGAAAGCTGCGGACGATTTAGCTGCGGAAGCAGTTCTGCAGTCAGTGTCAGCTCATCAAGAGATGCCTGTCGTCGTTGCTGCCAAAACTTTGTCTGACTATCTGTCTTGTCTAGTCAAAATCCTTGAGATTCCTGTCATGTCCTCAAGTCCTGTGCCCACAGCTGAGGAGAGCGCGGTTTCCAGGTCTCCCACAGAGAGCGCTGTTTCCACAGAGAGCGCTGTTTCCAAGTCTCCCACGGTGAGCGCTGTTTCCAAGTGTCCCACGGAGAGCGCTGTTTCCAAGTCTGCTGCAGAGAGCGCTGTTTCAAGGCCTGCTGCAGAGAAGGCTGTCTCCGGGACTACTGCAGAGAACTTTGTTTCTGAGTCGGCGATGGAGAGTGCTGGTTCCGAGTCTGCTTCGGAGAGCGAAGGCTCCGGTTCTGTTTTTGAGAACGCGGATCCTGTCCCAGCTTTACAGCCAGCCGCAGCACCTTCCTTTCCCTATCCTTCACCACCTGCCACACCCCTTGTCTTCGCTCCTCAGCTGGCTGCAGCGGTTCCCACTGTCACCCGACCTCTGAATGTTTCCCCGGTCTCCCCCGTCATGGTTCAACCTCGGACTGTTTCACGCACTTCCCACACTACACCACCCAAACCCACCCGGATCCCTCGTCCGAAGCCCACTTCCCGTCAACCCAAGACCACCGTCCCACCTACCCACCCTGGACAGTTCCCCAAGAACTTTGTTGTTCCTCCGCCTCCCCTTCCTTGTTTATTGTTCCTGATTAGTCATCCCAACCCTGTTGTTGTGTTTTCGTGTTTGCCACTATTGCTATTTGTCATGTTTTGTTGGTTTGTGTCGGTGTCCCAGCCTGTCATGTCTTGCGTCTGATGTCCTCTTGAGGAGAATCTGGAAGCCGCTCCTTAAGTGGGGGGTTCTGTCATGATCCGGCCTTCTTGTCCTTGATTTCCCCTGGTCTTGAGGCTGGATCATGACAGACCCATGTTTTGTGTGCAAGCACATGGCCTTTTGTTTGGGCCATGTGCTTGTGTTGTCTCGTTACGTTACCCCGCCCCCTTGTTATCCTCGTCTTGTCATTATTGTCTAGTCGGCTTCACCTGTTCTTGTCATTAGTGTCTCCCTTTATAAGTCCCTTGTGTTTGCTGTCCTGTGTCGGTTCATTGTGATTTCTACCTGTGTGTTAACTTACCTGTGAGTACCTTGTGAGAGTTTTGTCTGGAGAATTACTGATCCTGTTTCTGTAGTTAGTTTATGGTCTAGTTTGTCAGTCCTAGTTTAGTCTAGTCTTGTCATTTCTTTTGCTGTTCATGTTTTGCCCCGTCGTGGGTTTTGTTTTCTCTGTTTTCTGTCTACAATAAATTTTGTGTCACTGCATCCTGTCTGCGCCTGGGTTCACCTTCCACCGTCATAACACATTCAGTGTTGTAGCGCCCAAAATGTGGAACTCTCTCCCCCGATCACTCTGTTCTATTAACACTATTTCTGAATTCAAATCCATGCTCAAAACTCACTTATTTTCTGAATGTCATAACTCCTAAGTTGTAATTTTTTTTTCTTTTTTTTTTTTCTGTACCACTGTCATCTACTTACCCTGTTGTTTTGTCTGCTGTCTTTGTCCACTGACTTTACTGTTGCTTGTCTATTGTAAAGCGTCCTTGAGCTCTGGAAAGGCGCTATATAAATAAAACTTATTATTATTTATTATTAAATTGTTGTTTTTTATATAAAACTTTTAGTGCTTGTAAAATAATTCCAATGGTTTTAGAACTTCCATGGCCCTCTCGTTCCCGACCGTAACATAAAGAGGATTACACATTCAAACGAACATCACAGTCGGATGTTATACTGCCACCATCAGGTAGAGAATAAAAAGACAGGGTTGTAACAACTATGAAATGTGTATTAAAAATGTTTTTTGCCACTCAGAGAGGTGTGTTGTATGCAGTTATTGTGATAGCGGGAAACAAGATACATTTCTAGTTTCAGTATTATTTATTCTTCAGACTTTCCTCTTTAAACACAACAAGTATCAGCTGTATAAAAAGTTATTTGCATATGGTTTTTGACCATTGAAAATGAGTCAAGTCACCTTTATTTATATGGCGCTTTTTACAATGCAGATTGTTTCAAAGCAGCTTTACAGAGATAATAGGAAAATAATGTTGTAATTAAAGCTGCAAGCAGCATTGAAAGGGCCCTCGCACCCGTGCCACCGCCACCCGGTGACAGAGCATGGTGGGCAATGTGCATTTAAGTAGGTAAATATAGGAGGAGTATGTCAAAGTCAGTTACAAAAATGTCCTTTATTATGGGGATAATAGCATGCGTTATCACTCAGATAAGTGTTGCTAGCATGTTTTAGCATGTTTCTAGCATGTTTAGAACTCAATGGCATATTTAATATGTTGTTAGTACTGCATCAGAGTGTAAAATATGTCACTTCCTTTTGACAGTAGGTGGTGCTATTACTTTAACTTAAAATTGTCATGTAGATATATGTTCAGGGCAGGACTCTTATCAAACGTGTGAAGTTTAGGGCAGATTGGACATTGCCTTCTTCAGTAAAAACAACTTCCTGTTTCATTGCATTAGTATGCGTTAGCACTTAGCTAAGAATTGCTAGCATGTTTTAAGATGTTTCTAACATGTTTATAACTCAATGGCATATTTACTATGTTGCTAGTACTGCATCACACTGTAAAACATGTCACTTCCTGTTGCCAGTAGGTGTCGCTATTACTTTAACTGAAAATTGTCATGTAGGTGTGTTCAGGGCAGGACCCTTATCAAACGTGTGAAGTTTGGGACAGATTGGACATTGCCTTCTTGAGTAACAACAACTTCCTGTTTCATTGCATTAGCATGCTTTAGCCCTTAGCTAAAAATTGCTAGCATGTTTTAACATGTTTCTAACATGTTTAGAACTCAATGGCATATTTAATATGTTGCTAGTACTGCATCACAGTGTAAAATGTCACTTCCTTTTGACAGTAGGTGGCGCTATTACTTTAACTTAAAATTGTCATGTAGATATATGTTCAGGGCAGGACTCTTATCAAACGTGTGAAGTTTAGGGCAGATTGGACATTGCCTTCTTCAGTAAAAACAACTTCCTGTTTCATTGCATTAGTATGCGTTAGCACTTAGCTAAGAATTGCTAGCATGTTTTAAGATGTTTCAAACATGTTTATAACTCAATGGGATATTTACTATGTTAATAGTACTGCATCACACTGTAAAACATGTAACTTCCTGTTGCCAGTAGGTGTCGCTATTACTTTAACTGAAAATTGTCATGTAGATTTGTTCAGGGCAGGACTCTTATCAAACGTGTGAAGTTTGGGACAGATTGGACATTGCCTTCTTGAGTAACAACAACTTCCTGTTTCATTGCATTAGCATGCTTTAGCCCTTAGCTAAAAATTGCTAGCATGCTTGAGTTACAGCAAATTCCTATTTAATTGCAGTAATAGCATGCTTTAGCACTTAGCTAAGTGTTTGCTAGCATGTTTCTAGTATGTTGCTAGCATGTTTAACACTTGCTGGCACTTTTTTATATATTATTAGGAGTCCACAACAGTGTTAAACATGTCACTTCCTGTTGCCAGCAGGTGGCACTATGACTGTAACTGAATATGAGCATGGACATGTGTTCAGGACAGAACTCTTATCAAACGTGTGAAGTTTGGGGCAGATTGGACATTGTTTTCCTGAGTTACAGCAACTTCCTGTTTCATGGCAAAACATCGAAATTTGTCAGGCCGCCGAGGACACGCCCTTCGACGAAAAAACAAGATCTTCGCAACTTAACGTCGCAAAGGCCTTAATATTACACTCACCAAATTTGAAGATGATCAGATTAAAACTGTAGGAGGAGTTCGTTAAAGTACGAGGTCTGAAAATGGCAAAAACTGCACAAAAATCTGAGAGGAAGTTCAAAATGGCTGACTTCCTGTTGTGTTTAGGGCTATCCTCCAAGAGACTTTTTTGTAGGTATTGGGCCATTACATGTATGTACCGAATTTCGTACACGTACGTGAAACGTAGCGGGAGGCGCACTCCGTTGAACCTTTATAGGTGGCGCTATCGAGTCATTTTGCCCCACCCAATTCTGAAACACATATCAGATGTAAATTTTCGCCAGTTCTGACGCGTGTGCAAATTTTCGTGAGTTTTCGTGCATGTTTAGGGCCTCAAAAATGCGATTCATTGCGGAGAATAATAATAATTAAAGCTGCAAGCAGCATTGAAAGGGCCCTCGCACCCGTGCCACCGGTGGCTTTAGGAAGACAGAGCACGGTGGGCAATGTGCATTTAAGTAGGTAAATATAGGAGTATGTCAAAGTCAGTTACAAAAATGTCCTTTATTATGGGGATAATAGCATGCGTTATCACTCAGATAAGTGTTGCTAGCATGTTTTAGCATGTTTCTAGAATGTTTAAACTCAATGGCATATTTAATATCTTGCTAGTAGCTTACTGCATCACAGTGTAAAACATGTAACTTCCTGTCGACAGTAGATGGCGCTATTACTTTAACTTAAAATTGTCATGTAGATGTGTTCAGGGCAGGACTCTTATCAAACGTGTGAAGTTTGGGGCAGATTGGACATTGCCTTCTGAAGTAACAACAACTTCCTGCTTCATTGCATTAGCATGCTTTAGCACTTAGCTAAGAATTGCTAGCATGTTTTAACATGTTTATAATTCAAAGGCATATTTACTATGTTGCGGAGACGGACAGTAACGGATTACATTTACTTGAGTACAATTTTGAGGGATCTGTACTTTACTCGAGTATCATTTTTGGGGATTACTCATGACTTTACTCAAGTACATTTGAGAGGCAAATATTGTACTCTTTACTCCACTACATTTCTATCCATAACCGTGAGTACCCGTTACTTCTGAAAAAAAAAAATCTTGGAAACCCTCAATTTGTTGTTTCCCTCTCAAACGTGATTGGATTGTGCAGGCGCCACTGATTGGGACAGCCTATCAGCAAATCACCTTCACCTTCAGCTCTGAACTGACGGCAAAGTAAACTCCATGGTCAGATTTATGTGGGTTCAAATGTGGGTGCAAAAAATCCATTAAAACTCTAGCAGAGGTTTGTCAGAGCGTTGCCATTGTGCATTGCCTTGTGGGCAAGTGAGAAATGTTAAATAAAGTAACATGGTAAAAAGATGAAAATTACTTGAATTAACTTTCAATTCCTTTTAGATTATCAAAGGTATTAACATTAACATGTTTCTGTACATAAATGTAAGCACGGTTCGCGTACCTACCCCGAAGTGATAAAATAAAATTCTGTATCAAATTTATAGGCAAAGACAAGTAGTTTGTTTAGGCATGGTTTGTAGGGAATTACAAACCTGCACACATATATTCGAACACACATAACTATAGAATCAATTCTTAATGCGCATGTGAACGCCATCAGCGTTTATCACAGGTTCAGTTTAAAGTCTGTTTAGAGAACGGTGTCGTCTTATCGGCCCATAATTAAATAACAAATGATTATTTCGACGGAAGTGAATCAATCAAAACTAACTTTAGCTGGAAAATAACATTATTCAAGAACCGCTATAAAACCAAAACAATCTCTGTTACCTTAAATTATATGTCTATCTCTGAAAAGCCGCTTTGAAACAATCTACATTGTTAAAAGCGCTATATAAATGAAGATGACTTGACACTGTGGCAGTAGTAATGCAATATTTAGAAAATTTACTCTTGTACTCTTGATACTCAAGTACTTTTAAAAACAAGTACTTCAGTACTTTTACTTAAGTAGACATCTGACTGTAGTACTTTTACTTGTACTTGAGTAAAATTTAGCAAGGGGTATCTGTACTTTTACTCAAGTAACGAAGCTGTGTACTCTGTCCGCCTCTGCTATGTTGCTAGTACTGCATCACACTGTTAAACATGTCACTTCCTGTTGCCAGTAGGTGGCGCTATTACTATGACTGAATATTCTCATGTAGATGTGTTCAGGCCATGACTCTTATCAAACGTGTGAAGTTTGGGGCAGATTGGACATTGCCTTCTTAAGTAACAACAACTACCTGCTTCATTGCATTAGCATGCTTTAGCACTTAGCTTAGAATTGCTAGCATGTCTTAACATGTTTATAATTCAATGGCATATTTACTATGTTGCTAGTACTGCATCACACTGTTAAACATGTCACTTCCTGATGCCAGTAGGTGACGCTATTACTTTAACTGAAAATTGTCATGTAGGTGTGTTCAGGGCAGGACTCTTATCAAACGTGTGAACTTTGGGGCAGATTGGACATTGCCTTCTTAAGTAACAACAACTTCCTGTTTCATTGCATTAGCATGCTTTAGCACTTAGCTATGAATTGCTAGCATGTTTTAACATGTTTATAACATGTTTATAACATGTTTATAATTCAATGGCATATTTAATATGTTGCTAGTACTGCATCACAGTGTTAAACATGTCACTTCCTGTTGCCAGTAGGTGGCGCTATTACTATAACTGAATATTGTCATGTAGATGTGTTCAAGCCATGACTCTTATCAAACGTGTTAAGTTTAGGGAATATTTGATATTCCATGCCTGAGTTACAGCAAATTCATATTTAATTGCAGTAATAGCATGCTTTAGCACTTAGCTAAGTGTTTGCTAGCATGTTTTAGCATGTTTCTAGTATGTTGCTAGCATGTTTAGCACTTGCTGGCACTTTTTTACATGTTATTAGGAGTCCACAACAGTGTTAAACATGTCACTTCTTGTTGCCAGTAGGTGGCGCTATGACTATAACTGAATATGAGCATGGATGTGTGTTCAGGACAGAACTCTTATCAAACGTGTGAAGTTTGGGGCACATTGGACATTGTTTGCCTGAGTTACAGCAACTTCCTGTTTCATGGCAAAACATCGAAATTTGTCAGGCCGCCGAGGACACGCCCTTCGACGAAAACTCAAGATCTTCGCAATTTAACGTCGCAAAGGCCTTAAGATTACACTCACCAAATTTGAAGATGATCAGATTAAAACTGTAGGAGGAGTTCGTTAAAGTACGAGGTCTGAAAATGGCAAAAACTGCACAAAAATCTGAGAGGAAGTTCAAAATGGCTGACTTCCTGTTGTGTTTAGGGCTATCCTCCAAGAGACTTTTTTGTAGGTATTGGGCCATTACATGTATGTACTGAATTTCGTACACGTACCTGAAACGTAGCGGGAGGCGCACTCCGTTGAACCTTTATAGGTGGCGCTATCGAGCCATTTGGCCCCGCCCAATTCTGAAACGCATATCAGATGTAAATTTTCGCCAGTTCTGACGCGTGTGCAAATTTTCGTGAGTTTTTGTGCATGTTTAGGCCCTCAAAAATGCGATTCATTGCGGAGAATAATAATAATAAATATATATATATATATATATATATATAAATATAGCTGCGAGCAGCGATTACGGACCCAAGCCGGTGGTGCACCAGGGTGGCGGTACCGCCGGCTTTGGCCCTTCATCGCTGCTCGCAGCTATATTTATATATATATATATAAAAACAAGCCGCAACCCTTTGCGGTGCCTTTAGGGTTTTTGTGCACGACGTGCAAAAACGTAACCCTGCTTTGACTGTCGAAAAGAAGTGTGCTGTAGAGTTTGTATCAGTGTGGGCTCTGCAAAAGTGCGCATCGACGGCACATATCAAAAATACATATATAACAGAACAAAAAATACATATACAAAAATATATATTTTATAATTCAGATGAGAATAATTTTAAGGAAAACAAATATATTGATCTGAAATATAGCACATGTTTTTGTAAAATAATTTCAAGCAAAAAAGCTCACGGCTGCACAGGCATTCATAACGGTGCGCGTCCAACGCGAGGAGTGAGCAGAACAGAGCGAACGTTTTTTAGTTAATTTCTAAAAAAACTTAACTTTCATAGGAATTCATTCCAGCGCACTGCGAGCGCCACCATAATCAATGTCCGTGCAGACGTCCGTACTTACTTTCACTTTTATATTAGTGATTTAGAAGCCCTCGCTGGTGTCACACGTCGGTTAACCGGTGGGAAATTATCATCACAGCCATATACCTAATATATTTATATATAAATACAATAGGCATACCTGATAAAATAGTTGTATGTACTATGTTGATATCATTTTGGACACAAGAGGGCAGTATAGCCCTATGAATGATTTTTTCAGATAGCACTAAATAGCCTGTTTTAAACTTTTCATACTTCTTGAATTGAAAAAAAAGAATAAAATGGGTTTAGTTGTAATATTTTTGTATAATTTTATATAAAACTAAATGGTGTATAATTACATTTTAGAAAGATATGAGACGTTTCCTGATTCTTTTTTACATTACTTTAATCCCTCACCATAGCAAAACCATTTGAGATATTCATTATGCGTTCACAATTTAGCATCTTTAATGTATTTTCATCATGTTGAAAAAGTTTGGTGGGAATAAAATAAACCACTTAAGAGGAGTGAGTAAAAATGTACAAGCTGGTTTTGCAAAACATCCACATTCAGACCAAAATAGCCCACTTTCTGTTGGGCTGGCTTAAAACATAGAGCACGAAAGTTGTATGGCCAGATTAGATCTATATGTGTGCCAAGTGTTATATTATTATAGTACATAGTATACATGCAAGTGTGTTTGATTTATGGACCAAATTTTCAGACCAAGTTTATGGACCAAGTTAATTTAATTAATAAACTAATTATATAAAACTATTGTTAATGCACTACAATTAAACTGGTTATATGCCTTTACTTTATTAATAAAACTTATTTAAAAAATACAAGGCTTAAGACATTTATTTTCCTTTTCAATGCAGGCCAAACCACACAGCAGTGAAATGGTCAATCTAGCCCCCTCCCCTACACACACACACACACACACACACACACACACACACACACACACACACACACACACACACACACACACACACACAGTATCTTTTTAAAGATACTAGTACTTATTCATTACATACTAGTCCTTATTTATTAGATACTAGTGCATATTCATTCGTTACTAGTACTTATTCATTAGATTGTAGTTGCTATTAAATTGGTACTAGTACTTAATCATTAGATACTAGTACTTGTTCATTAGTTACTAGTACTTATTCATTAGTTACTAGTACTTATTCATTAGTTACTAGTACTTATTATTAGATACTAGTACTTATTCATTAGATACTAGTACTTATTTCAATAGTGACTAGTAACTATTCTTTTGTTACTAGTAAGACATTTTTTTTTTGCCACTGACTTCTATGGGGATCTGTCATTTAGATATCAACTATTCAGTTCTGACTAGTATGTATTCCAATTGTGACTAGTACATATATATTACATTTTAGTAGTTATTCATTAGGTACTAGTACTTATTTTTTAGATACTAGTACCTATTAATAAATACTAGTATTTATTCAATAAACACTAGTACTAAGTCATTAGATACTAGTACCTATTAAATAGATACCAGAACTTATTCATTAGCTTCTAATACAGGGGTACTCAATTAGAAACCTAAAAGGTCCACTCACCAAATTTTCCTTGCGTCCAGGGTCCGGAACAGTGATAGTCAAAATCCAAAAACAGAACTCCAACAAAAAAGGTTGTAAATCCCACAAAACGTTCAAACTATGTACAAAAGGTGATGTGGTCTGGCCTTATTAGTGTGAAAAGTTACACCTTTTTTGTGCCACCAGTTCTTTAAACTTGGGCATAAAAGGTGTGAGGGCCAGGCGGAGGCACTGATGTAAGTGTTCATTGCTGAGGGTGCTCCTGTATTTGTTTTTCACCATATTCATGGTTGAAAAGGCAGACTCACAACAATATGTTGAGGGAAACATGGTGAGAATTTGAAGGGCCACCTTCTGCAAGGAAGGGACACCTGCTGCAGGGACCATCTTAGTCCAGAAGGTGGTAGGGTCACAGAGAGACTCCTGCAGTGCCAGGTTTTCCTGAAGCTCAATTAGCTCTGATTGAAGAGAAGCAGCACTAGCCCATGGGCAGATTTTCAGGGCTTCAGTTGAAAATTCTGCAATGTTTTTGACAAGGAATGGATTTTCCATGCATAGTATGACTTGTTTTCCCAGAGGGAAATCTCCAAAGCGAGTTTGGAATTTTTTTATCAGCTTGTCCAGGAATTCAGCATGATTGTGATGATGGTGTGTTCCTGCTGTTTGATTTAAAAGCTTTGGGAAGTGAAGAAGGTCCTGCTGTAAGTCACACTTGAACAGCTCCAGTTTCTTCTGAAAGGCACAGACAGCCCTGGAGCTTCATGTTCAGATCATTGAGATGGGAGGTAATGTCAGACAGAAATGCAACAATTTCCATTTTTTCTTCATTCTGCATAAATTCCACAAATTGTTTTGCTTTTGCACTCTTCTGATCCAACAGAAAGGTTTCCAACTCTTTCCGTAATGTCCAAAAGCGCTCCAGTACCTTGCCTTTACTAAGCCACCGGACATTGTTATGAAGGAGCAAATCATCAAATTCTGCATTCACCTCTGTTAGGAATGAGCGCAACAAGCGATGCTGCAGAGCAGATGATGCCCTCAAAAAGTTCACAATTCTCATTACTGTTGTCATGACCTCTGCATACTTTTCTTCAAGACTGGCACACAAAACCATCTGATGAATTATGCAATGATATGCTATTAGGTCAGGGTGATGAGCTCTCAAGCGTGCCACTAATCCCCTCTCTCTTCCAGTCATACATGGAGCTCCATCAGTAGCAATGGAAATAACATGCTTCAGGTCTATCTCTCTGTCTCTCAACATCTGCATCAGTGCTTCATAAATATCATCCCCTCTTGTGTGTCCATGGAGGGCTGTGAGGCCTAACACATCTTCACAGAATTCTCCCTTCTCTTCATCAAAAAATCTGACAAACACCAGAAGTTGTGCGTTGTCTGTGTTGTCTGTGGATTCATCCAAAGCCAATGAAATGCATTTAGCCTTTTTTATTGCAGACTTCATTTGGTCAAGCAAATCCTCAGCAAGGACTTCAGTTCGCTTTACAGCAGTGGAGTCAGACAAAGATATTTGGTTTATTTTTTGTATGATGTCATCTTTTTGAGTTCCTTCAAACAGGGCAATTGCTATTTCATACATGCATTCCTTCACGATCTCAGAGTCAGAGAATGGTTTCTTGTGCTTTCCTAAGACCCATGCCACTCTTAATGAGGCTTCAGTTGCACGTTCTTGTTGGGTGGCTGATCTAACTATTACACTGCATGTTGCATGGTATGATGATTGCAGTTGTTTGATTTTTCTGGCTCTTACCTCAGATTTAAGCAGGTAATTGTGGTCAAAGTGTCCGTGCTTTGAGTCATAATGACGTTTCACGTTACCACTCTTGACAATGGCAACCGTCTCATTGCAAATTAAACACATTGGTTTTGTGCTCCCTGCCGGCAGCACAAATGCATAACTGTCAGTCCACTCTGTCTTAAATTCGCGATTTTCAGAATCGACTTTTCTCTTTTTGTCAGGTTTTGAGCACGCCATGATTTTCGCTAGCAAGGAAACAGGTACCGCAGATGTATTAGCGCCTGCGTTGCGATTTGCGAATGACACACACACACACACACAAAGTGAGTGAGTTGTCATGGTGATTACAGTTATTACAGCTCCTGATTGGATCTTTGGAATGGACAGACACAGAAGATAGATAAACCACATCTAGTAGGAAAACAATATAGGCGTGAAATCACGCACCAATGAAAACTCGCTTGGATCATGACTAAATTATATAATGTTGATTTTGGCTTCGGTCCAAATTGTATTGCGTCTGGGTCCGGATCCGGACCGCGGTCCGCCTATTGAGTACCCCCGTTCTAATACATATTCAAAAGAATATCTAAAGAATAAGCAATAGTATCTAAAGAATAGGCACTAGTACTAAAGAACAAGCACTAGTCGCTAATGAATAAGTACTAGTACTTAATTGAATAGATACTAGTATCTAAAAAATAAGTACTAGTAGCATGAAAATAGAGACTAGTAGGTTAAAATGATTAAATGTTAAAACGGCTTGCCATATTGGCTCAGAGAGAGAGAGAGAGAGAGAGAGAGAAAATGTCCACATTCAAACTACAATATCTGACTTTCTGTTGGTCTGAGCTAATGGCTGTAAATTAGAAATTTGTTCAGCTTGAGGAGAAGAATATACACGCTGAGTTTTGTAACTGTAGGTAAAACTAACTAAGTTATAACACACTTTATATGTCCTATTTTAGTCATGGAAATTCATTTCCTCGCCGCGGCCAAACCGTTCGAGATATCAAAAAACCGTCCGCAATTTAGCATCCTCAAAGTCTTGACTTCATGCACACCGAGTTTGGCGATGATTGAATGAATTGCCTAGGAGGAGTACTTTAAATTCCACAGCAAACGTTTTCCAAACAACCCAAAATAGCCGACTTCCTGTTGGGCTGGCGTAAAACTTGACCGGGGGAAAGATGTTCGGCCCGATGAGATCTATATGTGTACTGAGTTTCATATTAATTGATGCAAGCGTGTTTGATATATGGACCAAATAGTCGGATCCCGTTCAAGGGGGCGCTGTTGAGCCCCCCTGCCACGCCCGGGTACCAGCTTCAGCCCGGCCCTGATGGCCGTGGGTTCTGACCTGTGTGCAAAATTGCAAGAGTTTTTGAGCACGTTAAGAGCCCCAAAAGCCCCTGAAACCTTGAAATCCATTAAAAGCAATACACAAATCCCTCACACACAGAGACGGAGAGAGAGGGAGAGAAATTTCTCAGAAACATCCACATTCAAACTAAAATATCTGACTTCCTCTTGGTCTGAGCTAATGACAGTTAATTAGAAAGTTGTCCAGTTTGATCTGAACAATATGCGTACCGAGTTTTATGATTGTAGGTAAAACTATAGACCTAACTCCCCCTCTTTTGTCAAAAGGTGGCGCTACTGAGTCCCTGCACCACGCCCGTTTCTGAAACTTTGCACATGTCTACTGGCTAATAAATGTGATCTGTCTGTTTCATGCAATTTTAAGCAATTTCAGGCATGCTAAGAGTCTCAAAAGCATCCAAAAAGAATATTAAAGTTTGCTGCGTTGCCATGGCAACAGTATCTAAGATATCAATAATCCTTTCACAGGTCTACATCTGGCGAGTGTCTACATTATACACATCAAGTTTGAAGCAAATCGGGTAAAAATAAGAGGGTGATTTCAAAGCATTTTGAAAGTGACACACTTCCTGCTGCCAGTTGGTGGCGCTATAACTTTGACTCACAATAGTCACATCCATGTGATCGGCCTCTTACAGCGAACAGACTGTTGAAGTTTCATCAAGATCAGTTAATGTATGCAGAAGTTATAACACACTTCCTGTTTCCATTATTCACCATAAATTCGTTTCCTCGCCACGGCCAAACCGTTCGAGATATCAAAAATCCCCTGGCAATTTTTCATCCTCAATGTCTTGACTTCATGCTGACCGAGTTTCGTGGCGATTGGTTGAATTCTCTAGGAGGAGTATATCGAATTCCAGGGGCATACGCTTCCAAACAAACCATAATAGCCGACTTCCTGTTGGGCTGGGGTAAAAGTACAAAGGATATATGAACCGATGAGATCTATATGTGTACCGAGTTTCATATTATTACATGCAAGCGTGTTTGATTTATGGACCAAGTTTTCGGACCCCGTTCCAGGGGGCGCTGTAGAGCCCCCCTGCCACGCCCAGATACCAGCTTCAGCCCGGCCCTGATGGCCGCGGGTTCTGACCCGTGTGCAAAGTTTCAAGAGTTTTTGAGCACGTTAAGGGCCCCAAAATTGCCCAAATAGTCGTAAGAAAAATATAGAAAATGACTTTCCAAACAACCCATTATAACCGACTTCCTGTTGGGCTGACGTAAAACTTAGAGCGCGAAAGTTGTTCGGCCCGATGAGATCTATAAGTGTACCGAGTTTCAGATTATTACATGCAAGCGTGTTTGATATATGGACAAGTGTTCAAACACCATTCCAGGGGGCGCTGTCGAGCCCCCCTGCCACGCCCGGGTACCATCTTCAGCCCGGCCCTGATGGCCGCGGGTTCTGACCCGTGTGCAAAGTTTCAAGAGTTTTCGAGCACGTTAAGGCCCCCAAAAGTGCCCAAAAGGTAGTAAAATAATAATAAAGAATAATAATAATAATAATAAAGAATAATCCTTAGGAAAACAATAGGGCCTTCGCCTTTTCAAGGCTTGGGCCCTAATAATAATAATAATAATAATAAACAGAGCAATTCCAAGAGGGTCCTCACACCATCGGTGCTCGGGCCCTAATAATAATAATAATAATAATAATAAACAGAGCAATTCCAAGAGGGTCCTCACACCATCGGTGCTCGGGCCCTAATAATAATAATAATAATAATAATAAACAGAGCAATTCCAAGAGGGTCCTCACACCATCGGTGCTCGGGCCCTAATAATAATAATAATAATAATAAACAGAGCAATTCCAAGAGGGTCCTCACACCATCGGTGCTCGGGCCCTAATAATAATAATAATAATAATAATAAACAGAGCAATTCCAAGAGGGTCCTCACACCATCGGTGCTCAGGCCCTAATAATAACATTTCCAGAGCAATCGATACATTTACAAGCAATAGAATAACTGATACATTGAATATAATGCAATTGAAAGTTAAGAGAGTGCATTAAGAATCCACATTAAGAAAGTGTTTTTTAAGCTTTAACTTAAAAGTGGCAAATGACGAAACTGTTCTGATTGATAGTGGTAGACTATTCCATAATTTGGGTCCTGCTACTGCAAAAGCTCGGTCGTCTCGATTTATGCACAGAGAGCAATCCAAGGTTACTGGACCTAAGTGACCTGGTTGGGTTATGGTAGTGTATTAAGTCAGATAAGTACCCTGGTGCTAGGCCGTGTAATGATTTAAAAACTAAAATTTTAGACTCGATTCTCTGTTTGATTGGTATCCAGTTTAGAGAAGTTAAGATCGGAGTAATGTGATCAAACTTTCGATTACCAGTCAACAGCCTGGCGGCAGCATTTTGTACTAGTTGAAGGCGCCCGATAGATAATTGGTTAGCTCCAAGATAAAGTGAATTACAATAGTCAAGTCGTGAGGTGATAAAAGCATGAATGACTGTTTCAAAATTCTTCGGAGAGAGAAAAGTTTTGACTTTTGCAAGACGCCGTAGATGAAAAAAACAGGATTTAACGACGGGAAGTCATTAAATGAACTTTAAATAAATCAGTCTTAAATGAAGACTCAACTTTTAATTTCAAGTTCAGAAAAGGGACTTGAGTCCCAGAGTTAAGTCCAGGTTTCCGTCATAAACAAGAAATCCAAATTCCGTGAAATAAAAAAGTCATGTAAAATGAAAGTCTTATTTACCAAGGACCGCACATTAAGTAATGCCATCCTAAGCGGAGGGGGATTACTCTCTGGTTGAATACCTCTATTTAGCGGGCGCAGATACTGAGGATGCACTCCACCTCGATGAACCCGGGGAAGTAGATATAGCATAGATACATCGAGGGAGTCAGGAACAATAGGCCGAATCCAGCGGCTCCGGTGAGAAATGTCCCGTGCAGAGCAGTAAACAGGAATGTCCACTCTGACTTTAAGTCTGAAAGCAACACCTCCTCGTTTGCCACGTCTCCTTCTGCGTTGTTTTTTTGCGAAGAAAAGTAGAGGTGTGCCGACACAGGTGCTCCGGAATATTCAACCAGGACGACGAGGAAAATGGGTGAGAACCGCTCCATAAATCCTTGTAGGTATCGATGACTGAAGTTTTCACATCTAGCAGCATTTGTCGATCGTAAATAAAGGTTGTAGGCCACGTTTTGATCTCAGAAAAACAGAGTACTAAAAATAGTCCACAATAGGAAGAGCGACAGACGGCCTGCCAAACACAACGGCGCCATCTTGTCCAATAATATTGTTAAATATAAAATGAAATGTCCCCAACTAAGCGAGCCAAAAGCCAATGGCGAGAAAGGCGAAAAAGGCGACAGTGAAGGAAACAAAACTCCATCAGTGACAGAATGGAGAAAAAAACCTTGGGATAACCCAGGCTCAGTCTCAGTTCTCCTCTGGCCAACGAATGAACAGTGTATGATTATATTTCAGGCAGCATTACAGGTCAGAAGTCAGATTGGATCAGAACTTCCACAATATTTATCCAGTTCATCTGGTTGGGGTCGGAGTCATCACGCCGGTATGGAGACGAGTTTGTTGAGGTGTCCATGAGGCCTTCACAGGGTTGATGAGGCTGGCACTTCAGGGATGCGTTGTCGTCGTGTCCATGGGATGGTCCTTCATCAGATCTGGAGTGTGTGTGTGTGTCCAGGCGCAGGTCCTTCATCAGATCTGGATACGGCCTAGATCCGGCGGACTGCGGTAAACCTCGGGATAAACAGAGAGACTAATATTAGCGTAGACGCTATCCTTCTTATGTTGTAACGAGTACATCAGGATTTATGGGAAGTGTTCCGGGTTCCGGCTGATCTAAACTATGCAGCCTAACATTGAATTATAGAAGTCTATAATGTGTTATGTGTATGCTAAGCCAAAGAGATGTGTTTTTAGTCTAGATTTGAACTGACAGACTGTGTCTGCTTCCCGGACAATGTTAGGAAAATTGTTCCAAAGTTTAGGTGCTAAATAGGAAAAGGATCTACCGCCAGCAGTCGATTTTGATATTCTACGTATTATCAACTGGCCGTAATTTTGAGATCGCAACAGACGTGACGGACTATAATGCGTTAAGAGCTCGCTCAAGTACTGGGGAGCTAAACCATTTAGTGCTTTGTAAGTAATCAGCAATATTTTAAAATTTATACAATGTTTAATAGGGAGCCAATGCAGTGTTGACAGAACCGGGCTAATATGGTCATACTTCCTGTTTCTGGTAAGAACTCTAGCGGCTGTGTTTTGGACCAGCTGTAGTTTGTTTATTAAGTGTGCAGGGCAACCACCCATAAAAGCATTACAATAATCTAGCCTTGATTTCATGAACACATGAACTAATTGTTCTACATTTTTAATTGAGAGCATATGAGGTAATTTAGATATATTTTTAAGATGAAAAAATGAGGTTCCCTTCCGAGGGAACTCGAACTGTGTCAACTATGACACTTTGGGGATCACCCTTAGCGTAACGCATCTGAAGTATGAATGAAACTAATCCAATCCTGATTGGTGTTGCGTCATGGCGTAACATGTGACAGCATACACGGAAGCTACAAAGGGACGCTGGCACACAACAGAGTTAGCTTTTTGCTCTTCAGCAAGCGCTCTGTGTCAAACTGTCTGTCCTATTTGGTGTTGTTTGTCCCATAAGAATTTTCCTAAATAAAGGTCTGCATTGCAATATAGAATCTAGTGGCTCGGATCTCGCGTTTACTGAGGCAGCGCGTAGATTACGGGTCTACTCTGCAATAAAGATTCTGTGACTGGGATCTTGCGTTGTCAAGGCAGCGCGTAGATTAAAAGTCTGCATTGCAATACAGAATCTATAGGTGCTCGGATCTCGCATTTGCCGAGGCAGCGCATAGATTACGGGTCTACTCTGCAATAAAGATTTTGTGTGTGTGCGAGCGAGGCATGAACAGTCAGCTCCTGAGGGTGCTGGCTGTGTTCATTGAGAAATATCTCGACTCGCACAGCCGTCCGTTTTCGGGTGTTTCAGCCTCGCGCCCGTTGATTTTCTTCTCAAGAGATGTGAATGACTCGAATCTCGCGTTTGCCGAGGGAGCCTGTAGATTATGGGTCTGCAATAAAAGGGACACACGCGATCTGTGAAATAATACTGTTTGGGGAAATAATACTGTTCAGCTCCTGAGGGTGCTGGCAGCTGTTCATTGAGAAATATCTTGACGCGTATATCCGTGCACTGTCGGATGTTTCATCCTCGCACATGTTGACTTTCTTCTTGAGGGATGAAAGCCAAATATATTGTAACAACTCGAATCTCGTGTTTGCCGAAGCAGCGTGTAGATTATGAGACCGTATAACACATTAAAACTGTTGTCTGGTAATTATGGCTGCATTTAATTTTAAGAAATTAAAATGATGAAATATTATCTGACTTTAAGAAGTTAGATATTTTAATTCAGCCTACCATTCAGAACCGTGTTTCACTTATGCAGTGTTTATGGCTGCATTTAATTCTGAGGAATTAAAATGATGAGCAGCGAACGCACGCTGCTCTGTCTGCCCCACAGGCTTGCGGCCATGCAGTGTTCCTTCTGCACATCGAAAATCATTTTAGATTTTTCCCTGCTGGTCCTCCGCACCAGGGTATCAAAACGAGATGAAAATAGCAGGGCTTATTCCTTGCCCGTCCTCTGCTTCAGGGTGCCAAGAACGAAACCGAAAGAGCCTCCCCTCAGGGGAGCCCTCAGGAAGTCGATGTCTGTATCCCGCCGTTAAGTGCGCTTCGGGACACAACGGTTTCCAGCGAACGCACGCTGCTCTTTCTGCCTCACAGGCTTGCGGCCATGCAGTGTTCCTTCTGCACATCGAAAATCATTTTAGATTTTTCCCTGCCGGTCCTCCGCACCAGGGTATCAAAACGAGACGAAAATAGCAGGGCTTGTTCCTTGCCGGTCCTCTGCTTCAGGGTGCCGAGAACGAAACCGAAAGAGCCTCCCCTCAGGGGAGCCCTCAGGAAGTCGATGTCTGTATCCCGCCGTTAAGTGCGCTTCGAGACACAACGGTTTCCAGCGAACGCACGCTGCTCTGTCTGCCCCACAGGCTTGCGGACAGGCAGCGCTCGCGTCCGCAGATCAAGAATAGTTTCGACCAAACCCTGCCGGAGAGCCGCTTCAGGAGATCGAGAACGAATCTTGAATAATACCTGAAATCAGTCTCGAGAGGCTGGTTCCCTTAGTAGAATATTTCAAAGCATGTTAAGACCTGCCAAATATTTCTCCTTGAGTCCTGCGCACAATAGAGAAGGGTCACAGGCTGCAGTTCGATTCCACCCACCGAAATTACACGGGTTGGTGTGGACTGCAGTTGACCCAGTGCAGGGTCGGGTATTGGAACAAGAAGTAAACTCCCTGCTGGTAAAGGAGGCCATAGAGCGTGTTCCTCCACCGAACACGGAGTCCGGGTTCTACAGCTGCTACTTCATAGTTCTCAAGAAGGATGGAGGGTTGCGCCAATTTTAGATCTAAGACATTTGAATCGGTCTCTGAGGAGGTTCAGGTTCAAGATGCTCACTATTCCCATCATCGTGAGTCAGATCAAATCTGAGGATTGGTTTGTCACGATAGATCTAAGGGACGCATACTTCCATATATCCATCCTTCCATCTCACAGGAAGTTCCTGAGGTTCGCTTTCGGGGGCGAAGCGTTCCAATATTGGGTTCTTCCGTTTGGCCTAGCTCTCTCCCCTAATGCATGGATGCAGCTCTAGCTCCGCTAAGGCTTCAGGGTATCAGGGTGTTTAGGTGAATTATATCGACGACTGGCTTATTATGGCCCAGTTTCGGCATCGAGATGTCATCCTTGCCCACATCCAGAGCCTGGGGTTGAGACTCAACACGAAAAAAAGCGTCCTGGCACCAGCCCAGAGAACCACGTTCCTGGAAGTGGGGTGGGATTCAGTCATGATGCGGGCACAATTGTCTCCTGCATGGATCGAACCCATGCTGGCCATGGTGACCAGGATAAAGCTAGGCCAAGCCATCACTGTAAAACATTTTCGGAGAGTGTTAGGGCTCATGGCCGCAGCGTTATTCCATTCGGCCTGCTGCACATGAGGGCCCTGCAGTGGTGGTTGAAAACCAAGGGGTTTTCCCGAGTGGGAACCCGTTCCGCATGATCAGGGTTACGCACAGATGCCTTCGTTCCCTGTCTATGTGGGAAAAAGCTTGGTTTCTGTCCCAAGGCCCCGTGCTGGGAGCGTCATGTCGCCAGAAAGCCGCTTCCACAGATGCCTCCCTCACGGGCTGGGGCGCGGTCATGGATGGCAGGGCTCTGAGGAGACCTCAGGGGTCACCACGCAGACAATGTGTCGGTGGTCTCCTTCTTGATTCATCAGGGGTTCTGAGATCGCCCTCTATCTAGATTGGCGCATCAGATCCTCCTGTGGTCTCAGGGGAAGCTGTTATCTCAGAGCAATGCACGTCCCAGGGAACAGAATCGGAGAGCAGACATCCTGTCGAGGCAGGGGCTGAGTGTAGAGAGCGTGAGGTGTTAACAGTTAACTGCCCGGTTGGCTTCAGTGCTGGAGCTCCTCCAAGATCGCCTCTCGGCTGGTCTTACCCCGTCCACACTCCAGCTCCACGCAGCTTTCCACGTTCAGGCTATCTCTATGGCCTATCAGGTGCGTAGCTTGCCTTCACCTTTGGCCGTGAGGGCTAATTCAACCAGAGGCATGGCGTCCTCTAGAGCCCTCCTTTGAGGGGCCCCGATACAAGATGTGTGCGATGCAGCAGGATTGGCCACCCCTCATACTTTTATCAGATTCTATAGCCTGGACATTTCTTCTACGCCAGGCACTCTAGTGCTCTCGTTCTAAGTGTGCTTGTGCGCAGCTACACACTGGGACAGGCAGGGCTCGTTGTGGCATAGTGGGTACTCGTTCCCCAAATTGTTGTAGTCGACGCAGTTCGAGTTCCCTCGAAAGGGAACGTCTTGGGTTACGACTGTAACCCTTGTTCCCTGAGAAGAGAATGAGACACTGCATCCCTCCGCCATGCCCTTCCCTGCCTGGGAGCGACTTGCTTCATCGCAGAAGCTAACTCTGTTGTGTGCCGGCGTCCCTTTGTAGCTTCCGTGTATGCCGTCACATGTTACGCTAAGTGCGTTCCCCAAAGTGTCGTAGTTGACGAAGTGTCTCGTTCCCTGAGGTTACAGTCGTAACCCGAGACGTTTTACAGATACTAGACACGTGATTTTCAAATGAAAGATTGGTATCAAAGAGCACACCCAGGTTCCTAACCGACGATGAGGACTTGACAGAGCAGCCACCAAGTGTTAGACAGTATTCTAGGTTATTACGTGAGGAAGTTTTTTATCCAATAATTAGAATCTCTGTTTTTTCAGAATTAAGTTGTAGGAAATTACTAGTCATCCAGTTTTTTATATCAGCTATGCATTCCGTTAATTTTGTGGATTGGTAAGTTTCGTCAGGGCTTGAAGAAATATAGAGCTGAGTATCATCAGCATAACAGTGAAAACTAATGCCATGCTTCCTAATGATATCTCCTAAGGGTAGCATGTACATAGTGTGTGTGTGTGTGTGAGGGTAGCATGTACTGAGTGAACAGCAACGGTCCTAGTACTGAGCCTTGTGGTACACCATACTGAACTTTTGACCGATAAGACATCTCTTCATTTACTGCTACAAACTGATAACGGTCAGATAAGTATGATTTAAACCATGCTAATGCAATTCCACTAATGCCAACATAATTTTCAAGTCTATTTAAAAGAATGTGTGGTCGATAGTGTCAAATGCAGCACTAAGATCGAGTAGCACTAATAGAGAGATACAACCACGATGATAAGAGCAAATCATTTGTGACTCTAATGAGAGCTGTCTCAGTACTATGATACGGTCTAAATCCTGATTGAAAATCCTCGCAGATACCATTTCATTTCTAAAAAGGAACATAGTTGTGAAGATACTGCCTTTTCTAGTATCTTTGACAGAAAAGGGAGATTCGAGATCGGACTATAATTGACTAATTCTGTAGGATCAAGTTGTGTTTTTTTAACAAGCGGTTTAATCTTAGCCAGCTTAAAAGTTTTTGGTGCGTATCCTAATGACAAAGATGAATTAATGATATTAAGAAAAGGATCTATGGCCTCTGGAAGCATCTCTTTCAGTAGTTTAGTCGGTGTAGGGTCCAACATACATGTTGTCGATTTAGATGATTTAACGAGTTTAGAAAATTCTTCCTCTCCTATAGCAATGAATGAATCAAATTTTTCGTCAGTGAGACTACACTGCACTGTCTGATGCGATACTGTAGTAGAACGTTTCATAGTTATAATTTTCTCCCTGATATTATCGATCTTGTAAGTAAAAAAGTTCATGAAGTCATTACTGCTGTGCTGCTTGGAAACCTCTGGGCTTGAAGCTTTATTTTTAGTTAGTTTAGCCACTGTTTCAAATAAATACCTAGGGTTTTGTTTATTTTCTTCTAGTAGGGTTGAAAAATAAGCAGATCTAGCAGTTTTTAAGGCCTCTCTATGCAATCGTGTGATATGAAATACAAAATATCTTTAGTTTTGTTATCTTCCAGTTCCGCTCCATTTTTCTGGCTGCTCTCTTAACGGCCTGAGTGTGATTGTTGTACCACGGCGTTGGACTATTTTCTTTAATCTTCTTTAAGCGCAAAGGAGCAACTGTGTCTAAAGTGCTGGAAAAGAGAGAGTTAAAAGTTTCTGTCACAATATCGAGTTCTTCTAAGCTATCTGGGATGCTGAGATGATGAAACTGATCAGGAAGATTATTAATAAAGCAATTTTTAGTGGCAGAAGTGATAGGTCTAACATATTTGTAACACGGAGTCGGCTTTGCAGCCTTGGCTAAATTAAGTTTACACGAGACTAGATAATGATCTGAGGGTCATCGCTCTGCTGCAGAATTTCAACGGCATCAACATTTATTCCATGTGATAATATTAGATCTAGAGTATGATTACGATAATGAGTAGGTCCTGACACGTGTTTTCTAACTCCAATAGAGTTAAGAATGTCTTTAAATTCCAATCCCAATGCATCTTTTTCGTTATCTGCATGTATATTAAAATCACCAACAATTAGGACTATATTTTCAGCCAGTACTAACTCTGATAGAAAGTCAGCAAATTCTTTGTTAAAGTCTGTATGGTGTCCTGGTGGCCTGTATACAGTAGCCAGCACAAATCTCAAATGTGATTTATCATTTACGCTAGATAGTGTTACATTAAGCACCAACACTTCAAAATAATTATATTTGAAACTAGACTTCTTAGTAATTCTGAAAATATAACTATAAATTACAGCAACACCTCCCCCTTTGCCTTTCAGACGAGATTCATGTTTATAACAGTAATCTTGCGGGGTGCACTCATTTAAAGTAATGTAATTGTTTGGTTTCAGCCAGGTTTCTGTCAAACACAGCACATCTAGGTTATAGTCTGTAATCATATCATTAACGAGAAGTGCTTTTGAAGTAAGGGATCAAATTTTCAGCAAACCCAAGCTTTATCATTTGTTCATTTGTATTATATCTGTTTTTTATTTGTTGAACATCAATTAAATTTTTACCCTTAGATGGGTTTGGAAGTTTTTTGTATTTCCTAATTCGAGGAACAGACAAAGTCTCTATATGATGATATCTAGGTTAAAGAGTCTCTATATGATGGGATTTATCTGACCTTGGTGACGTGAGACAGCTGGCAGACGGTCGGTTTAGCCAGTTTGTCTGCTACCTGACCTGAGCCCCAGATTGTCATGTTTGAACTCTAAGACTATGTGCCATATTCCTAGAGAGAAGAGCAGCACCATCCCAGGAGGGATGAATACCATCTCTTTTCAACAGGTCAGGTCTGCCCCAAAAACTTTTCCAATTGTCTATGAATTCTATATTATTTTGCGGACACCACTTAGACAGCCAGCCATTGAGTGATGACAATCTGCTAACTATCTCATCACTCCTTCGAACAGAAAGGGGGCCAGAGCAAATTACAGTAAAATTTAAAGACTAATTTAGTGCCGCTTTAAAATCCCCATATCTATGCCATTGAACCATTGAGGGCCTTTAAAATGAAGATACCAAAAGAAATAAGAACCAGAATCTAAAAGGATATTAAGATATATTTAATAAGAATCAGAATCTAAAAGGATATTAAGATATATTTAATACTACTTGATACTACTTGAGTTTTTCAACTGTCACCATTGTCATTTAATGAGACTAAGATTGCTAAACTCAACAGATTTAACTAATAGACCTACACATCTCTGTGTAAAAATAAAATAATGATGCTGCCATCTTTCTAACATCAGTTTTACACCACTGTCATTTTGCTCCAAATCTCAGGTAAAAATTGTCATTTTTATCCTCCTCGACAAAATAGTGGATTACTCAGAAAATATACTTTAATGACATTTAATAATTTAGCTTTCATCACTATTTATTTCTCTAGAAAAAAAAGATCACAATCAGATCTTTATCTCTGAACCTCTGGTTGAGTTGAGTTAGGGTAAAGTTGGTCAAATTACTGCAGCACATTCATGAGATCACTCATCTGTAACCTTAAAGACCGTTCTGGATCGCTACGCTACTCTAGCGTTACAAACATTAGCTATAGCATTATCTATTTATTTAAAAATCTCTCTCCAATTCTGTTTTCTCAGGTCACATTCTCACTGTTTTTTTATGGAACCCATTCAATATGATGATGATGATGATAGTAGTGCATTTTTATTTACAGCATTAAAAGAGGTGTATTCAAGATCAAAAATAAGCATGCTTGCCCCCGAGT
>JAPDVR010000015.1:405000-420000 GCA_026230005.1 Gila orcuttii | reverse complement strand
GAGTGAGAGTCGGTTGGAGTGTGAGTGTGAGAGTGAGTGAGAGTAGGGTAGAGTGAGTGAGAGTGTGTGAGAGAGTGTGTGAGAGAGTGTGTGAGTGAGTGAGAATGTGTGAGTGAGTGAGAGTATGTGAGAGTGAGGGTGAGAGTAGGTTAGATTGAGAGTAGGTTAGAGTGTGTGAGTGAGTGAGAGTGTGTGTGTGAGTGAGTGAGAGTGTGTGAATGAGTGAGAGTGTGTGAGAGTAGGTTTGAGTGAGTAAGTGTGTGTGTGTGTGTGAGTGAGTGAGAGTGTGAGAGTAGGTTAGAGTGAGTGAGTGAGTGAGTGAGTGAGTGTGAGAGTGTGAGAGTGTGAGAGTGTGAGAGTGAGAGTAGGTTAGAGTGAGTGAGTGAGTGAGTGAGAGTGAGAGTGAGTGAGAGTAGGTTAGAGTGAGTGAGTGTGTGAGTGTGTGAGTGAGTGAGAGTGTGTGAGAGTGAGAGTAGGTTAGAGTGAGTGAGTGAGAGTGAGTGTGTGAGAGTGAGAGTAGGTTAGAGTGTGTGAGTGTATGAGTGAGTGAGTGAGAGTGTGAGAGTAGGTTAGAGTGAGTGAGTGTGTGAGTGAGTGAGAGTAGGTTAGAGTGAGTGAGTGAGTGAGTGAGTGAGAGTAGGTTAGAGTGTGTGAGTGAGTGAGTGAGTGAGTGAGAGTGAGTGTGAATGTGTGAGAGTGAGTGTATGTGAGAGTGTGTGAGTGAAAGTGTGAGTTAGAGTGTGTGAGTGAGAGTGTCTGAGAGTGAGTGAGTGAGTGAGTAAGTGAGTGTGAGTGAGTGAGAGTGAGTGAGAGTAGGTTAGTGTGTTGTGTTGTGTGAGAGTGAGAGCAGGTTAGAGTGAGTGAGTGAGTGTGAGTGAGTGAGAGTAGGTTAGAGTGAGTGAGTGTGAGTGTGTGAGAGTGTGTAAGTGAGTAAGAGTGTGAGTGAGTGAGTGTGTGAGAGTGAGAGTAGGTTAGTGTGTGTGTGTGTGTTTGTGAGTGAGTGTGTGTGTGAGAGTGAGAGTAGGTTAGATTGAGTGAGTGATTGAGTGTGAGTGTGTGAGTGAGTGAGAGTAGGTTAGATTGTGTGTGTGTGTGTGTGTGTGTGTGTGTGTGTGAGTGAGTGAGTGAGTGAGTGTGTGTGTGTGTGTGTGTGTGTGTGTGTGTGTGTGAGAGTGTGAGTGAGTGAGTGAGTGTGTGAGAGTAGGTTAGAGTGTGTGTGTGAGTGAGTGAGAGTGAGTGTGTGTGTGAGTGAATGAGTGAGTGAGTGTGTGTGTGTGTGTGTGTGTGTGTGTGTGTGTGTGTGTGTGTGTTCTTCCAGCTGGGCCGTGGAGTGAGGCAGGGTTGCAGTCTGAGTCCAACTCTATTCAACATCTACATCAATGATCTGGCATCAGCGCTGGAGAACTCTACTGTTATTAGGGAGGTTAAGTGACTTTTGAATTCAAGTCATGATGCAAAGGTCCCCTTTGGTATGGAAGTACCTTAGGGCCATAGAAATAAATTTATCCTAAGACACAAGTGAGATCACATTTTGTATCTTATATACGCAAATTTTTTAAAAATGGCCGCCGACCATACTTGAGAGGCCCTTCTGTTATAGCTATAATGACAAATTTGGTATCAATGTGTACATTTTTGTGGTCAAGGAGTCCAATAAAATAGGTTCCAAGACTAAAAAACAATAATGTTGTCCTTACCATGACAATTGGAGGTGAAGTATGCAATTTTTTATTAAAAAACGCATGCCAAACACACAGTCCATTCACAACTTAATAATTTCTTCGTTTAGGTCTGCTTCGCATGCGCACACAGCACTGGCTGAAGACGCGGGTTCCGCATCGAGCATGGGCATCCAGTCGTTTATGTCTCAAGGTAACTCAGAACTGTGTCACAGCTCTGGAGCCCTGGAAGGTGGTCGACTGGTATCAGACAGGTGTAAACCTGGGGGTAATCTCGAAACTGAAAGTGGTTTCGACAGACGCATCCAATTCGGGCTGGGGCGCCCTCTACGAGGGCAGATCTACTTTTGACCTGTGGTCAAGCCAAGAAAAGAGCTTGCACATAAACTGTCTAGAGATGAAGGCGGTCGAGAACGCCTTACGGTTCTTCTTTCCCCTTCTAAAGGGCCACCATGTCCTTGTCCGCACGGACAACATGTCGGTGGTTTCCTACATAAATCGCCAGGGCGGTCTGAGATCACAGAACCTTCATGCACTGGCAGAACGCCTCCTTGTATGGGTTCAGCGCAACGTACTCTCGCTGAGAGCGGCGCATGTGCCAGGCCATCTGAATGTGGGTCCAGACAGGCTGTCCAGGGACAACGTTCCCCCAGGGGAATGGTCCCTCCACCCTCAGACAGTTCAGCTGTTGTGGCACACCTTTGGCACAGCGGAAGTTGACCTCTTTGCGTCTCAAGACAACGCTTAGTGTCCAATATGCTTCACAAAGAACAAGGACGCGTTGGCCCATCCCTGGCCCAGCCGCCCTCTCTATGCTTTCCCTCCGATCACGCTGTTACCACAGGTAATCAAACGTATCAGGGAGAACGGTTCCTCTGTGCTTCTAGTAGCTCCGTTCTGGCCAAACCAAGTTTGGTTTCCGGAGCTGATGCAGCTTCAGAGCTTGGCTCCGTGGCCTGTCCCGTTGAGGAGAGATCACCTCTCACAGGCCGGGGGTACAATTTGGCACTCACGACCCGAGCTTTGGGCTCTGTATGTGTGGGCCATCAACGGGTACCCGTCAGTCTCCCCGACGGAGTGTTAAACATGATTACGTAAGCTAGAGCGCCCTCTACTAGACGGCTTTATGCTTCCAAGTGGTCAGAGTTCTCAGGTTGGTGCTCAGCTCGCAACCTGGATCCACAAGATTGTGGGGTGTTGGAGGTTCTCTCCTTCCTACAGGAGCTCTTGGATAAGGGTAGATCCCCATCCACGCTCAAGGTATATGTGGCGGCTATTGCTGCGTTTGTAAAACATTCGCATGGCCAGTCACTGGGTAGGAACGACCTTGTACCCCGCTTCTTCAGTGGAGCTAGAAGGATGAACCCTCCTCGTCCCCCCTCGGTTCCCATATGGGACCTTTCCTTGGTCCTGGAGGCCATGAAGGGTGCCCCTTTCGAACCTCTACAGTCTGTGGACCTTAAGTATCTCTCATTGAAAACCGCCTTTCTGGTGGCTATCGCCTCAGTCAAGCGGGTGGGTGACTTACACGCACTTTCTGTTAGCGCGTCGTGCCTTGAGTTTGGGCCTAATGACTCCGAGGTCATCCTCAAACCAAGACATGGTTATGTCCCCAAAGTACTTGCCACTCCTTTCAGAGCGCAAGTCATCTCCCTGTCAGCCCTCTTCGGATCTGACAGCGAGTCTGACGTGAATCTCCTTTGCCCGGTTAGGGCCCTGAGAATTTACGTGGAACGTTCGGCTGCTTTCAGACGGTCAGGACAGCTCTTTGTTTCGTTTGGTGCCTCGAAACATAGCCTTTCCAGGTGGATAGTGAACGCTATCTCACTGGCTTATACATCTAAGAGCCTTTGTTGCCCTCTGGGCGTCAGAGCTCATTCCACTAGAGGCATGCCTCTTCGTGGGCCTGGTCCAGTGGGATTTCCCTTCACGATATCTGTATGGCGGCAGGCTGGGCCTCTCCGTCTACATTTATAAGGTTCTATGACCTGGAAGTTCCCGCGCTCCAAGCTAGACTGTTGTCAGTTTAGTTTATACGCTCAGTTGTGCCGGACTCGCTTCCGCAGACTGCAAAGTTTTCAGTTCAGGCAGGCTATTGCCTCCCCTACTGTTAAGCACCCTCTATGCATTTAAGGTAACCACGTTTGCCTTATATCATTCTTATTAAGCCCATTCCCAATGTCGGCTTTTTATATCCCCATATCATATGAGCTCAGGGCGCTTGCCCTTGGGTCAGTGTTGTGGTAGATTTAGCACGCACAGCGTTTTAAATTGGGTTCCTGTAGCGTAAGCTATCTTACGCAACACGAGAGTACTCTCATAAGAGAACGTCTCGGTTACTAACGTAACCTCGGTTCTCTCTAGAAGAGGGAACGAGTGTTGCGTAACCCTGCCGTGCTTGTGCTACCATCTGGTTTCGCTTCAGTCGATGAAAACCAAGGAGCATCCTATCGAGCTCTGGATTATATAGGCATAGGCCACGCCCATTCGCGCGGGACGTGACGACTGAGGGCGCCGGCGCCCTCATTGGTGCTTACGTCACGAGCAGTCCCTCGATAGGTTGCAGCAGTTGCCGCAGAGCAGCCAATAGGCGCGCAAGCTGCCTCACCTAGGTCTGCTAGCTGCAGCAAGTGCGTTTTAAATTGGCTTTATGCCCAGCTGCACTACTTCCTGAACTTCAGCCAGCTCCTTGTTTCCTGTCTGCCATTATTGGACAAATTGATTAATTCAGGTGTGCCTGCCCTCAGTAGTCATGGCAACAATAATCAGACACACCTGAATTAATCAAGTTTGCCCAATAATGGCAGACAGGAAACAAGGAGCTGGCTGAAGTTCAGGAAGTAGTGCAGCTGGGCATAAAGCCAATTAATACAAATGATAAGGATAATTTTTGGCTTTAGTATTCTCGAGAAAAGAGGTTTTCCCTCTAAGGTTTTTTTCCATAGTCAACTAGCTAGCTAGTTATTAGTTATCTAACATTAAAAACATTTTTCTATTTAATAAGAAAGTCATACGAACCTCAAAGTGTTAACCTGTCACCTCTGACCTTCAACAGCTGTCACAACTCCTGGTGCAGATGGGATGTGTTGTTGCAGGAACTGTTTTCTATAGGTTACTCCTGACTGGTCGAAATCTCATGCTACTTAGGACAAATGTAATGTACAGAAGTAGCTGCACTGCTTAAATAGAAAATTAAAGTTTTTGAACGAAAAGATAAGTAAAGTCACTCTGATGACAACATTTTTATGTGAAATGTGCATATTTACCCCCAATTGTCATGGTATGGGGAAAATTATAATTTTTTTAATTCTTTTTTTTTTATTCCTTGACCCCAAAAATGTACACTTTGACACCAAATTTGTCATTACAGCGATAACAGAAGCAAAGATATGGGCTCTAGAGTATTTTCGATGCATTGGCGGCCATTTTTGAAAAAACATGTTTATTTCTGATACAAAGTGTGATCTCACTTGTGTCTTAGGATAAATTTATTTGTATGACCCTAAGGTACTTCCATACCAAAGGCAACCTTTGCATCATGACTTGAAGTCAAAGGCCTATTTTTTGGGCTTAACCTCCCTACTATGTCCCCGCCCTCACTCTACAGCACACACAGGTCAGGGGTCAGGGGTCGGATGATCTGGTCCTGCTGTCCCGCACACCTGAGGGCCTTCAGCAGAGCCTGTCCCTGCTGGAACAGTACTGTCACGACTGGGCCCTGACCGTCAGTCTGGACAAAACCAGAGTCATGGTGTTCCAGAAGAAGAACAGATCTCAGGGACACAAACACCAGTTCACATATAAAGGCCAGGTCCTGCAGCACAGCACTAGCTATAGCTATCTGAGTGTGTGTGTCTGTGTGTGTGTGTGTGTGTGTGTGTGTGTGTGTGTGTGTGTGTGTGTGTGTGTGTGTGTGTGCAGCACAGCACTAGCTATAGCTATCTGGGCATCGACATCAGCGCTTCGGGACGCTTCGGTCTGGCTGTTAAAACACTGAGTGAAAAGGCTCGGAGGGCTTTTTATGCTATAAAATCTCGATGTGGCAACTTAAAATTACCCATTAAAACCTGGATAAAATTATATAATTCAATAATAAAACCAATTATTTTATATGGATGTGAAATTTGGGGACCAGCACTAAATTTTAAAAAATAGGGATAAAACACCAGAAGAAAAACTACAATTGGAAATTGCCAAAAATATTTTAGGGGTTCATAGAAACACGTCCACTGACGCCTGCAGGGCTGAGCTAGTGTGTGTGTGTGTGTGTGTGTGTGTGTGTGTGTGTGTGTGTGTGTGTGTGTGTGTGTGTGTGTGTGTGAGAGTGTGTGTGTGTGAGAGTGTGTGTGTGTGAGAGTGTGTGCGTGTGTGTGTGTGTGTGTGAGAGCCTGCAGGGCTGAGCTTGTGTGTGTGTGTGTGTGTGTGTGTGTGTGTGTGTGTGTGTGTGTGTGTGTGTGTGTGTGTGTGTGTGTGAGAGTGTGTGTGTGTGAGAGTGTGTGCGTGTGTGTGTGTGTGTGTGAGAGCCTGCAGGGCTGAGCTAGTGTGTGTGTGTGTGTGTGTGTGTGTGTGTGAGTGAGTGAGTGTGTGTGAGAGCCTGCAGGGCTGAGCTAGTGTGTGTGTGTGTGTGTGTGTGAGAGTGTGTGTGTGAGAGTGTGTGCGTGTGTGTGTGTGTGTGTGTGAGAGCCTGCAGGGCTGAGCCTGTGTGTGTGTGTGTGTGTGAGTGTGTGTGTGTGTGTGTGTGAGTGAGTGAGTGTGTGTGAGAGCCTGCAGGGCTGAGCTAGTGTGTGTGTGTGTGTGTGTGTCCGAGAGCCTGCAGGGCTGAGCTAGTGTGTGTGAGTGTGTGAATATGTGTGTGTGTGTCTGCAGGGCTGAGCTAGGCTTGTACCCGCTGAACATTGAGATCCAGAAGAGATGTGTTCAGTTCTGGCATCACCTCCATCAGTCTGATCCAGAGTCAGTCCAATATAAAGCCCTCCTCGCCAATGAAACCTCAGCAGAACCTCATCCTCTACACACACTCGCTCTTCACCTCCTCCATCAGACTACACCCCCCGCTGACTACAGCTACAGCCCCAAAACTATTGTTAAAGAAATACACACACATCTAAAAGACACTCATGATGAGTCACTAAAAGCACATTTTGACCTCCAAAATAAACTCCAATGTTACTCAACCCTCAATAGAACCACTAAATTGGCCAGTTATCTATTTATTAAACATTTTAAAGAAAGACAAATCCTCTCCAAATACAGATTAAGTGACCATGATCTAGAGATAGAGAGAGGAAGACGTAGACAAACATGGACAGAGAGAGAGAGCAGAGGACGAGTGTGTGTGTGTGTGTGTGTGTGCGTGTGTGTGTGTGTGTGTGTGCGCGCGTGTGCGTGTGTGCGTGTGTGTGCGTGTGTGTGGGCAGAGAGAGAGCAGAAGAAGAAGAAGTTTTATTTATATAGTGCCTTTCCGTAGCTCAAAGTCGCTTTACATTGTACATACATTTACACACCCGCACACACATTCCAGTCGCATAGGATACATACAGTCACATTATACAAAATACATGTTAAATAGATATGTTTTTAACTGAGTCTTGAATGTAGCCACAGATGAGATATTTCGAAGTGTACGGGGTAGTGAATTACATAATTTTGGAGCATTAACACTAAATGACCTTCCACCTACTGTAGACATCCGGAAACGAGGGATGGACAGTAAACCAAGTTCAGCTGATCTAAGGGACCGTGCAGGGCGGTAGGTGTAAAGTAGATCAGACAGATATTGGGGAGCAAGACCATTTAATGCCTTAAACGTTAGAAGCAATACCTTAAAGCGGATACGTGATGCCACGGGTTGCCAGTGAAGGTCATGAAGCAGAGGAGTAATGTGAGCAGAACTGGTGGAGGAGAGAACTCTTGCTGCTGAGTGTTGAGCATACTGTAATCTAGCAATACGTTTTTTTGGGCAGACCAAGAAATAAAGCATTGCAATAATCCAGACGTGAAGTAATTAATGCATGAATTAAGGTTTCAGCATCAGCTAAAGTGAGAGAAGATCGTAGACGAGCAATATTACGAAGATGAAAGAAAGAGTTTTTAACAAGAGAAGAAATATGAGAGCCAAAAGATAGAGTTGAGTCGAATAAGACACCAAGGTTACGAATCAATGACGAAGGCTTAACGTGAAATCCATCAATATCAAAGGACTGGTCCATCCTTTTGACTGAGGCAGTAAAGCCGATCACTAATATCTCATTTTTTTATCATTTAATTTGAGGAAATTAAGGGACATCCCATGCTTGATGTCTCTGATACATGCATTGAGTGAGTCAGGCAGGAATGGCCTATCAGAGCTGGTGGTGAGATACATTTGAATGTCATCAGCATAGCAATGGAATTAAAGACCATGCCTGCGTATGATGTTACCAAGTGGATATATGAACAATGATGAACAATAGTGGACCAAGTACTGAATCTTGAGGAACACCCTGTGTAAGTGAAGCAGTGGCAGAACTATGACCTTGTATGCTGATATAATACTTTCTGTTGCTGATGTAGGAAATGAGCCAGGAACGAGCGGAACCAGTGATGCCGATATCAGAAAGCCGAGAGATGAGTATTTCATGGCAGACTGTGTCAAAAGCAGCGCTTACAACGAGGAGCATCAAGATGTTTATCAAACCTGAATCCATGGACAAAAGAATGTTGTTAACCACCCGCAGAAGTGTAGTTTCAGTGCTGTGAGATGGGTGAAATCCTGATTGAAAAGGTTCAAAAAGACCTTTTCAAAAACAACCTTTTCAAGGATTTTGCTTAAAAATGTTAAATTGGATATTGGCCTGCAATTGTCCATGTTTAGATGGTCAAGACCTGTTTCTTTTTAGAATGGGGGTCACCGCAGCCATTTTTAATTCTGCTGGGACAATGGCGGAAGCCAAACTACAGTTTATCATATGTGTTATGAAGGGTGCAACCTCGAGGACACTTAAGCAAAACAGTAGGTGTAGGATCGAGCCGGCAGGATGTGGAATTTGACTTCACAATTAGATCACTTATGGCAACAGGAGTAGTCAGAGTCAAAGCAGAGAGAGAGTTTGTTGAGTGAGCTGGAACAGATAACATTCAATTTGAGTCACTTGTATGAGGAGTGTCTTTGGTGATGGATTCAGTGATTGACTTCAATTTGTCTGAGAAGAATTTAGAAAAGCTATTCACAAGCACCACAGAGCCTGAAATAACATGTTGATGTGGATTTGTGAGTTTGTTAACCATAGCAAAGAGTGGTTTGGGCCTGCACGTGGAATTCCTAATGGTAGAGGAGAAATAAGAGGATCTTGCATCGTTAAGGGCTGTACGGTACTTAAGCAAGTGTTCTTTAAAAGCCAAAGAGTGCACAGTGAGTCCAGTTTTCCTGTATAGTCTTTCTAGGCGGCGACCCTCAGTTTTCATCTTTCGAAGTTCAGGAGTGAACCAGGGTGAGGTACGAGTAGATGGATCCAGTCTAGTTCTAACAGGAGCATGGATCTCAAGTGTTTGAGACAAAGCATTATTGTAGATACAGCAGATTTCTGACGGACAGTTAGATAGTAGACATTCTGAAAAGGTAGAAGCCCTTATTGAAACAGAAAAAGAAGTTGGATTCACAGACATAAACTACAACTGAAGTTTATGAGTTTGTGATCTGAGAAAGCAAAATCAGAGCCACTAACAAGAATATTATTTAAGCAGAGTGTGAGTTTGAGTGTGAGTGTGAGTGTGAGTGTGTGTGTGTGTGTGTGTGTGTGTGTGTGTAGACAGAGAGAGAGAGAGAGAGAGAGAGAGAGCAGAGGATCTGTAGACTGATCTACAGCACATAGAGGATGAGGAACACTTTCTACTTTTTTTTCTAAACTTTTATGCCCAGATTTGAAACCTTGATTCCGTCATTTTTTGAACTGTGACACTGAAAAAATGTCCTTCTTACTTGGAGAAGATGATAGTACAGCTGTACTAGCGGTTAAATATGTGCTAGCTATTCACAACTCCAGAGACCGCTAATTCTCTGGAGTGACTCACTGTATTTATTCTGTATTTATTCATCTATTAAGATAGATTATTTTTATTTATCTATCTATTTACAATGTTACATATATTATTTGTTTGTTTGTTTTATTATTTATATATAATATGTTGATGCTTTGGCAACATTGTGTTACACAGTCATGCTAATAAAGCTAATTTGAAATTGAAATTGTGAGAGTGATTGAGTGAGTGAGTGAGTGCGTGCGTGTGAGAGAGAGAGTGCGTGTGAGTGTGAGAGATTGAGAGTGAGTGTGTGAGAGTGAGTGTGAATGAGTGAGTGAGTGAGTGAGAGTGCGTGTGTGAGTGAATGTGAGTGAGTGAGTGAGTGTGTGTGAGTGAGTGAGTGTGTGTGTGTGTGTGTGAGTGCGTGTGTGAGAGTGTGTGAGAGAGAGTGAGTGTGTTTGTGTGTGTGTGTGTGTGTGTGTGTGTGAGAGAGAGTGTGAGTGAATGTGAGTGTGTGAGTGAGAGGGTGAGTGAGTGTGTGTGAGTGAGAGTGAGTGAGTGTGAGAGAGTGAGTGCGTGAGAGTGTGTGAGAGAGAGTGAGAGTGAGTGTGAATGAGTGAGTGCGTGTGAAAGTGAGTGTGAGAGTGAGCGAGTGTGTGTGTGTGTGTGGGACTGCTAGAGATCGACACGTATGATGGTGTGTCAGTGGGATCACGCTGTTATGATATGGGTATCAGAGGGTAATGCCAGAGGACTGTTATATCATACGGAATATTTCTTATGTTCATATTCCAGGGTAATAACAGTACATGCCCAAATATGGTATTACCCTGCAACCATACGCAATATGGCATGCATCGTAACGGTGTGAAGACAAACATACAGGAATATCTTTGTACTTCTGCAGAAAAATTAAAATAATCCCTAGCGTCAGTTTTAGAGGAAAGACCACATGCTCTGCTGTGTTTCTGGATTGGGCTGAGAGTGAGTGTGTGTGTGTGTGTTTTACAAATGTCTCTAACACATACTGCAGTGCTTTCTGTCCCTCTTTCTTTTCAAGCATGCTAATGGGTTTCTGGTTGTCTAGGTAACTATTATGGGACACCCAAGCCGCCAAACCAGCCTCTCAGTAGGACAGTGATTACCCATGATGCTCTGCGAGACCGTTTCATTGGTTCCCAGAAGTCCTGCGATCGCATGCAGCATGAAGGAGTAGAGCAGACAGAACTGCAGGATGATGCAGACAGGAGCGCAGACATGAACAACACATTTACAGGTGAGTGTGAGTGTGCATGTGTGCATGTATGCGTGAGTGCATGTGAGTGTGTGTGTGTGTGTGTGTGTGTGTGTGAGTGATTGATTGAGTGAGTGTTTGTTTGTTTGTGACTGTTCTCTTGTATGGAAGCATAAAGTGTTCTGTCTCTCCCACCGCCTCCTGTATGTTACCCAGAGTTCTTAGCTCGTAGTCTGTTCCCCTCCCCCCTGCTGTGCACAGGAGACTCCAGCCGGCCGGACGCTCACGGCCCGGTCAGAGAAAACAGAGAAAACGCTCCCACATACGAGCTGAACAACACACCACACCCCCCACTCCCTCCAGACCTGGACCCGCTCGGGCCGCTGCCAGACAACTGGGAGACGGCCTTCACAGAGAATGGAGAGATGTACTTCATCGAGTACGAGCAACACACACACACACACACACACACACTCACACACTTACACACACACACACGCTGCTGCCTACTGTAGACAACAGCTAAACCAGCCTGAGCTGCTCTGCGCTGGTTTAAGATGGACATAGCTGGATGCAATCTGATGGACGAGTTTGGGTTTGGTGGTTGCCAGGAGAACGATACTTGCCTGACTGCATTGTGCCAAGTGTAAAGTTTGGTGGAGGGGGGGTTATGGCGTGGGGTTGTTTGGTGGAGGGGGGGTTATGGTGTGGGGTTGTTAGGTGGATGGGGGGTTATGTTGTGGGGTTGTTTGGTGGAGGGGGGTTATGGTGTGGGGTTGTTTGGTGAAGGGGGGGTTATGGTGTGGGGTTGTTTGGTGGAGGGGAGTTATGGTGTGGGGTTGTTTGGTGAAGGGGGAATTATGGTGTGGGGTTGTTTGGTGGAGGGGAGTTATGGTGTGGGTTGTTTGGTGAAGGGGGGATTATGGAGTGGGGTTGTTTGGTGAAGGGGAGTTATGGTGTGGGTTGTTAGGTGGATGGGGGGTTATGGTGTGGGGTTGTTTGGTTTAGGGGAGTTATGGTGTGGGTTGTTAGGTGGATGGGGAGTTATGGTGTGGGGTTGTTTGGTGGAGGGGAGTTATGGTGTGGGTTGTTAGGTGGATGGGGGGTTATGGTGTGGGGTTGTTTGGTGGAGGGGAGTTATGGTGTGGGTTGTTTGGTGGAGGGGGATTATGGTGTGGGGTTGTTTGGTGAAGGGGGGATTATGGTGTGGTGTTGTTTGGTGGAGGGGGGATTATGGTGTGGGGTTGTTTGGTGAAGGGGGGATTATGGTGTGGGGTTGTTTGGTGGAGGGGGATTATGGTGTGGGGTTGTTTGGTGGAGGGGGATTATGGTGTGGGGGGATTATTGTGTGGGGTTGTTTGGTGGAGGGGGATTATGGTGTGGGGTTGTTTGGTGGAGGGGGGGTTATGGTGTGGGGTTGTTTTTCAAGGGTTGGCCCCTTAGTTCCAGCGACGGGAACTCTTAATGCTTCAGCATACCAAGGCATTTTGGACAATTTCATGCTCCCAACTTAGTGTGAAGAGTTTGTGGATTTTCCTGTTCCAGCATGAATCCGCTCCAGTGCACAAAGCAGGACCATAAACACATGGATGAGGAGTTTGGTGTGGAGGAACTGGACTGGCTGCACAGAGTCCTGAACTCAACCCGATAGAACAGCTTTGGGATGAATTGCAGCGGATACTGAGAGAGTCTCGTCCAACATCAGTGTCGGAGTGATGACTCACCTCACTAATGAGCTTCTAGAAGAATGCTCAATCATTCCCATAAACACACTCCTAAACCTTGTGGAAAGCCTTCCCAGAAGAGTTGAAGCTGTTATTGCTGTAAAGGGTGGAGCAACTCCATATTAAACCCTACGGATCAGGAATGGGATGTCATTAAAGTTCATGTGCATGTAAAGGCAGACGCCCTAAAACTTTTGGTAATATAGTGTAGCTGGTCTTGGCTGTTTAAGATGGTCTTAGCTGTTTTTTTAGCAGGTGATACTGAGTGTCGTTAGTGAAGACTATATTCTTGCAGCTGAATGGTAGTCCGAGACTCTTCAGAGAATACCATGTTATCATGGTACCAGATCATTCACACACACAATTTATAAAGATGAACGCATGTCTGTTGATGGTGTAGTGCAGGGGTCGTCAACAGGCACAAATGTGGCATTTTGTTAATGACTGTCCTACTACAGGATCTATCTAGTGGAGAAATGTGTTTTGGCGCGATGCCAAACTTACTTGCCGACCCCTGGTGTAGTGCTAATATACACTTAATTACTTATGATTGTATTATGTTAATATGAATGCCAGTGATGCTGTTGTTTATAGCCACAACACAAAAACGACCTCATGGATTGACCCTCGGTGTCAGGACAAACCGCCCAAACCTCTGGAGGACTGTGAAGATGATGGTAAGACCAACTAATGCGTCAGGACTAGTTAGCACACACTTCATTCTGCGCTGTACGGATTCCATGATAATCTGATGTTTCTAAAGCTATTCTAAGCCCGGGTAGATAAGGCCTGCATTAGCCAGGTCTGTCTGTCACTGCATGGACAGCCCTCGAGGAATTCATTTTTATCCCGAGAGATTCAAAGTTTACTTCAGAATGCTCAGTTTGATGCTTTGCTCGCGATACTGGAGACACATTAAAAAAATAATATATCATTCATCAAACGGCAGACCTCATTACTGCTGTTAATGCTCAAGACCAGCATCTGTTATAGAACAGAATTTAATACCTCGGTATCGATACTAAATCGATACCACAGGTTAAAAAAAAAAAGTCTCAATTTAAGTGATACTTAAAAAAAAAACACTGCTTGAAACTCTCCACTACCAAATGTGCAAAGAAAAGGTATCAATATGTACATTTAAAAAAAAAAAAATCAGTCAGGGAACATACAAAAAAATACCCCTGAAATTATACAATTAAAATAGGTTAACATCTATAATAATAGATTCACATATAGGCTAATAATAATAATAGAATAATGAAATGACATGTAAACCATAGCTGTCATGCATCAACAGAGAATTATCAACATTTATTGCATTTATTAATCTTGGTTTGGTTACTGTTTGGGTTCATATTAGTTTAATGCATTGCATAAAGTAATGTTAACATGCTAAACATGTATTAGTATATTTAATTTTTTAGGTCATTTAATTACTGATTGATATAGATGAATAAATGCTATAATACTGTTAGGTCAGGTTACCTAATGAATGTTGACAAATGTAGCTTAATTGTAACATTAGTAATATTCATATTACTACTATCTCTCTCTCTCTCTCTCTCTCTGTGCTTTGGTCGCCACAGCGGCACTAATATGCCATTCATTTTACTATCACTAAGACTAAAATTAATAATATTCAAATTTTTATTCTTTATTCATTCAAATTCAATTAATTTTGTTTGAAAGTATAACAATGATGAGACCTAAACTGAATTGGTTCTAGCGTGTCATGCGAGCAGATTTGAGCTTTCGTGTTTACCGTATCATATATAATTGATAAGCTCTTACGTATATGCGCTGTTCAGTGTTCAATAAAAGTCTAAATTAAATCAGTTGAATGATGGACTAACCTGTCGATCTCTGAACTCTTTGAACAAGTCAAGATGAGCAACTGACGAGTCAAGTGCTTAGGCAGATTTGATGTGTTCCCTCTGCGTTTGCAGAGTGGTGCATTGACATCTGTTTCTTTACTTTTCTCATGACTTTTGTAGGCAAAGTAATGCCTTATTTCACTCATACTGCTCTCTCTATTTATTAATTTCGGGCGTGTAGAAATTCGAATGAGCTTCGTATGATCCGGTTTGATCCATCGTGTTCTTCGGTCACCGTTTGCCGGTTTCGCATGACCCGCATCAGTTTAGATAGCGCACTGCCGCCTAGCGGTGAACTTCGAAACAGCAGCGCATCAAATACCGAATTGAACAAAATTATGATATTGTACCGTTTGAATTATAATATATACCGGTATTTTTGCAGTACTGGTATACCGCGCATCCCTAATAGACACACACACACAATTGATGCGTGTAAAAAACAAAAGTTTGAAGCGAAATTTATGCGCGTCACGCGCGTGGGAGGC
>JAPDVR010000015.1:350000-400000 GCA_026230005.1 Gila orcuttii | reverse complement strand
GTTTCAGGTTCTCTCTTGTTGATTCTGAGGATTCTGATTTATCCTTCTCCCTACACTGTCGCCCATAGGTTTGGCATAGTTATGATGGCGCTCGCGGCGTGTTTATGCGGGTTGCGATGTTATTATTGAAAACGGAGGGGGGGAAATATTCGTTTCTCTAAATACCCGGCTATGTGTAAACGTAGCCTAAATCCTGACTGAAAATCCTCACAGATACCATTTCTTTCTAAAAAGGAACATAGTTGTGAGGATACTGCCTTTTCTAGTATCTTTGACAGAAAAGGTAGATTCGAGATCGGCCTGTAATTGACTAATTCTGCAGGATCAAGTTGTGTTTTTTTAACAAGCGGTTTAATCATAGCCAGCTTAAAAGTTTTTGGTACGTATCCTAATGACAAGGATGAATTAATGATATTGAGAAGAGGATCTATGACCTCTGGAAGCATCTCTTTCAGTAGTCTAGTCGGTATAGGGTCTAACATACATGTTGTCGATTTAGATGATTTAACGAGTTTAGAAAATTCTTCCTCTCCTATAGCAATGAATGAATCAAATTTTTCGTCAGTGAGACTACACTGCACTGTCTGATGCGATACTGTAGTAGACGGTTGCATAGTTATAATTTTATCTTCTTAGTAAAGAAGTTCATAAAGTCATTACTGCTGTGCTGCTTGCAAACTTCTGGGCTTGAAACTTTATTTTTCGTCAGTTTAGCAACTGTTTTGAAAAAATACCTAGGGTTTTGTTTATTTTCTTCTAATAGGGTTGAAAAATAAGCAGATCTAGCAGTTTTTAAGGCCTCTATGTATGCAATCGAGCTCTCCTTCCAAGAAAAGTGAAATACCTCTAGTTTTGTTTTCTTCCAGTTTCGCTCCATTTTTCTGGCTGCTCTCTTAAGGGCCTGAGTGTGCTCGTCGTACCATGGCGTAGGACTATTTTGTTTGATTTTCTTTAAGCGCAACGGAGCAACTGTGTCTAAAGTGCTGGAAAAGAGAGAGTTAAAAGTTTCTGTTGCAATATCGAGTTCTTCTAAGCTATCTGGGATGCTGAGATGATGAAACTGATCAGGAAGATTATTAATAAAGCAATCTTTAGTGGCAGTAGTGATAGGTCTAACATATTTGTAACATGGAGTCGGCTTTGCAGCCTTGGCTAAATGAAGTTTACACGAGACTAGATAATGATCTGAGATGTCATTGCTCTGCTGCAGAATTTCAACAGCATCAACATTGATTCCATGTGATAATATTAGATCTAGAGTATGATTACGACAATGAGTAGGTCCTGACACATGTTGTCTAACTCCAATAGAGTTCAGAATGTCTTTAAATGCCAATCCCAATGCATCTTTTTCATTATCTACATGTATATTCAAATCACCAACAATTAGGACTTTATCTGCAGCCAGTACTAACTCTGATAGAAAGTCAGAAAATTATTTGATAAAGTCTGTATGGTACCCTGGTGGCCTGTATACAGTAGTCAGCAGAAATCTTAAACGTGATTTATCATTTACACTAGATATTGTTACATTAAGCACCAACACTTCAAAAGAATTAATTTTGAAACTAGACTTCTTAGTCATTTCGAAAATATTACTATAAATTACAGCAACACCTCCCCCTTTGCACTCATTTAAAGTAATGTAATTGTTTGGTTTTAGCCAGGTTTCTGTCAAACACAGCACATCTAGGTTATAGTCTGTGATCATATCATTAACAATAAGTGCTTTTGAAGTAAGGGATCGAATATTCAGCAACCCAAGCTTTATCATTTGTTCATTTGTATTATTTCTGTTTTTTATTTGTTGAACATCAATTCAATTTTTACCCTTAGATGGGTTTGGAAGTTTTTTGTATTTCCTAATTTGGGGAACAGACACAGTTTCTATATGATGATATCTAGGTGGAAGAGCCTCTATGTGATGGGATTTATCTGACCTTGGTGACGTGAGACAGCTAGCAGACGGTCAGATTAGCCAGTTTGTCTGCTTCCTGACCTGAGCCCCAGATTGTCATGTTTGAACTCTAAGACTATGTGCCATATTACTAGAGAGAAGAGCAGCACCATCCCAGGAGGGATGAATACCATCTCTTTTCAACAGGTCAGGTCTGCCCCAAAAACTTTTCCAATTGTCTATGAATTCTATATTATTTTGCGGACACCACTTAGACAGCCAGCCATTGAGGGAGGACAGTCTACTAACTTTCTCATCACTCCTTCGAACAGGAAGGGGGCCAGAGCAAATTACAGTGCCTGACATCGTACTTTCGAGTTCACACATCTCTTTAACGTTAAAGGGATAGTTCACCCAAAAATGAAAATTCTGTCAGTATTTACTCACCCTGATGTTGTTCCAACCCCGTAAGACCTTCTTTCATCTTCGGAACACGAATTAAGATATTTTTGATGAAATCTGAGAGCTGGATCACTCCTCCATAGGCTTCTTCAGGGATTGAAACTTGCCAGCCCCGAAAAGTCATTAACCCTCTGGGGACTAAGCTCTTTTTGGTCCGTTTTCTCTATTTTTACATTTGGGCTTATAAACTATATGTAATGGAGATGGAACACTATGTGTTTGGTATCTATGGATTCAGAAGACCATAAGCTAACATAAGCACGCATGTAATATGTTTATAAAGGAAGTATGAGTGAAAATGTACAATAAACTAGAGAATTTCAAAAACGGAAATTCGATTTTTGGCATTTATTTCTGAAAATCACACAACAATATAGTGAACAGTTTTGGAACGAAAAATATATTTGTCAAAGCCTTGACATGTGTAATTGTTGAAGAACAATTAGACATAAGAACAATGAAAAATTTTACTTTATTTACAAAAAGTCCCAGGCGTTTTTCTTAGGAATGCTTAGAATTTTCGAATCAATGCTTTCTCCTCGTCACTCTCCAGTAATTGTTCCAGAGCTTGTTCCACCGTAAATCGTTTACTGCTTGCCATCATAAAAGTGCTAAAACAATAAATAATGCTATAATTGTATGTGTATATATTAATTGTTCTGTCTCTCTCTCATATCTCTGTGCGCTCTCTCTACGTAAAGCCTTGTTCATACTCGACGCGTCCGTTCGCTTTCTGTCGTCTCTGCCACTCAACGCTGTTTGCGTAATAGTATATAGTACCACCCCTTGCAAGGCTACAGAGTCCTCCGATTTGCTAGAATACGTCATGGTAACCTTCCTCTGATTGGGTAAGAAAAATATTCCTCCATCGGCAATTTTTCCATTGGTTGTTGCTCGTGAATCTGCCAAACAACATCGATTATATTGGCCTTTGACGTAGTGGTATTGCGCAACAAGGAAGGGTGTATTCAAGCTAGGTAAGTTTGTTATCACTATTTTCAGCGGAATCTGAGGAAGACGGCAAAAAAGACCGCACCTCTCTATCATTAATAGTTTTTAAGATAATTACACATTTGTAAAAGTATGCCATTTTGGGCGGTACCGCCCAATCCGTCCCCAGAGGGTTAAAGACATCGTTAAAATAGTCCAAGTCACTACAGTGGCTCAGTCTAAAGTTTATCAAGCGACAAGAATACTTTTTGTGCGCAAAAACAAACAAAAATAACGACTTTATTTCAACTATTCATTTCCTTCTCTGTTGGCCTCTAGTCAGTTAACGTAGTCTGATAGCATAGAGCTACGTCACACGCAAAAACAAACAAAAATAACAACTTTATTTCAACTATTCATTTCCTTCTCTGTTGGCCTCTAGTCAGTTAACGTAGTCTGATAGCGTAGAGCTACGTCACACGCAAAAACAAACAAAAATAACGACTTTATTTCAACTATTTATTTCCTTCTCTGTTGGCCTCTAGTCAGTTCATTTAGTGTGATTGTGTAGGGCTCACTATTGGCCGACGCTGGTCATGTGTGTGATGCGTGTGACGTACAACAACAGAAGCGCTGCGCTATTATACTAGTGAACTGACTCGAGGCCCATAGAGAAGGAAATGAATAGTTGAAATAAAGTCGTTATTTTTGTTTTTTTTGCGCACAAAAAGTGTTCTCGTAGTTTGATAAACTTAAGATTGAGCCACTGTAGTCACTTGGACTATTTTAATGATGTCTTTAATGGCTTTTCGGGGCTGCCAAGTTTCAATCCCTGAAGAAGCCTATGGACTAGTTTGGAGGAGTGATCCAGCTCTCTGATTTAATCAAAAATATCTTAATTCGTGTTCCGAAGATGAACAAAGGTCTTACGGGGTTGGAACAACATGATGGTGAGTAAATACTGACAGAATTTTCATTTTTGGGTGAACTAACCCTTTAATTTTAGTGATCTCCGACTGGCGAAGTCGAACATCATTAGTGCCAACATGAATAATAATCTTAGAGAATTTACGATTAGCATTAGCCAGCACTTTTAAATTTGCTTTGATGTCAGGCGCTCTGGCTCCCGGCAAACATGTGACTATGGTGGCTGGTGTCTCTATTTTCACATTCCGTGTAATAGAATCGCCAATAACTAGGGCAAATTCAACAGGATTCTCAGTGGGTGTTTCAGTGAGTGGGGAGAATCTATTTGATGTTGTAATCAGAACGGAAGAGCGGTGTTTTGTCCCGCGACTACAGTGCCTCACCGTCACCCAATTGCCCTGCTGCACGGGCTCTACTCGACCGGAACCAAAGAATGTTCAGTGTTCTCTAAGCTAGTCGCATCCAAAGCAGTATCTAAAGCCCTTGCACTCTTACAATTAACCTCAATTAAAGTTTGGATGCGTGTCTCTAGTTCTGAAATCTTCTCCGTCAGCCTGACTATCTCCCTGCATTTATCACATGTAAATCCTGTGCTGACAGAGAAGGCTATACTATACATGTTACATGAAGTGCAAGTCACAATAAGAGGAGAAGATGACGTGTGTGTGTGTGTGTGTGTGTGTGTGTGTGTGTGTGTGTGTGTGTGTGTGTGTGTGTGTGTGTGTGTGTGTGTGTGTGAATAAATGAATGTATATGATATTGTGTAACTTTGATGTTCTAACATTAACATGAATAAGAAAGTGATGTGAAATATACAGTGGCCACTAACATGATGAACTCTTGGTCAAATGCTTTTGCTGTTTACCCTTTATTCAAAATACTCACAAAAATATAACCTGTAATTAAAGTAAAATAATGAAAATATTCATATCATAAAACCGGGCTATTCAGTTGGCGGCCCCAGGGCCGGGTCCGGCCCCTGAGAGATTTTGTACCGGCCCTTTAGGCATAATTTGCGGGTGGGAAATTTTTGGCTAAGGTCGATATTGTCCCCACCACTTTTGAAACATCTCACAGCACGAGTGTACAAATACAAATAAATAAAAAATCTCCAGTTAACTAGCAGAGCATTCATTTTGTTCGTTTGTTAAATAAGAGGCGATCTAGCGCTGAAATGTGTTGTTTTGGATCAAAGTGCTCGTTGACTCTGCGATCAGTGGTGCGGATACTGTGTTCTCTTGTGGCTCGCTCACGGTCTTCACTCAGACGTGCGCTTCAATCCGTTGAGGAGACTCTCTGTATTCCAGGGCTCTCAAGTACCACTCATTTCGGTCTTTTGTCACTCACTCCCACCACACATTGTATTTCTCACACGGAAAAACTATTTATAATATATTTTATATGCCGCAGCGCCCAAAAGTTCTCTGGCCGCGCCGCTCTCACTGTGGACCCGGCTGGAATCAAGCGCGTCTCCCCTGGAGTTCGTACTCGAGCCCTCCACTTATCAGCCAATCAAAAAAAAGAAATTGGCTACACAATAGCCAATCAGAAAATAGCACTATTGTATCTGGGTAAGATTACGGGAGGAGTTCTCTGGCCCCTTATTTTGCCTCAGTTTCATGAACTGGCCCCAATTCCAAATTAAATAGCCCTGTCATAAAAGATACAGTTTTGTCAGGTGTGGGATTGAGGAGATGAAGCAAGGACTCAATTGCAGGAAAAATGGGTTTTTATTAACTATTAAAAATAAAAACAAATGCAAACAAAACTACCCCGTAGGGGAAAACAAATGACTTGACTGACTTGACACAAGGGGTAACACACCAGGTACATACGACAACGAAACAGCACAGGACTGCAAACACAGGGAGAATAAATAGGGAGACCAAACAAAGGAGTAATAAGGGAGGACAGGTGGGGCAAATGAATCAATCAGGTAACGAGGGAGGACAGGTGGGGCAAACAAATAAATAATCAGGTAACAAGATGGGAGGGGCTAGACAATCAACAGGAGAGCACATGGCACAAGGAAACATGACAAGCCATGTGCTCACACCAAACATGACTTGAACACAAGCATATGGCCAGTAAAACAAATCACCAGCCATGTGCTCATACAAAACAAGACAACATGAAAGCACACATCTAGTGTAAACAAGCTGCGTGCTACACAGCACAAGACAAAACATGAGTGTCAGGGCTCTGTCACAAAACCAAGAAATAGACAAGACAGAAGTGACAGAACCCTGACACAGTTTTCTCTATCCACAATGATGAAAATACACTGTGACTCTTGACCTCTTAATTTGGACCAAGAGAGTGGCTGCCTCCGAAAGCGCTTAATCTCTGAGTTGGTAAATATTTACTTTGCATCTGCTAAAAAAGTACTTCATCCGCCATGTTGTCATGATCATGTGACCTACGATTTTCTCAGTCTCTCAGTCTGTCGATGTGTGTCTCAGTCTCTCTGTGTGTGTGTGTTCCCGTGTGTTAGAGCTGCCGCCCGGCTGGGAGAAGATTGATGACCCCGTGTACGGAGTCTACTATGTTGAGTGAGTGTCAAACCCTACAGTCCCTTCAGTTACTGCACACAATCTAAGACTTATGTTTCAAAATTGCATAAAAAATTCTATCCATTTGGATCACATATGTTTTTACATACACCCACGGGATCCGCAGGGAAGGGTCGAGGCCTGGAAGAGCCAGCTAGAAGACAGTTTGTTCCTGAACATTATAACCTCAACGATTATCTGTGCACTGCACATTTTACGGAGAACAGCTTCTAGAACCACGATGCTGGCTATACGCACAATCGCTTCTGAAACGGAGCAGTTCCCATTTTGTCAGGACAATTTGTTGTTTATGGATCTTATGGTTAAGATTATGCTTATGGTTTATGGTCTTATTATTTCTAGTTGCGTTTTCTACTAAAAGTTCCAATTGTAAGAGTTATCTTGTAGCCTCCGCTCTCCTTCTAGCCAACATTAGTGTTGATGTAGGGTTTACTGAAGCTTCTGTATGACTGTTCATCTTCCCTTAGGAAAATTATCCATGGTTTTGTGATCGATTACTGTTTGTATTACATTTTATGACAAGTATCATGATTAAATTGGTGTATTACTTCGTATCTAAAATGTATAAGAAAATTTAAAAACGAACAAACACACCACTCTGAAACGTCCTGTAGAATCTGTGCTTGAAATCCGTTCAGCACGATCCTCTTGTTAACATTCTTAAGTCTGAATCAGGCTTGAATTGGTTTGAAATCGACGGCATTGTTAATATTTACATCTGAGTAGAGCTTGCGGTTATGAGGGGGTGGGACATTTCCCGAACACATGGTGCCAATCACAACACACTGAGCCAGCTGACCAATCACAGCAGATTTCCTATTTCAGAAAGAGGGGCTTCATCGAAACAGGAAATAAACGATGCGTTCGAGACAGACTGGGGAGGGAGGTGCAATAATAATGTAAAATATGTGAAAAATTATGTGTTTTTTGAACAATCAACCATGAAATCATATTCTAGTACACCCGAAAAACAAAATCAAGACTTCATAAAAGGGCATAATAGGACCCCTTTAATGGCATTTTATCATTTAGAATAAAGAATCAACAGAAGTCGTCCTAGTCTTTGATATTTGATATTGATATATCTCTCTCTCCCCCTCTCTCTCTCTCTCTCTCTCTCTCTCTCTCTCTCTCTCTCTCTCTCTCTCTCTCCCTCTCTCTCTCTCTCTCTCCCTCTCTCTCCCCCTCTCTCTCTCCTTCTCTCCTTCTCTCTCTCTCTCCCTCTCTCTCTCTCTCTCTCTCTCTCTCTCTCCCCCCCTCTCTCTCTTCCTCTCTCTCTCTCTCTCTCTCTCTCTCCCCCTCTCTCTCTCTCTCTCTCTCTCTCTCTCTCCCCCTCTCTCGCTCTCTCTCTCTCTGTCAGTCATATCCACCGTAAGACGCAGTACGAGAACCCTCTCCTGGAGGCCCGTCGTCAGAAGCAGCTCGACGCACAGCAGTCGCCCGAAGGCGGTCGCTACATCAGAGGTGCGTCTCTCCATCCCTCTGTCTATCTGCTCCATCCCTCTGTCTGTCTGCTCCATCCCTCTGTCTATCTGCTCCATCCCTCTGTCTGTCTGCTCCATCCCTCTGTCTATCTGCTCCATCCCTCTGTCTGTCTGCTCCATCTTTTCATTTACTGGACTATAACATACTGAAGTTTAATAACTGCTGCTTATGTAGTATTTATTTGCACAGTGAGCATTGTGTAGGAAACTGTAACACCATCCTTTACATGAATTTACACAAGCTTACATGTATCAAATGATATGACAAGACTAAATCACTAAATCATAATGTAAACGTTTGAATGGAAGGGTTTGTCCGTTGAAGCGTCTCTGAATGCTGCCATTGTTCCAATACTGAAATACTAATATATGATGCAAGAATAGAAAAATAGAAATGGTCTCTCCTTGTGATCAATTTTGAAGCATCAACCAGACTAAAATGATTAGTTCCCTTTGAACTGGTGTCTGAAACACTTATATAATCACGGCAATCCTATTGGCCGGCAACAGCCTATGATGTCAGTACTAGTGTGACCCGGAAGTACATAAGGGGTGCCTAGAGAACATGTCATCCTCTTTTTGTCTTCAGGGACTGTTTTGTTTGTATGCTTCAACCTGAAACTTCAAAAGGTGATCATGGCTTGTGAAAAATGCTTCAGGAAGTGTGTGGATCCATTTCTAAGATATTGATACTTGATGACACACACCACTTGTGCGTTAACTGTCTGGATGAAGAGCACGCACGATCAGCTCTTGAAACACCTGATTGTGAAGAGGGACAGACATCTGTACCAGGCGGTTCGGGTCCTGCTCGCGCTGAGGCAGGTCATGGGGTTCTCAGAGGGAGCTCGCCGAGGAGTTTGAGAGAATGAACATCAGAAGGACTGTTGTTTTAACCGCGGAAAGATGTCAGTACACACCGTTATTCAAATTCAGATCCACCAACGTTAATCTTCTAATGGCCCTTTTCAGACAGGACGTGGAATGCGCTGCGCTGTGCTATGAAACCCATTTATTTCAATGGCTTGTGCCGCGCGAGGACGGTTTGTTGCTGCGTTGACCAAAGCACACCTGCAGCGGAGCGCAGCATTGGCGAGCTCGCGCACGCCGCGGTCAAAGTTCAAAATAGTTCAACTTTCGCCGCTGCGCTCTGTGGCGATTACCCGCACGCCCAATAGAAATGGGGCATCCAAACAAGTGTGGAAATCAAAATGGATAAACAGCTAGTACTGTGTGTTTGTGTGTTGGAATTTCCTCTTCTTCCTTGCTACTCTCTTTCTTCTTCACAGTAGCAGGACTGGTGCTATCGCTCGCTTCTTAGCACGGGACAGATACATAGTTTGCTTTGCTGCTGACCAAAAGGAGGAACAACAATCAATCGTATTGACCGGCGACAGCCTATGACGTCATTACTAGTGCGAGCCGGAAGTATATAAGGGGCGCCTAGAGAACGTCATCAATTTATCGTCTGAAGGGAGCAAGGCATCCAGTAGGCATCCCCGAGGCATGACTAACGACGCAGTGTCTCGTTCCCTGTTCTCAGGGAACATAGGATATAGTCGTAACCTGAGACATTCCCTTTCGAAAGGGAACTTGCACTGCGTCGATGACGCTATGGGGAACGATATACAATCCCAACATGCTGAAGAAAGTGCATGCCAATTATAGCTGTGACAGAAACGTCATAAGTGGCAGTTTCACTGAAATGCCAAGCACTCCCTCTTCAGGTCACATACAGGCTGTCAGTGACAGTATTCACTACGGCCACTGCCCAAGCTATAAGCCTCAAAGTGGCCTCCGAAACAACGAAGGCCTTCCCTCACAGACATTGTTATGATCATGTAAGACATGCTGCTGCACATGTAACATGCATGATTAACCCCATAGCAGATCTACCCAGGTGGAGCTGGGGAAGGGGGAGAGTTTCTGAAAGCGCGCTCATACTACTAACAGCAACACTACTGGTATTTGTTTGAATGTTGAGCCGCAGCTCTTTGGACGCTGATGCAACAGCAACCAATCAGCTGTGCCATGTAGATAATGACATGATCGCTACCCATTGAGTTAAAGACCCATCAGCCTACGCCATCTAGAGTTTCATGACAGAACTAAGTAATTGTTTTATTGTCGGCATATTTGTGGCAGTCTGATCTTTCTGTGTATTGTCTGTGTGGCGTTTCTCTCTGCCAGAATGGATCGAGGAGCACTCGTCTGCCGGAGCTGCGATCGGATCTTATGTGCCCAGTCATCTGGAGACGTACAGAGACCCTCAGCGCTGCCCGTCTGCTCCTCAGGCCCCGGGGCCCAAACGTGAGCCGCTCACACTCATTACTGTTCATATGCATGTTATGCCCCAGCCTGACTACATCAGCATTTATTCTCATTTCATTACATAACTGAATAATAAATCAGTTAATGTGTGTGTATGTGCGTGTGCGTGTGCATGCAGGAGGAAAGCCGTTCTTCACCCGTAACCCAGCTGAACTGAAGGGCACGTTCATAAGCACGAAGCTGCTGAAGAGCCGGCGAGGCTTCGGCTTCACTGTGGTCGGCGGGGACGAACCGGACGAGTTCCTGCAGATCAAGAGTCTGGTGTTGGACGGACCGGCCGCTGTGGACGGAAAGATGGAAACAGGTTTGAACCTTGTAGGAAATCTTTTGCCTCCTGACCTGACGTGGTACAATCAAATGAGAAGCAAGAATATCTCTCTCTTCCATGTTTATCTGGGTTTCTGTTCTAACCAATCATGAGCCACGCATTTTATGTGTTAAAAAACAAGTTCAGACATTACATAATAGAACTTGTAGTGATGGTCAGGGTTTTTATAGTTAACAGAAGCCAAAACTAAAACCAGTTTTGTTGCTTGAAATAAATGTTAATTAAAATAAGATATTAAAAATATAGGGCTGTCAAGCGACGAAACATTTATCTAATTAATTACATAATAGGGAACCTACTTAATTAATCACACATCAAATTTGACTGAGAAATACCCCCAAAAGATGAAGTCATTATTGTGTTAAATGAGAAAAGCATCAAAAAGACATTACAAAAAGTAGCTTTAGAAAGAAATATTTTATTTTATTCAACATAGAATTTTTTACAAAAAACAACACACTCTCACACACACACTCTCTTACACACACACACAGACACACAGATCTGAATCTGTATTCTGATATATTTACAGACGGTTTATTGGTGACATGAAAGCTTTTACACTGCATTCGCTCCCTCATGTCCTTTCAAACTTCTATGACTTTCTTACTTTCTTTTGTGGAACATAAAAGAAGATAATTTCAGAAATATTTCAGTATTTTTTATTCATACAATGGAAGTCAGTGGTCACTAGGGTTGGGTATCGGTTGGGTTTTATCCGATACCAGTACCTACTCTGTATTTTTTAAACGTTCTGGTGCTTAAACGGTTCTTGAACCGGTACTTAAGAAAACTAAACCACACACACTTGGTCAAAAAATAATACCCTTTTATTTACAGGGCCAAACTGGACACAATATTAACTTAAATCTTTAAACAGTATAAATACAAGTAACAATAATAATAAATAGTAATTGTAATAAAATAATAAATAATAATAATAAATAAACCAATATAAAATAAAAATTCACATTTACACAACAATATCAAATAAAACAATATTGTATCAAACTATTTAATAATACTGGAGATTAATAGAGATTACTACCAGGGTAATCTAATCTCAACATGGCTCCAGGTTCCCATGTTTTGTCTGCTTGAACCAGTCATGTAAGTTATCTGGTCGTTGTACTAGTTACGGCAGCGCTTAGCTTGTCGGGTTTGGTATTTCGTTCCCACTGCGTCTTAGTTACGCAGCGTTGAGTGAACCTATGAAAGAGAAAGTCTCTGGTTACTGGTGTAACCTATGTTCTCTGAATAGGGAACGAGACGCTGCGTTCGCTGCCGACAAGCTTCTTTTTTCGGCAGAGAAATCTGAGGAGCATATGGCGCGCGCGCCAATATAATATGACGATGTAAGAGCGTCGAGGCAGCGCCCGCGCCATCAGCCAATGAATTGCCGTGATAACTCGTGCCGTTTTTTTTATTGCCAATTTACAAAACAGTAACACCTTCAGTGTAAGAAGTCGGTGACACACATATACAATACAGAAGAGAGAAGAGAGGAAAAGTACAAACACAAAACAAAAACAACGAAATACAAAGCAGCCCAACACAGTCATCGACAAAGTGGTGTTTGTAGCCACACGAGATCCTTTCTGTGACGCAAGTATAGATAGTGGCATTCCGGTAGTATCAGCATAGATCAATTGAAGGTAATAAACATCTCAACAATCACAACAACAACAACAATATATTAATATTAGTAGTGATAGTATCAATGATAACATTAACAATGATAATATTCATGACAACAATAGTAGCATTAGCTCTAGCAATCTGCAACAATAGTACTAATAACAATATAAATATTTATAACAAAAAAAAAAAAAAAAAAAGGGTCAGTCAATAATATCACCGTACATTTGCACTAAACTCTAGGTCAGGGGGCTGATCCACAACTGCCATTGAGCAAAACCAACAGACCACCCGATACAGAAACCTCTCCTTGATTCAATAATCCGATTCCCCCCCACCGCTGCCAGCGACACCAAACCCCCATAGTTAAGTATCTGAACTCCATTGAATTTTCCTCCAAAAAGTACGCCGGGGCCCCATAACAGGCACCTCCAGACCAAGCTCCCTTAGTCTGTTTGTGACCTGACATAACCAAATGTTATGGGTGGTCGGCCCTCTTGCTCCTTTATTTTTTTTTTCCCTTCCATGCCTCGGACCGAGGTGTGCACTGGTTAGCTCCCCAGCCAGAGACACATCATCCAACCCAGGTATCAATTTAATACAATCATTTTACATGAGGGAGGGACTTGGCCAGAGGCAGTAAGAGGGAAGGGCCAGTCTGTCCAACCACTGAGTCTGTAATGATTGTGCCAACAGGACATGCCAGTTGCACCCTCCAACAACACCTAGAACAAACGCCCGACCCAGACCATTTATATTTTAAACAAAATTTGATAAATATTTATACGTAGTATTTTCTGAATTGTTATTTATATAGGAAGAGAGAGAAAGGGAAGAGTAATAATTCTATAATAATAATAATAATAATAATACCAATATCATCATCCCTACTATCACCATCTTTAATAAAAATAAGTAGTAATAATGGTAATAATATGCAGATTTAAAATTAGAGTACAGCTTATCGAACATTATACATAATATACGTATATATACATCTACACACATATACACATGCACACACATATACACTCACCTAAAGGATTATTAGGAACACCTGTTCAATTTCTCATTAATGCAATTATCTAATCAACCAATCAGCTACAGTCTGTATCCAGCCTCTCACGGAGACTTCAGAGTCCCCAACACCTGCGATGAGACGACTCGACGCCTGTGAAGAGACGACTCAACGCCGGCGATATGTTATGCCCTAAATTAATACATGATGATTAACTAACTGTATTTTTTACGTACATTTCTGAAATGCACTTTCTGTAAAGCTGCTTTGAAACAATATGTATTGTGAAAAGCGCTATACAAATAAATTTGAATTGAATTGAATTGAACCAATCACATGGCAGTTGCTTCAATGCATTTAGGGGTGTGGTTCTGGTCAAGACAATCTCCTGAACTCCGAACTGAATGTCAGGATGGGAAAGAAAGGTGATTTAAGCAATTTTGAGCGTGGCATGGTTGTTGGTGCCAGACGGGCCGGTCTGAGTATTTCACAATCTGCTCAGTTACTGGGATTTTCACGCACAACCATTTCTAGGGTTTACAAAGAATGGTGTGAAAAGGGAAAAACATCCAGTATGCGGCAGTCCTGTGGGCGAAAATGCCTTGTTGATGCTAGAGGTCAGAGGAGAATGGACCGACTGATTCAAGCTGATAGAAGAGCAACTTTGACTGAAATAACCACTCGTTACAACCGAGGTATGTCGGAATTTGGCGTAAACAGAATGAGAACATGGATCCATCATGCCTTGTTACCACTGTGCAGGCTGGTGGTGGTGGTGTAATGGTGTGGGGGATGTTTTCTTGGCACACTTTAGGCCCCTTAGTGCCAATTGGGCATCGTTTAAATGCCACGGCCTACCTGAGCATTGTTTCTGACCATGTCCATCCCTTTATGGCCACCATGTAACCATCCTCTAATGGCTACTACCAGCAGGATAATGCACCATGTCATAAAGCTCGAATAATTTCAAATTGGTTTCTTGAACATGACAAGGAGTTGACTGCACTAAAATGGCCCCCACAGTCACCAGATCTCAACCCAATAGAGCATCTTTGGGATGTGGTGGAACGGGAGCTTCGTGCCCTGGATGTGCACCCCACAAATCTCCATAAACTGCAAGATGCTATCCTATCAATATGGGCAAACATTTCTAAAGAATGCTTTCAGCACCTTGTTGAATCAATGCCACGTAGAATTAAGGCAGTTCTGAACACAGTATTAGTATGGTGTTTCTAATAATCCTTTAGGTGAGTGTATAAACAAATACATGTACATATACATACATACATACAAAGGACATCTATGCTGAATAATTGTAGTACTGTACAGTAATACTTTTTTAATACTCTAAAAAACAAAAACAAAACAAAAAACATATATGACATAAATATGAGACAGAAACTCATACAGGTGCATTTGTGGCCTGATATCTTGAGTTTTAGGTCAATGTTACGGTTCTGTCGGCTCCATCACAGTGAGTCAACATGACCCTGCTTCATGTTCCTCAATCAGTCAACTGTGTGAAACGTCAGATGAACCCAAAACTTTAACTAAAATGTAAATAAAATGGGGAGGATATTAAAAGCGGATCATGTGATGTTTCTCCGGGGCTGTAACGTGTGTGTGTGTGTGTGTGTGTGTGTTTGCCCTCAGGTGACGTGATCGTCAGTGTGAACGACACCATCGTGTTGGGATACACTCATGCTCAGGTAGTGAAGATATTCCAGTCCATCCCGATCGGCTCCATGGTCCAGCTGGAGCTGTGCCGCGGATACCCTCTGCCCTTTGACCCCGACGACCCCAACACGAGCCTGGTGACCTCCGTGGCCATCCTGGACAAAGAGCCCATCATCGTGAACAGCCAGGAGGGCTTCGAGCCGGTCGCTCCACTGTCGGGTGTGGTGTCGGGTCTCGAGGCGGTGCCGTTCCCCCCCGCACCAGACAACGCTCTGCTAGTGACCGACAGCTACGCTAGCGATGTGGCGACGCTAGCCTCCTCCATCGCTACGCAGCCCGAGCTCATCACGCTCCACATCGAGAAGGGAGACAAGGGCTTCGGCTTCACCATGGCCGACAGTCTGGTGGGTGGAGGGCAGAAGGTGAAGCAGGTCGTGGATTACCCACGATGCCGAGGGCTGAAGGAGGGAGACATCCTTTTGGAGGTCAACAAGAGGAGCGTTCAGGGCTTGAGCCACAACCAAGTGGTGGATCTGCTCAGCAAGTGCCCTCGAGGGACTGAGGTTACCATGCTAGTGCAGAGAGGTGAGCTAAAGCTTTATGACTGGGTTTGTGAAACGAGCATTACTGATCACACACACAGACACACATTCACACACACTCACTCACACACACAGACAGACACAGAGTTGTGGCGGACCAGTCTGATCACGAACAAACTCGATTTAGTTATGCAATTTCCCAAATGAAACATAGTATTATAGGTTCCCTTTCAAACGGTCAGTCGTATTGCATCTGCTAGACGCGATGGGGAAAACTCCTTTTTCTCCGAATACTAAAGCCTTTTATAAAATAACGCAGTGCTACTGAACAGTCATAACAGTGCAGAGACTACACGTACGCTTATTGGCCGGTCAGTGGGAACTGCAAGAACCTATGGCGGAGCGACATAACTGCGCGAACCAATCGGTGCACAGCCCGCCGATCCAAGCGCAAATCCCGCCAGAAGGGGCGGGGCATCTACCTATAAATACAGCTAATTTCAATGCACAGAAAGCCTTCTTCGTCAAGGAAAACAGAGCCCTGCAGCGGAACAGCGAGTTAGCCAGTACTGCAGCAGATCCAGCGCGCTCTCCATCCTTCTGATCATCGCGCGGTGAGCTGTCGCGCTGTTTCCCTCCGCTCTCCGGCGAGCGCCTAAAAGGCAAGTTTCTATCTAAAAGAGAAGCGACGTTGATGCAAATGTCGCGCCACGGATGCCCCTCTGCATGATGTGGACAGGCACAGCGAGTGCAAAGCCCATGCAGATGCCACGGCTCTGCCCCTCACGCTCTCCTGCTTCCTTTCTCCCACGAGCCTCGGAGAAAGAAACAGCGGGGTAAGAGGGCTGAGCAACTGGATGTTAGTGAGCTCACGTCGGCTCAGACCCTGCGTGCCTCACTTTCTCCACAGAGAGAGATATCACCTGTGCTTTTCACCCATTCCAGACCAGCGCCCCTCGTGTGACGCGAACGCATGTGTCTCGTCTCGTTCAGTGGATCCAAAGAGGATCTTCACGATGACTTTAGTCATTGGTGGCTTTGGACGCGCGGGATTGGATGGGCTTAGTGCAGGCACGGCGCCAGGATTCCAGGTTTGGATGGGCCAGACCAATTGTGGGTGGGCCTTAAATTAGAAACGTTAAATTAAAAACGTTATCCAATCATTGTTTAACCTAATAAAAATTACTGACTAATATACTGCTATATTATCTGTATGTAGGCTATACATAATATAGATTTTAATAGCTTGATGCTCTTTAAATATTTTGTTGCATTGTTAAAAAGGTGATGTGGATCTCAGCTCTCCTTCATCTCCTGGTTGACTCAGAGACTGTACGTGCACGTTTAAGGTACCTAAACAACTACTGTTGCAACATTGTCCTTTACTGAAAATTATTTTCACATTTTCACAAGCTAATGATAAGCACTGAAGCTATTTCATGCGGCGGGGGCTGAGGGCTGGGTTGGAAAATATGTGACGTCATTATGTTTTTTAATTTAATCAATGTTGATTATGAAAGTGAGCATGCAGCATGAGAGAGATGATACATCATGAGATGCGCAATATTTCTGGAGACATGGAGTGGGTAAAACATTATTTTGACCATATAATTGAGTTTTGTTTTGTAGAAAGACTTTTTTTTTTTCGTTTTGTATAAATTGTATCTGTCACAGTCTACTGAAGGATGAGGATACGGAAGTAGAGTATACAATATTTATTTGACACGTAAGGCAAGCCCCAGACAACAGGAGACACAAAATCCAAACTGAGATGCACAGCACACAAGATATACTTTTACTGTAACAGTCCAGGGTATCAATCCGTCATCAGAGTGCTTCGTGTGGATTCCAGATCAAAGGAAGGACGGGTGAATGGAGCTGGGTGATTCAAGGGCGATCTCCGCGTTGAAACTGTTCAGGAGACACAGATAGGGGGTTAGCATGAGACTGATCAAACTTTGCATAAGGAGAGAGTTCTAGAACCAGACAATGAGGGTTTGGAACCAGAGAGTCCTGAGTATCGTATAGACGAGACCGGACGCTGAGTATCAAGTGACAGGGCCTTATAAGCGGTGAGAAACAGAGGAGAGTGATGATGACTTGCAGGTGGACCCGATCAGAACTCCGGAGATGATGAGCGAGACCAGGTGCGCTGAGTTGAGTTATTTTGGGCTGAGTCGTTGCTGGTAGGATCCGTGACAGTACCCCCCCCCTCCACGGCCAGCTCCCGAGGGCCGTAGACTCCGATGACGAGGGCGGCCCCGTGGACGAGGGCCCGGACGTTCCGGATGAGATTGATGAAACTTTTGGAGGAGTGTGGGGTCCAGAATGCCATCCCGATGGACCCAGCAGAGTTCCTCCGGTCCGAATCCCTCCCAATACACGAGATACTGAAGCTGACCCACTCGTCGACGGGAATCTAGAAGGGTGCGGACCTGGTAGATGGTCTCTTCAGCGGGGTCTACAGGCGGATGAGGGGGTACTTCGTCGGCATTAGGTTCTGGGGACTGAGAGGAGAGGGGTGTCACATAAGGTTTCAATAAAGAAACATGGAAGGTGGGTGCGATCCTGAAGTGACGGGGAAGGGTGAGACGATAGGACACCTCATTGATCTGACTTTCGATTGCGAAGGGCCCGATGTAACGGGGACTCAGTTTCCATGAGGGCAACCGGAGGCGTATGTCCCGGGTCGAGAGCCACACCAGTTGACCCGGGGTGTAGCGGGGAGTGACTCTACGACGAACGTCTGCTTGTTGCTGATGTCTTCGGACAGCCCTTTGGAGATGGACATGGGCTGAATCCCAGACTCTTTCACTTTCCATGAACCAATGTTGGACCGCCGGGACGTCAGATGGTTCCCCTGTCCAGGGAAACAAAGGTGGTTGATATCCCAGGACACACTGGAATGGAGTTAAACCTGTCGAGGACTGACAAAATGAGTTCTGGGCATATTCTGCCCATGGAAGGTACTGATGCCATTGATCTTGTGCTGCATGGCAGTAAGTTCGCAGATACCTGCCAATCTCTTGAATTTTCCGTTCCGCTTGACCATTAGATTGGGGGTGGTACCCCGATGTCAGACTGACCGACACTCCCAATAGCTTAAAGAAGGATTTCCAGACGTGAGAGATAAATTGAGGTCCCCGATCAGACACAATGTCCTCCGAAATCCCGAAGTGACGGAATATCCCTGAGAACAGTAACTCGGCAGCCTTGAATGCGGTGGGAAGTCCGGAGAGTGCCAGTAACTTGCAGGACTTAGAGAACCTGTCCACGACGACGAGAATACAGGTCCTTGTGTCTGAGGGAGGCAGATCAGTGATAAAATCAACTGCTATGTGAGACCAGGGTCTGTTTGGGATAGGTAGGGGCATCAACTTTCCCTCTGGTAGTTGTCGTGGTACCTTGGCCATGGCGCAGGCGGTGCATCCCTTTACATACCGCGAGATATCTGGAGCCATACTGGGCCACCAGTAGCGTTGTCTGAGAAGTGCGAGGGTCTGATGATTGCCTGGGTGTTCAGAGCCAGGAGAAGTGTGTACTGATTCCATGAGGGGAATGCGAAGGTTGGTTGGCACATAGATCTTACCCTCAGGACCTCCTGGAGGGGCTGGTTCGGACAGGGTGGCATCCGCTAACCATTCGTCGAGGTTCCATTGGATGGGGCTTACAACGATGACTGGGGGGAGAATGATTTCATTACTTTCTGCAGAATTCTCAGATTGATGCAAACGAGACAGAGCGTTGGCCTTGAAATTCTTCTACCCGGGACGGTAGGTTACGGAGAAATTGAAGCGCGTGAAGAACAGGGCCCACCGGGCCTGACGTGGATTCAACCTCTTGGCCCCTTTCAGATATTCCAAATTACGATGATCCGTGATCACTTGAAATGGATGATTGGCTCCCTCCTGCCAATGTCTCCATTCCTCCAGTGCCATCTTAATGGCCAGAAGTTCACGATTGCCTACATCGTAATTTTGCTCTGCCGGGGACATTTTCCGTGAGAAGAACGCACATGGACGGAGCTGGGAAGGGGTTCCCTGTCGTTGGGACAACACGGCTCCCACCCCATTGCTGGAGGCGTCGACTTCTACCACAAATGGTCTGTCCGGATCCGGGTGGCAGAGCATGGGCGGGGAACAGAAGGCACTCTTCAACCTTTCGAAGGCGGTAGTAGCTTCGGTAGACCAGGTTAACCGCTTGATCCCCTTCCGTACCATCGACGTTACGGGAGCACAGACCTTGCTGTAATCCTGGATGAAGCGACGATAAAAATTGGCAAAGCCAAGGAATTGTTGCAGCTCCTTGAGGGTCTGAGGTCGCGGCCAGTTGCGGACGGCCTCCACCTTGTGCTGGTCCATGGAGATGCCCTCGGGATGAAACACGTATCCTAGGAAATGAATGGTCCTCCGATGGAACTCACACTTCTCTAGTTTGAGGTATAGTTGATACTCACGCAGGCATTCCAGGACTTGCTGTACCTGTCGTACGTGTTCCTCCAGGCTGGTGGAGTAGATGAGGATGTCGTCGATGTAAATGATTACAAAGCGACTGAGGAAGTCCCGGAAGATCTCATTCATGAACCCCTGGAACACCGACGGTGAGTTGGACAGTCCGAACGGCATGACCCGGTATTCGTAGTGGCCCGCAGGAGTGATGAACCCCGTCTTCCACTCATCACCTTCGCGTACTCGCACTAGATTATAAGCGCTCCTGAGATCGAGCTTCGTGAAGATCTTAGCAGACCGGAGTTGTTCGAGTGCCGCAGGTACCAACGGTAGGGGGTATCGGTATTTGACTGTGGATGCGTTCAGAGCACGATAGTCAATGCAGGGACGTAGGCCACCATCCTTCTTACCCACGAAGAAGAAGCTTGAAGCGGCTGGAGAAGAAGAAGGCCTGATATACCCCTGATGTAAGGCTTCCTCCACATACTACTCCATAGCTTTCCGTTCTGGTATGGATAAGGGATAGATCTTTCCCTGCGGTAGAGTGGCCCCAGGCAGTAGTTCAATCGTGCAATCCCATGGTCGATGAGGGGGTAATGAGGTGGCTAAACGTTTGCTGAACACATCTTGGAAAGCGTGGTATTCTGGTGGAATGGTGGTGACGGAGTCCGTGGCTGGACTTTCTACGGAGGTGGACCCCAAGAATATAGGTGCCGTGGTCTGTGGAATAGTTTTCATAATAGACCGTAGACAGTGTTCTTTGCAATGGTTGCTCCAGTGACGTACCTCACCCGTAGTCCAGCAGATGTCTAGCGAATGCAAGGTGAGCGAAACGAACATTCCTCATGATGCATACAACCCATGGATAGGTCTATGACGGGACTGCAATGACGGATGCTTCCTCTGCCGAGTGGTTTGCCCAGAATGGAAAGAATGCTCAACGGATGGGTGATCGTACGACGGCGGGCTTGGAGTCGGTTGAGTAACGATGCGGAGATAACATTCCCCGCTGCCCCTGAGTCAATCAAGGCCTTAGCTGAAATAGAGTGTTGGTGATAACTCAAGATTACTGGGGTTAGTTTCAAACTAGAGACTGGGAAGGGTAGCTCAACAGTACTAACCGTCGAACATCGGGGACGGACGGGACAGTCTAGGCGATAATGACCCAAAGCTCCACAGTAGATACAGAGGTTCTGGTCCCGACGGCGATTGCGTTCTGCGGTAGTGAGATGTCCTGAGTTGATCTCCATCGGTTCAGGCATGGTAGTGTCCAGGGACGTGAGGGGTCGTGATGTAGGTGCTGTGGTTGAGCTTGGGTTCCTGGAGGGAGAGAATCGTGGAGAGGATGCTGTGGTCAAACTGAGACATGCAACGCGCTGTTGTGCAATGAGAATGGATCGCTGGATAAGCTTCTCAATCCCTATGGAATCGTCATAGATGACAAGTTGAAGACAGATGTCGGGATTTAATCCTTGACGGTTGGCAGACATCAAAGCAATCTCGTTCCAACCGCTGCTAGCGGCGATAGTTCGGAACTGCAGAGCATATTCAGCCACAGTCGATCGGCCTTGGCGGAGACGTAACAACTGGTTGTGCACAGAAACAGCTTTAGTAGTTTGGGCAAAAACAATTTGAAAATGTTCAACAAAGCTACTTAATGATTGCAGTGCAGGTGCATGGGAATTCCATAGTGCCTGTGCCCAGTTCAGCGCGCGTCCAGTGAGTAGAGAGAGAATGAAGGATATCTTGGCACGTTCTGAAACAAACTGGTTAGCGTTGATCTCCATATACAGGCAACATTGTAAAAGGAAGCCACTGCATTCACCTTCGCCTGAATAAGATGAGGGTCTGGCCATGGGACTGACTGCGGCGGGTCTGAGATTTTGTAGAGTACGGCTGAGTTCAGACAAGGTTTCTTGAAATGATGGCGGCTGTGTGGGTACTGCAGCTGCGTCGTTGATGGGAGGTTGAGGTACCGCGGCAGTCCGCTCGGCCTCTATTCCCAAAGCCGGGATCTCGTGTGCCGTTGGAGCTTGCATAGTGACGGTCCGGTCTTCTGTCACAGTCTACTGAAGGATGAGGATACGGAAGTAGAGTACACAATATTTATTTGACACGTAAGGCAAGCCCCAGACAACAGGAGACACAAAATCCAAACTGAGATGCACAGCACACAAGATATACTTTTACTGTAACAGTCCAGGGTATCAATCCGTCATCAGAGTGCTTTGTGTAGATTCCAGATCAAAGGAAGGACGGGTGAATGGAGCTGGGTGATTCAAGGGCGATCTCCGCGTTGAAACTGTTCAGGAGACACAGATAGGGGGTTAGCATGAGACTGATCAAACTTTGCAAAAGGAGAGAGTTCTAGAACCAGACAACGAGGGTTTGGAACCAGAGAGTCCTGAGTATCGTATAGACGAGACCGGACGCTGAGTATCAAGTGACAGGGCCTTATAAGCGGTGAGAAACAGAGGAGAGTGATGATGACTTGCAGGTGGACCCGATCAGAACTCCGGAGATGATGAGCGAGACCAGGTGCGCTGAGTTGAGTTATTTTGGGCTGAGTCGTTGCTGGTAGGATCCGTGACAGTATCTTAATTTTGATCAATGTTTTATCAACCAATTGCCTGTATTTAATAAATAAGAAGCAAATATATAGCAGACAATGTAATAAGGCGCCGGCACGATCACTTGCATTGCACGACAACTGGAGCATGTTACCGCCACAGAGTGAAAAATAAAAAATGTAATTGCGATTTTTTTAATCTCACAATTCTGACTTTTTATCTCAGAATTACGTGATATAAAGTGGCAATTGCACGTTAGCTATAAAGTCAGAATTGCGAGATATAAAGTCGCAATTGTATGTTATTAAGTCAAAATTGCGTGATATAAAGTGCGAGAAATATAGCTTGAAATTCTGACTTTTTCACAGAATTGCATGTTTATATCTCGCAATTCTGACTTTATAATACGCAATTGGGAGATAAAGGCAGAATTCCATGATATAAAGTCGCAATTGCGTGTTACAAAGTCAGAATTGTGATATATAAACTATTCTGAGGTAAAAAAAAAGAAGCAATTGCGACTTTATTTCACGCAATTCTGACTTTATAACACGCAATTGCGGCTTTATTTCACGCAATTGCGGCTTTATTTCACGCAATTGCGACTTTATTTCACGAAATTCTGATTTTATATCTCGCAATTCTGAGAAATAAAGTCAGAATTGCGAGATGTAAACTCGCAATTGTGAGACAAAAAGTCGCAATTATCTTTTAAAATGTTTTATTCTATGGCGGAAACAAGCTACCATACTAGGCTATATAGCCTATAGCCTGCCCTATTTAAGTAGCCTAATTAAATTAATATAAAGGGGCGATTTGTCCACTAATGGCTTAAATGAACAACTAGTCGACTAGGAAAAAAAAAATAGTCGGAGGCCTTATTCCACATATCTTCGAAGTTCGAACCAGCAGGCCATTCTGGGTTGAGCGAGCAACCCTGCGGAATGAGCGAGCAGAGCGGAATATTCAGAAATTCGCTCTCCACTCACATGCTCTGATCGGAAAACAAACCCGAACACTGTCTGCTGAACTTGCGCAGGAACATCAAAATAGACATCAGCTTTTTAAAATTCTTTTTAAAACTAAACATTTAGACTATTTTAGCACAAATTATGAGCTTATTGGCGATTTTTTTATAATTATTGACAAAAAAATTTTGAAGAAAAGTTTTGGGTGGGCTTGTTGAAAAGTGGGTGGGCCTAGGTGCCTGGCTTAGTGCACCTGGCTTAGTGGATGACCCCGCCCCCTTGCCGTCTAAAGAACGCAGCGATGCCCACCCACTGCTATTGGATGGAAATCCAAGGTGGCTCACCCATCCAAACCCTGCAGGACGACTTCAGCCCTCACAGGCAGGGCTTATGTGTCCTCTGGCCAGGCGGGATCCACCCTCCACTCCATGGCCGTCCTCCAGGTGTTCCAGGCGAAGCTCTTCCGATACATGGACGAGTCTGGACCGGAACCAGACACATTTCTTGACCTCCGCAGCGCTAAGGACTTGGCCCTGCGTGCCACGAAAGCCACCGCCCAGGCCATCGAAAGAGCTATGGCGCCATTTATGGCTTAATATGACTGAGATTAAGGATGCGGATAGAACCGCCTTCCTCGACTTGCCTATCTCCTCCACTGCTCTCTTCGGCTACGCGGTGGATGGTTTTGCTGAGCACTTCACGACTGCACAGAAGGCATCGTAGGGTATGCAACTCTTCCTGCCCAAAAAGCCCAGAGTGTCCATCCTAACACCCTGTTCAGTTTCGATTGTTGGAGCAGATGTTACAATTGTGGGCCCGTTCAAGTTCACACCCCCTTGCAATTGACCGCTGTTAAAGCGAACAAAATAAAAAACAAAAATACTCTGCAAAAGAGCACTTTTTCTTTTCCACACCACATGGGTGTCAGTCACCGTCCCCCGAATTATACAACCCATAGCCAGCCGGGCCGAGGCGTGGAAAGCCATCCCTGGCATGTCACAATGGATTATTAACACAATAGAACAAGGTTACTCATACTCAGGTTATTTCATATTCAAATAGCCCCATCACAGACCGTTTTTGAGATTCGCGTTCAGAGGGATGGCCTACCAGTATACAGTCCTACTTTTCGGATTGTCCCTGGCCCCATGCACTTTTACAAGGGGGGAACCCTGAGGCAGAAGGGAATGTGCATCCTGAACTACCTCGACGACTGACTCGACGACTGACTCGTTCTGCCCCAGTCAGAGGCAGAACTAAATTCCCACAGATCTGTACTCCTCAGCCATTTGGAATGCCTGGGACTCAGAATCAACATAGCCAAGAGTTCACTGTTCCCCAGTCAGAGGATCTCCTTCCTGGGTGCAGTTATAGACAGACCAAATGAAGGCTTAGCTGTCACACGAGCATGTTCAGACTATTCAGCAGCTCAAGACCTCTTTCAGAGTAGGAGCTGTCGTGCCCTCAGAACCTTTCAAAGGATGCTAGGCGTCATGGCCTCCGCATCGGCTGTACTTCCGCTGGGTCTGCTACAAATGCACCCCTTGCAATACTGGCTGAAACCCCAGGTCCCTTCCCGTGGTGCTCAGGCCACCTTCATGTCAAGGTGGACCATGGCTGCATCAGAGCCCTGCCCCTTGGGGAAACTCCAGCTTTTACAAGTCCGGGGTAAGCTTGGGGATGGTCTCAAGGAGGATGGTGGTCACCACGGACGCCTCCAACACAGGTTGGGGAGCTCTGTGCGAGGGGAAACTGACCTCCGGCTCTTGGACAAGCATGGAGAAATGGCTGCATATCAACTCCCTAGAAATGTTGGCGGTTTTGCTGGCCCTCTAAACCTTCCTACCACACCTGGCAGGTAACCAAGTCTTAGTCCGATCGGACAACACATTGTCCTTCTAGGGGCCCCTCTTGACGGACCCAACCTTGGTTTCTCGAGTTGATTCAGCTGCTCACAGCAGCCCCATGGCCGATACCCCTGAGGAAAGACCTCCTTTCCCAGGCGAACAGGATGATTTGGCACCCCCGTCCCAAACTATGGGCCCTCCATGTGTGGCCCCTCGACGGGAGCTTACGGACCTCCCAGCGAGAGTCCTAAACACCATTTGTGAGGCTAGAGCCTCGTCGACGAGACGCCTCTACACCCTTATGTGGTTGGTGTTCTCCAGCTGGTGCTCAGCCCGGAACCAGGACCCTGCATTATGCGAAGTACCACTGGTACTTTAATTTCTTCAAGAGCTACTGGATGTGGGCCGTACCCCATCCGTACCCCAAGTCTACGTGGCGGCCATTGCAGCTTTCCATGGCCCAAGTGGCCGGCCAGTTGATAGGAAAAGCGGCATGATTCTTCGCTTCCTCAGGGGAGCAAGGATGCTCAACCCGCCCCGCCCCCCAAACGTACCCTCCTGGGACCTATCAACAGTCCTCAGAGCTCTCAAAGGGCCTCCATCCGAGTCAAGTCACCTTCATTTATAAAACGCTTTTAACAGTATGGATTGTTCCAAAGCAGCTTCACAGTGATAATAGAAATTACCGTAACAGATTGTTTAGGCTTTACCACAGCTCTAGGACAAAGTTATTTTCCAGCTAAAGATAGTCTTGATTGATTCACTTCCATTGCGAAGATCATTAGTTATTAACTTAGGGGCCACTAACATGACACCGTTCTAACAGAAAAACCCCTAACGCGCTACGGCCGTCCACCCACATATAACCGTGCCTAGTGTATCAACAACGCACTCCCTGAAATAGGTTCGAAGGTGAAAACGATTATCTGTTTTCTCTGTGCAAACCACAAAAACGCAAACCCGCGAAAACGCAGACGGTCATGACTGTCCTGTTGGCTAGTGGACACTATCGCTCTAGCTCACACTAGCTCACACTTTCGCCTGCAATGCCCCATAGGCATCAGAGCACACTCCAACAGAGGCATGTCCTCCTCCAGGGCGTGTCCAGTGGGGTATCTATTAGCGATATATGTGCGGTGGCCGGCTGGTCCTCGCCGTCCATCTTCGCCAAATTTTATAACTTGGAAGTCCCTGTGTTGCAGGCACATGTCCGGGTCATAGAGCATGTCGTTCTGCTTGAACATAGCATGGCGTGATTGGATTGGTTTCCCATCTGAGATAAGGGAACAAGTATTGCGTAGACAGCCGTGCTATGATGCACATGACTTGGCGTTCGTCGCCTCAGTTGATTTAACCTGAATCATATGGCGAAATGAGCTGTATTTATAGGTAGATGCCCCGCCCCTTCTGGCGGGCTCTGCGCTCGGATCGGCGGGCTGTGCCATGATTGGCTTGCGCAGTTACGCCGCTCTGCCTTAGGTTTGTGCAGTTCCCAATGACCAGCCAATAAGCGTGCGTGTAGTCTCTGCACTGTTATGGCTGTTCAGCAGCACTGCGTTATTTTATAAAAGGCTTTTATTCGGAGAAAAAGGAGTTTTCCCCATCGCGTCTAGCAGATGCAATACTCGTTCCCTTATCTCAGGGAACCGAGGATACATTAGTAACTGAGTCGTTTTAGAGGGGTTTTGGTTTCTTCTGGATTTAGTCTGTCTCAGTTTCTTCTGTTTCTTCATGTAAATCAGAGGCAGACTCGATGATGGTGAGATTCGGCTGCTGTCAGACTCCTTGTACATACAAGAATATCACTGGATTATTGCAATTAATAGCAAAAGGAATGTGTGTAAATGTAAACTGATATTTCCTACTGACATACTACTATAAAAGATATAAATAACTGGCTCAAAACCAGTTTTTGGGGTGAAAATGCTAAGACTTTTGCACCGTACTGTATGTTTACCTAAAATGTATATTGCCGTTGTTTTGTGAAGTTTAGAATGTGGATTTAGGGGCTCAGTGTTGAGTTTACATGTGCAATTGTTACATTCCCTCTCAGGAGTCCTGCAGCCCAAGAGAAGTCCCAAAGTGCTGGTAAGATGCATCTCTTTTATTTCTCAGTTACACATCAGCCAATGTCTTTACCGGGTTGGGGGTAACGGAATACATGTAACGGCGTTACGTAATCAGGATAAAAAAGTTTTGTGCTAAAACTAAAATTAAAACTAAAAGTAATTAGATTTAAGTTACATGTAGTAAAAAATGGGAATAATATCACGATTACAGTGGTTTCACTTAAAAGTAAATAAAATTGTATTTTGATATAATAACGCTATATTTGCAGGAAGGAAGTGGGAGCGTTTTACTGAAGTATTTAACCAGGATGAATCTGGTGATGGGTGTGTGATATGTAACGGCTGTGAAAATGACATTAAACTCAAAAAGCCAGTATCCAACCTTTGCTTGGGATGAACGTAATTAATTTCTTGTGTGTGTTTTCGGGAAGTAGCAGTGACGGAGTGAACAGTGAACAGGCCAAAGTAGAACTTTTACTTTAAATGGCTAAATGTTAATTTAAAAGCATCCTAATTCAGTATAATATGATACCATATCATCATGCTTAACTCTGAGAATTATAATAACAGAGTATAATAACGTGAGGATCGGGTGCAGATATCTGAACCAGAGAGAATCACAGGTTTGAGTGAGTAGATGATTGACGTTAGAACTGATCCGCACATCTCCTATACACATATGATAGTCACAAAGTGCTGCACAGTAAAACACAAAAAACTCAAGCAAACATCCACACAAAGGAAATGGATCTTTAACTGTGGTAAAATCACTGTAAGTCATGGCCTTCAGAAGCTTATTGCTGTTATTTGTGACAATGGCTAAACAATAAAAGATACCCATGTTCAATGAATTTCAAAACATTTATTAATTATTATAATCACAATGAATAATTATTCCACCAAGTCATATAGTTAATTAGCTGTAGGCTGTTTTTATTAAAAATTCATCAAATTTGGCATTTCATCAGAAATGAAAAAAACAGAAAGCTTTATAATATATTGCCATGTTTCAACCAAACAAGGTCTTAATCAGGCCTGGCGAAGACCTTGTTTGGTCAGACATTGCAAAATGTGTTATTAGCCTTTAATAATTAATATCATGCTAGGGGAAGGACAATTACAAAGATCTAGTAAAAATGACAGGGAAGTGCATGAATGATGTCAGCTTTGTTGACAGTCAACCAAGGAAGGAAGGGTTTGCTAAAAGAATAAAAAAAGAACGAGAAATCTTTGCCTTTAAAGGGGTCATCGGATGCCCATTTTCCACAAGTTGGTTTGATTCTTTAGAGTGTTCATGTAAAGTTTGTAATATACTTTGGTTAAAATTCCTCAATGTTTGTGTAAAACAACACCCCTTTTACCTCCTCAAAAACAGCTTTGTTCACAGTGAACTGTTTCGGTGCATGTCTCTTTAAATGATAATGAGCAACTACTCACCCCACCCCTCTTTTCCATGGGGGGTGTCGAATGGCTGAGGGCAGAAATATGCTAATACTGACAGTCCGTCAGTGGTTGTGGGCGGAGCATGAAGATTATGACATCATAGTGCTCAGAAAATCCAAACGGCCTGATTATTGAGAGTGATGGTGTCCACACAATGCAAAGACACATTTATATGCAAACACCATATAAAAGTGAATTTTGCATCCGATGACCCCTTTAACAAAATGCTTTTTCATCAAGAACATCTTAAATTCCCGTCTGTCAGAAAGCTATGGTTTGGCTTCAGAAGTCTAATTCTATGGTAGTGTTGGAAACTTGTCAGTTTCCTGTATGTTAATTGTTGCCAGTTTAGAGCTTTTGAGTCAAAGATAACAGACTCTTGAACATTCAGCCTTTTGTGCTCCGCTGTAGAAAAGAAAACGGTTTGAAATGACATTGGTCATGGTGAAATATGGCAGAATGGTTATTTGTTTGTTTGCTGTGTGTGTCAGCAGCTGGAGCGCAAGGACAGTCAGGGCAGCTCTCAGCACAGCGTCTGCAGTCACCGCAGCGCTCACACAGACTCACCCGCACGCCTGCTGCCCTCCTCTGCGCCGGGAGCCCCAGGACCCCCTCCACCCGTCCCGCCTCCGCCCACCCAGCCGCTGCCCGTCCTGCCGCCCTTCGACCCCCCCGCTGCCAACGGGACTCTGCAGAAGAAGCCGGACCCCTTCAGGATCTGGGCGCAGTCCAGGAGCATGTATGAGAGCCGCTGTGAGTGACTGAACTTACCACACACCTGTAGACTGACCACACACCTGTAGACACACCTGTAGACACACCTGTAGACTGACCACACACCTGTAGACACACCTGTAGACTGACCACACACTTGTAGACTGACCACACCTGTAGACTGACCACACACCTGTAGACACTCCTGTAGACTGACCACACACACCTGTAGACACACCTGTAGACTGACCACACACCTGTAGACACACCTGTAGACTGACCACACACCTGTAGACTGACCACACACTTGTAGACACACCTGTAGACTGACCACACACACCTGTAGACTGACCACACACCTGTAGACACGCCTGTAGACTGACCACACACCTGTATACACACCTGTAGACTGACCACACACACCTGTAGACTGACCACACACTTGTAGACTGACCACACACCTGTAGACACACCTGTAGACTGACCACACACCTGTAGACTGACCACACACACCTCTAGACTGACCACACACTTGTAGACTGACCACACACTTGTAGACTGACCACACACCTGTAGACACACCTGTAGACTGACCACACACCTGTAGACTCACCACACACCTGTAGACTGACCACACACACCTGTAGACTGACCACACACTTGTAGACTGACCACACACTTGTAGACTGACCACACACCTGTAGACACACCTGTAGACTGACCACACACCTGTAGACACACCTGTAGACTGACCACACACTTGTAGACTGACCACACACTTGTAGACTGACCACACACTTGTAGACTGAACACACACCTGTAGACTGACCACACACACCTGTAGACTGACCACACACCTGTAGACTGACCACACACTTGTAAACACACCTGTAGACTGACCACACACTTGTAGACACACCTGTAGACTGACCACACACTTGTAGACTGACCACACACCTGTAGACACACCTGTAGACTGACCACACACTTGTAGACACACCTGTAGACTGACCACACACACCTGTAGACACACCTGTAGACTGACCACACACCTGTAGACACACCTGTAGACTGACCACACACCTGTAGACACTCCTGTAGACTGACCACACACACCTGTAGACACACCTGTAGACTGACCACACACCTGTAGACACACCCGTAGACTGACCACACACCTGTAGACTGACCACACACTTGTAGACACACCTGTAGACTGACCACACACACCTGTAGACTGACCACACACCTGTAGACACACCTGTAGACTGACCACACACCTGTATACACACCTGCAGACTGACCACACCTGTAGACTGACCACACACACCTGTAGACTGACCACACACTTGTAGACTGACCACACACCTGTAGACACACCTATAGACTGACCACACACCTCTAGACTGACCACACACACCTCTAGACTGACCACACACTTGTAGACTGACCACACACTTGTAGACACACCTGTAGACTGACCACACACACCTGTAGACTGACCACACACCTGTAGACACACCTGTAGACTGACCACACACCTGTATACACACCTGCAGACTGACCACACCTGTAGACTGACCACACACACCTGTAGACTGACCACACACTTGTAGACTGACCACACACCTGTAGACACACCTATAGACTGACCACACACCTCTAGACTGACCACACACACCTCTAGACTGACCACACACTTGTAGACTGACCACACACTTGTAGACTGACCACACACCTGTAGACACACCTGTAGACTGACCCACACACCTGTAGAAACACCTGTAGACTGACCACACACCTGTAGACTGACCACACACACCTGTAGACTGACCACACACTTGTAGACTGGCCACACGCTTGTAGACTGACCACACACCTGTAGACACACCTGTAGACTGACCACACACTTGTAGACTGACCACACTCTTGTAGACTGACCACACACTTGTAGACTGACCACTGACCACACACTTGTAGACTGACCACACACACCTCTAGACTGACCACACACCTGTAGACTGACCACACACACCTGTAGACTGACCACACACTTGTAAACACTCCTGTAGACTGATCACACACTTGTAGACACACCTGTAGACTGACCACACACTTGTAGACTGACCACACACCTGTAGACACACCTGTAGACTGACCACACACTTGTAGACACACCTGTAGACTGACCACACACTTGTAGATACACCTGTAGATTGACCACCTGAGCTATTTTTCTCTGGTTAGAGTAAAAAAAAAAGAAAAAAGACACACAGGTTGTTGGCTTCAGCTGAAAAAGCATGTTAGCCTCCCTGGTACAGGGGTTGACACTGGTCCCCCTGAAAGTAGCAGGCTAGGGCCCAATGGGTCTGGGTCATACTCCCATAAAGGAACCCCTCTAAGTTGGGTTGTGGTGTCCAGGCCTTTGAGCTGGCTTTGGGTCAAGCCCTTCGTGTAAAACCACAAGGATGCTTCCTCATTAAAGCATGAAGCTCGGGCAGTGGCTGTAGGGGGTAGTGCTACTTTTAATTTAACATTTATTTTAATATTCAACAATAATATTGATCTGCCTGCATTGACACCATTATATGAGAACTGAACTGAGCTGGACGATGACATCACGGTTTTCTCCAGAGCGGCTATATATATAAATTAACTAAATTAATAACCTTTTTACAACATAAATGAAACATCATTGAACTTACTTAAGCTGGACTGTGATGCTATTTTCTTCTGTAAACAAACTTTGTTGCATTATTTTCCTGTAATCTCTGTAAAGCTGATTTGAAACAATCTGTATTGTAAAAAGCGCTATATAAATAAATGTGACTTGACTTGACTTGACTTGACTGACAGCCTGATGTGCGTGCAGTAGGGGGGATTTAACTCTGAGTTAAATGTGTTTGTGCTTGTAGCACAGCCATGATTGGTATACATCCCCTCAGCATGGCAGCGTGGGTATTTCGTTCCCCAAATCTGTCTCAGGATACACCGTTCGGAACCGACATGACAATCCCAGTTGAGATGGAGCACAGATAGTGTTCTCCAGAACACTGCCACCAGAGCCTCCGGGGCTTTCGAAAGGTAACGTCTCGGGTTACGACTGTAACCCTTGTTCCCTGAGAACAGGGAACGAGACACTGCGTCGTTTGCCATGCCTCTGGGCAGCCTGCACAGTCCCTTCAGACGAAGAAGTGGATGACATGTTCTCTAGGTGCCCTCTTATACTTCCTGGTCGCACTAGCGGTGACGTCATGGCTGTCGCCGGCCAATAGGATTGCCTTGATTATACAGTACTTCAGTCATCAGTCACATTGAGGCGTTCCCCAAACGTGTCTCAGGACGCAGTGTCTCGTTCCCTGTTCTCAGGGAACAAGGGTTACAGTCGTAACCCAAGACGGTTGTTGTAAAATGGAGCGTAAGTGGCATCACTCTGGCTTGAATGTATTTTATCAAGTTTGGAAAGACAACTCGGGGGAATACAGAGCTGCAGTTGAGTCTACAAGATCTGCTTATTTTTCTCAGATTATTGATAATAATCAAAGCAATCCCAGGCATCTCTTTCAAGCTATAAACAGACCTTAAAGTTAATGTTGGCAACTCTATGCCTGTTTCAAATCAGTTGTGTAACAATTTTCTTAATTTTTTCAGTTCTAAAATTGACAATGTCCATACTCTAATTCATGCTACACCTGTTTCCTCTTCAACACTGCTTGCCTAGTTTATCTGGGACATCTTTCTTTAATTTTTCTCAAATTGAGTTGCTTACTGGAGAGGTATGGCGTATGAAAGCTACCACTTGCATACTTGATCCGCAAATCAAGCCGATAGTTGGTTCTGCCTATTAAATTAGTCATTTAACATTGGGATACAGGAAAGTATTTTAAAAAATTTAAAAGTTACAATTGCATTGAAAATATTGCTGTTAAAAGATCTTTATCTTTGTCTTTTGTCATGTGTACAGTATTCTTTATAAACCAGTTCTCAGGGCTACACAGGGTGTATTTGAAGAGCAGGAGTCAGTGATGAGAAATCTGGCAGTAAACTGAAACTCATCATGTCTCGTATGAGTCTGTGGCGTCTGAAGAGAGAGCAGCTGTACCTGAGGAGATGTCCATGTGCGCTCCGGCCTTCCCGTGCCAGACTCCAGTGCCAGATCCCAGTGCCAGATCCCAGTCAGGCCTGTTAAACACTCCTCACGGAGCAGCTCTGCTCATCCAGACCTTTTAAACGAGCAGCGTGTCCGGCAAGGCAGATAAACGCTTAATGTTTACATGATGCTGTTCTCTGTGTGGGGAAGCAGACGTCTGACCGGCCGAGGCTTAGTCTGACCGTGAATCCTTACTCGTCTGCATTCCTGCTTTTCATCATGCATATATGCATGTCTATCCACTACTAACAACAGCAGTAAAATATACACATGCTTTCTGATGGAAGAAGACCTGTAGACTGTTATGGGGGCGTTTACAGTTTATACCATTGTAGCAATATTTCTGCATGGAAGTCAGTGAATCTTTTTCATAATATTTTCATGGAGTGTTTGGTTTGGTTTTCATTCATAAAATCCAAAATGAAAAGAGAAAATACATGTGACAAAGTACCGTTGAGTTCTAAAGTAATTTATCAAACAATAGGCATTTCTGCTGCGTTACTTGGCATATAAACCAATCAAAATAACTATATCGTGATAGACTTAGACTTATATATATATATATTTTTTTTTTATACTGCTCACCTCTTATTTCTGATTTTTAAGAAACTGATTTATCTTTTTCTTTTTGTCCAGTGCCAGACTCTCAAGAACAAGACATTTTCCTTTGGAGGAAAGACACAGGCTTTGGCTTCCGGATCCTGGGCGGAAATGAACCTGGAGAACCGGTGAGTCCGATGATAACATCCGTACAAATAAACATGCATTGTGTTGTTATAGAGCTAGAAAACATGTATTTTCCTCGTCAAATAGAGCTCAAACAATACAACATGATTCTTTGATAACTATAGATAAATATGAATATGGATTTCTAATTTGCATGAACACAGAAAACAGAATCTATTTCTCCTTGCATGAATAAACAGGCCAAACTGTGTATTTCTTTAATTTACTCTGTATTGGCCAATTTTAGTCTTAAAATATTGATGATGGGATCAGTACCTCACACTTCCTAATCTATAATTTTCATTTACAATAGTCGATACAAAAATTTGACATCAGAATCTTAATTTCCCAGTGATACTGGAAGTCTGTCCCACTCAACCCAGGACAATAATGGTGTAAAATAACTATAATAATATTCTGCTACATATAATCATAAGCACAGCTGATTTGACTCATAATGGTCTGATAGTTTAATTGGAATCCCGTCTGAGGACATGATCCAGAATTCCCAGCAGGCTGTGTGTGTCAAGCTGCAGTGTGTGACTGTGACGTGTGTGTGTGTGTGCGTGTGTGCGTGTGTGCGTGTGTGTGTGTGTGTGTGTGTGTGTGTGTGTGTGTGTGTGTGTGTGAGCTCCAGATCTACATAGGGCACATCGTGAAGTTCGGCGCGGCGGACGAGGACGGCCGGCTGCGGTCCGGAGACGAGCTCATCTGTGTGGACGGAACCGCTGTGGTGGGCAAATCTCATCAGCTGGTGGTGCAGCTCATGCAACAGGCGGCCAAACAGGGGCACGTCAACCTGAGCGTGGGGCGAAAGACCACTTACACAGGTGAAGCTCTCACACACGCTCACAGCACACACTGCTCAAGCTGAGGAATCATCCTTTATTCATAATTACTGTGGCCCTATTCAGACGCTCACTGTTTCGCAGGCTACAGTACCTGCACCACTGCGGGTGCAACTTTGGTCCCGTTGGTCCCCTGTCTCGGTGCCTGGGAGCCTGGCTAGGGCTTCCCAGCCCGTCCAGCTGGCTCATCCGTACCTTCAGACTCGGCTATGCAATTCCGTTCACCTGGTGTTCCCCAGCCTTCAGGGGCATCCAGTTCACCCGTGTACTGGCGAACGGTGCTCCTGTGCTTCGGGTGGAAATCACAGTCCTACTGGTGAAGGACGTGATAGAGCCGGTCCCTCCAGCCGATAGGCTGTACTTAATTGTACCCAAGACATGGTGGTGGTGGTGGCGGGGGGGGTTACGGCCAATCTTGGACCAGCGAGTCTTGATCGGTCCCTTCTCAGTCTGCCGTTCAAGATGCTAACGCAGAAACACATCTTCGGTGCATCCGTCCCCAAGATTGGTTTGCAGTGATTGACCTTTGGGTCAACTGGGAGAAGAGCAAACTCGTCCCCGTGCAGAGGATCTCTTTTCACGGTATGGAGTTGGACTCGGTCAACCTAACAGCACACCTCACAGAGTAATGTGTTCAGTCGGTGTTGAACTGCTTGAATTCGTTCAAACGCAGGACAGTGGCCCCACTGAAACCTGTTCAGAGGCTCCTGGGGCATATGGCATCCGCAACCGCTGTGACGCTGCTTTGGATTGCTTCATATGAGGTCGTTTCAGCACTGGTTTTTCAACCAAGTCCCGAGATGGGCGTGGCAGCGTGGCTCGTGCCGGGTTTCCATCACCCCGCACTGTTGCCAAACCCTCAGCCCTTGGTCAGACCCTTCGTTTCTACGGGCAGTTGTCCCCCTAGAACAAGTGTCCAGGCATGCTGTTGTCTTTATGGATGCCTCTGTCACCGGCTGGGAGGCCACGTACAACCGGCATGCAGTTTCAGGTCTGTGGACGGGGCCTCAACTGCTATGGCATATCAACTGCCTCGAGTTGTTAGCAGTACGTCTTGCGCTGGGCCGCCTCAAAACACCGCTACAAGGCAAGAACGTACTGATCTGTACGGACAGCACTGCGACCTTGGCGTACATCATCCGTCAGGGTGGTCTACACTCCCGCCGCATGTCCCAAATTGCCCGCCCTCTCCTCCTATGGAGTCAGAAGCATCTGAGGTCGCTTCGTGCCATTCACATTCCGGGCCTTCTCAACCATGCAGCCGACAAGCTCTCACGACAGCAGGTGCTACCGGGAGAGTGGAGACTCCATCCCCAGGTGGTCCAGCTGATTTGGAGGCGCTTTGGGACTGCACAGGTAGATCTGTTTTCCGGCCCGGACACGTCCCACTGCCAGTTCTTCCATTTCCTGTCAGAGGGCACCCTCGGCACAGATGCTCTGCCACAAACTGGCCCAGGGCCCTGCGCAAGTATGTGTTTCCCCCAGTGAGCCTTCTTGCACAGACCTTGTGCAAAGTCAGGGAGGACGAGGAGCAGGTCTTGCTCATTGCCCCGTATTGGCCCAACCGGACCTGGTTCCCAGAACCAGTGCTCCTCCCGACAGCCCCTCCCTGGCCCATTCCTCTGAGAGAGGACCTGCTCTCTCAGAGACGGGGCACCCTATGGCACCCGCGTCCAGACCTCTGGAAACTCATGTCTGGTCCCTGGACGGCATTCCGGAGGTTCTGGGTGACCTACTCCAAGCGGTGATAGACACCATCACTTCAGCGAGAGCACCCTCTACGAGGCGCCTCTATGCACTGAAGTGGAACCTGTTCATTGAGTGATGTTCTTCTCACCAGGAGAACCCCTGAACTTGCTCGATCAGGGCAGTGCTTTTCTTCCTGCAAGCGGTGTTGGACCGAAGGCTGTCTCCCTCCACCCTTAAAGTGTATGTTGCCGCTATCGCCGCACATCACGATGCAGTTGAGGTAAGTCGCTGGGGAAGCACGACCTGATCGTCAGGTTCCTGAGGGGGGCGAGGAGACTAAAACCGTCTCACCCTCACTCGATACCCTCTTGGGACTTATCTCTGGTGCTTACCGCACTGCAGAGACCAACCTTTGAGCCTTTGCAATCAGCAGAGTTAAAAATTCTGTCCTGCAAGACAGTTCTCCTGGTTGCATTGGCCTCCATCAAGAGGGTCGGGGACCTGCATGGATTTTCGGTCGACAAATCGTGCCTAGAATCGTGCCTCTCACGTCATCCTGAGACCCTGGCCCGGATACGCATCCAAGGTTCCTACCACTCCCTTCCAGGACCAGGTAGTGAACCTGCGCTGCCCCTGGAGAAGGAAGACCCAGCCCTGGCTTTTCTCTGTCCCGTTCGCTCTCTGTGCCTGTATGTGGACAGAACGCAAGCCTGAGGACCTCAGACCAGCTCTTCGCTCTGGAAAAACTAACTTTTTCTCTCCTCTTACCTGGCTATATAGAAGTGGAGGAATGCAACATAGAGCCCCCTAGTGCATGGTAGTGGCATTACTCTAACAAATACCATCAACACCATAGAAATTTAATAAACGCCAAACCATATTATTAATTAAAAGCTTGTCCAAAAAGATGCGTCTTCAGGCGTTTTTTTAAATATTCCACAGAAGCCATAGTTCTCAATTTTAGAGGGAGAGAGTTCCAGAGCCTTGTGGCCACAACACAGAAAGCACTTAAGACTTGACTTAAGACGGGTTCTGGGAATAGTTAAAAGGTCTTGGCCTGAAGACCTCAGAGACTGACCAGGGGTTTCATTTTATTTAATAATAAAAAGGATCTATTAAATTTGTTGTCGCTCCACCTGGAATAAATGGTCATCCAAACAACGTTTTCTCCCCACAGATTTGTCCTTCCCTGTCAGAAGCACTTCCTGTCTCAATAGGGCATACAGTATGTGCTGGTTTAGCTGATGGTTTCTCTGCTGGCTTAGCTGATGTTTTCTCTGCTGGTGTAGCTGATGGTTTCTCTGATGTTTTCTCTGCTGGTTTAGCTGATGGTTTCTCTGCTGGTTTAGTGATGGTCTCACTGATGTTTTCTCTGCTGGTTTAGCTGATGGTTTCTCTGCTGGTTTAGCTGATGTTTTCTCTGCTGGTTTAGTGATGGTCTCACTGATGTTTTCTCCGCTGGTTTAGCTGATGTTTTCTCTGCTGGTTTAGCTGATGTTTTCTCTGCTGGTTTAGCTGATGTTTTCTCTGCTGGTTTAGTTGGTGGTCTCTCTGATGTTTTCTCTGCTGGTTTAGCTGATGTTTTCTCTGCTGGTTTAGCTGATTTTTTCTCTGCTGGTTTAGCTGATGTTTTCTCTGCTGGTTTAGCTGATGGTTTCTCTGCTGGTTTAGTGATGGTCTCTCTGATGTTTTCTCTGCTGGTTTAGCTGATGGTTTCTCTGCTGGTTTATTGATGGTCTCACTGATGTTTTCTCTGCTGGTTTAGCTGATGTTTTCTCTGCTGGTTTAGCTGATGTTTAGCTGAGCACCGAGGCGGCGCGGCAACGCTCTTCATGGGGCTCGCAGATGGATCTGACAGGGGATCCCGAGACTGCTGAGGCACATTCTCGGGATTCATCTAGCAGTTCTGATGTTCTCCCGCCCCACGGCTTCTTCCGAACGAGTGGAGGACCCGATATTTGAGCTGTCTGCTTCCGAGGAAGTAGACGTGCTCAGCATCGAGGGCGGAGATTTTGGGGATGACTCGCCACCCCATGTCCCCGCATATGAGGAGCTGGTAGAGTTTGTCTCCTGTGCTGTGGCCCATCTCAATATCAGTTGGCCACATGAGAGGCAGGAAGCGCTCGTGAAAATCAAATTAGACGAGCGCTTCCTGCAGCAGAGAGAGCAACCTCAACACCGGGGCTTGCCTTTCTTTCCCAATTTGCACAACGAGTTGTGTAAATTGTGGAACAAGCCACATTCCTCGCGCGTGTCCAACGCCCGTTTTAAATTATAGTAATATAATAGGGGCGCGAGAGAAAGGTTATGGGACGATGCCGAAGGTGGAACAGCCATTAGCCACCTATTTATCTCCTGAATCGGCATCGTCCCTAAAAGCCCCGGTGCTGCCCACTAAGCCATGCCGTGACACATCTTCCTTAGTGGGCAGGGCTTCTATGGCTGCGGGTCGGGCTGGTGCTTGTCTGCACACAATGGCAGTTTTACAAGCGTACCAGGCCGACCTTCTAAAGCGATTGAGGTCGCCTCCTCCGCGGAGCCCACAGAAAATCGATGTTGACTTCCCGCCGCCAAGTGCGCTTCGGGACGCATCGGTTTCCACTGAACGCGCGCTGCACTGTCCGCCCCACAGGCTTGCAGCCAGGCAGCAATCGCGTCCGCCCATCGAGAATAGTTTTCGGTTGAACCCTGCCGGAGATCCGCTTCAGGGGGACGAATCCCGATTGGTACTCGAAGCCAGGCTCGAGAGCCTGGTTCCCTTGGTAAAATATTTCGATGCATGGAAAGATCTTACGAATATTTCACCCTGGGCCCTGCGTACTATTCAAAAGGGGTACAGGCTGCAGTTCGGTTTCCACCCACCAAGGTTCAACGGGGTGGTCTGGACTGCAGTCGACCCAGTGCAGGGTCGGGTATTGGAACAGGAAGTAAACTCCCTGCTGGTAAAGGAGGCTATAGAACGTATTTCTCCACCAGACAGGGAGTCCAGGTTTTACAGCCGCTACTTTATAGTTCCCCAAAAGGATGGGGGGTTGCGTCCAATTATAGATCTCAGACACTTGAATTGTTCTCTGAGGAGATTCAGGTTCAAGATGCTCACTATTCCCATCATCGTGAGTCAAATTCAATCCGAGGATTTGTTTGTCACGATAGATCTAAAGGACACATACTTCCACATATCCATCCTTCCAACTCACAGGAAGTTCCTGAGGTTCGCTTTCGGGGGCGAAGCGTACCAATATCGGGTTCTTCCGTTCGGCCTAGCTCTCTCCCCTCGCACATTTACCAAATGTATGGATGCAGCTCTAGCACCGCTGAAGCTCCAGGGCATCAGAGTGCTCAATTATATCAACGACTGGCTGATTCTGGCCCAGTCACAAGAGCTGGCGGTTCGGCATCGAGATGTCGTCCTCGCCCACATTCAAAGCCTGGGGTTGAGACTCAACATGAAAAAGAGCGTAATGACACCAGCCCAGAGAACCACGTTCCTGGGAGTGGTGTGGGACTCAGTCACGATGCGGGCACGATTGTCTCCTGCACAAATCGAGTCCATTCTGGCCACAGTGTCCAGGATAAAGCTAGGCCAAGCCATTACTGTGAAACATTTTCAGAGAGTGTTAGGACTCATGGCAGCAGCATCCAACATTATTCCATTTGGCCTGCTGCACATGAGGGCCCTTCAGTTGTGGTTGAAAACCAAGGGGTTCTCCCCGAGGGGGAACCCGTTCCGCATGATCAGGCTTACGCGCAGATGCCTTCGTTCCCTATCTATGTGGAAAAAAGCTTGGTTTCTGTCCCAAGGTCCAGTGTTGGGAGCGTCATGTCGCCGGAAAACCGTTTCAACAGACACCTCCCTCATGGGCTGGGGCGCGGTCATGGACAGCCGCTTTATGACAGGCCTATGGCAGGACCATCATTCCTTCTGGCACATAAACTGCCTGGAGATGTTGCCGGTGTTCCGAGCTCTGAGGAGCTTCCTGCCGGACCTCAAAGGTCATTATGTCCTTGTGAGGTCAGACAATATGTCGGTAGTGGCCTATATAAACCATCAGGGGGGTCTGAGGTCTCGCCCTCTATGTAGACTGGCGCATCAGATCCTCCTGTGGTCTCAGGGGAAACTGTTGTCTCTAAGAGCAACATATATCCCAGGAAGTCAAAATCAGGGAGCAGACATCCTGTCGATCTTGTGGCCAGCCCGAGTATTTTTCTCAGACATTGTATCGCTCCTAAACGGCCCTACGTGGGAGATTCCCCTCAGGAGGGACCTGCTGACCCAGGCAGAGGGCTCAATATTTCACCCTCGGCCCGAGTTATGGAAACTGTGGGTCTGGCCCCTGAGGGGGCACAGTACCTAGAGGCTGGCCTATCAGCTGGAGTAGTGGAGACCATACTCGGCTCTAGAGCTCCCTCCACGAGGAAATTGTACGGCTTAAAGTGTAATGTCTTTACCAATTGGTGTAGAGAGCGTGAAGTGGAACAAGTTAACTGCCTAGTGGCTTCAGTTCTGGAGTTCCTCCAAGATCGCTTTTCAGCTGGTCTTACCCCGTTCACACTCAAGGTGTACGTGGCTGCCATTGCGGCTTTCCATGCTCCTCTGGGTGATGGACCTCTTGGGAGACAGCAGTTGGTCGTACGTTTCCTCCGTGGGGCTTAAAGGATGAGACCTGCGGCTCGTACCAGGGTTCCCACATGGGACCTGGCTGTGGTTCTCGAAGGGCTGGCCGAGGCCCCCTTCGAACCACTGGAGTCGGCTGAGGCCAAGAACCTTTCCCTGAAGGTGGTTTTTCTGTTGGCCATTACTTCTCTGAGGAGGGTAGGAGATCTCCAGGCGCTCTCCATATCTAATGGGTGCCTGGAGTTTGCTCCAGGCAACATTAAAGCCATCTTACATCCCAGGACGGGCTATCTGCCCAAGGTGCCGTCTAATGTGGCACGGCCTGTGGTTCTGCAGGCTTTCCATCCTCCACCTCACGTGACGGCGGATGAGGAGAGACTTCATCTGCTCTGCCCTGTCAGAGCTCTAAAAAATTATATTCAGAGGTCCTCTTCATGGCGGAAGTTGGACCAGTTGCTGGTGTGTTTCGGGTCACCCAAGAAGGGTCTTCCCGCCTCCAAACAGACCCTCAGCAACTGGATTGTCCATGCTATTTCTTTGGCCTACCAGGTGCGCAGTTTGGCTTCACCTTTGGCCGTGAGGGCTCATTCAACCAGAGGCAAGGCATCTTCTAGAGCCCTCCTCTTGGGGGCCCCGATCCAGGAGGTCTGCGATGCAGCAGGATGGGCCACCCCCCGCACCTTTATTAGGTTTTACAGTCTGGACATTCCGTCTACGCCTGGCACTCTTGTGCTCTCGTCCTAAGTGTGCCTGTGAGCAGCTTCACACTAGGACAGGCAGGGCGCGTTGTGGCATAGTGAGTACTCGTTCCCCCAAAGTGTCATTCGACGCAGTTCGAGTTCCCTCGAAAGGGAACGTCTCGGGTTACGACTGTAACCCTTGTTCCCTGAGAAAGGGAACGAGAACTGCGTCCCTTCGCCATGCCTTCCCCTGCCTTGCAGCGCTTGCTTCATCACAGAAGCTAACACTGTTGTGTGCCGGCATCTCTTTGTAGCTTCCGCTTATTCCGTCACACATTACGTCATGACGCAACACCAATAAGGATTGGTCTAGCTTTCATTCATGCTTCAGAGGCGCTACACTGAGGGGCGTTCCCCCAAAAGTGTCATTCGACGCAGTTCTCGTTCCCTTCCTCAGGGAACAAGGGTTACAGTCGTAACCCGAGACGTTTTCTCTGCTAATTTAGCTAATGGTTTCTCTGCTGGTTTAGCTGATGTTTTCTCTGCTGGTTTAGCTGATGGTTTCTCTGCTGGTTTAGTGATGGTCTCACTGATGTTTTCTCTGCTGGTTTAGCTGATGGTTTCTCTGCTGGTTTAGCTGATGTTTTCTCTGCTGGTTTAGTGATGGTCTCACTGATGTTTTCTCCGCTGGTTTAGCTGATGTTTTCTCTGCTGGTTTAGCTGATGTTTTCTCTGCTGGTTTAGCTGATGTTTTCTCTGCTGGTTTAGTTGGTGGTCTCTCTGATGTTTTCTCTGCTGGTTTAGCTGATGTTTTCTCTGCTGGTTTAGCTGATTTTTTCTCTGCTGGTTTAGCTGATGTTTTCTCTGCTGGTTTAGCTGATGGTTTCTCTGCTGGTTTAGTGATGGTCTCTCTGATGTTTTCTCTGCTGGTTTAGCTGATGGTTTCTCTGCTGGTTTATTGATGGTCTCACTGATGTTTTCTCTGCTGGTTTAGCTGATGTTTTCTCTGCTGGTTTAGCTGATGTTTAGCTGAGCACCGAGGCGGCGCGGCAACGCTCTTCATGGGGCTCGCAGATGGATCTGACAGGGGATCCCGAGACTGCTGAGGCACATTCTCGGGATTCATCTAGCAGTTCTGATGTTCTCCCGCCCCACGGCTTCTTCCGAACGAGTGGAGGACCCGATATTTGAGCTGTCTGCTTCCGAGGAAGTAGACGTGCTCAGCATCGAGGGCGGAGATTTTGGGGATGACTCGCCACCCCATGTCCCCGCATATGAGGAGCTGGTAGAGTTTGTCTCCTGTGCTGTGGCCCATCTCAATATCAGTTGGCCACATGAGAGGCAGGAAGCGCTCGTGAAAATCAAATTAGACGAGCGCTTCCTGCAGCAGAGAGAGCAACCTCAACACCGGGGCTTGCCTTTCTTTCCCAATTTGCACAACGAGTTGTGTAAATTGTGGAACAAGCCACATTCCTCGCGCGTGTCCAACGCCCGTTTTAAATTATAGTAATATAATAGGGGCGCGAGAGAAAGGTTATGGGACGATGCCGAAGGTGGAACAGCCATTAGCCACCTATTTATCTCCTGAATCGGCATCGTCCCTAAAAGCCCCGGTGCTGCCCACTAAGCCATGCCGTGACACATCTTCCTTAGTGGGCAGGGCTTCTATGGCTGCGGGTCGGGCTGGTGCTTGTCTGCACACAATGGCAGTTTTACAAGCGTACCAGGCCGACCTTCTAAAGCGATTGAGGTCGCCTCCTCCGCGGAGCCCGCAGGAAATCGATGTTGACTTCCCGCCGCCAAGTGCGCTTCGGGACGCATCGGTTTCCACTGAACGCGCGCTGCACTGTCCGCCCCACAGGCTTGCAGCCAGGCAGCAATCGCTTCCGCCCATCGAGAATAGTTTTCGGTTGAACCCTGCCGGAGATCCGCTTCAGGGGGACGAATCCCGATTGGTACTCGAAGCCAGGCTCGAGAGCCTGGTTCCCTTGGTAAAATATTTCGATGCATGGAAAGATCTTACGAATATTTCACCCTGGGCCCTGCGTACTATTCAAAAGGGGTACAGGCTGCAGTTCGGTTTCCACCCACCAAGGTTCAACGGGGTGGTCTGGACTGCAGTCGACCCAGTGCAGGGTCGGGTATTGGAACAGGAAGTAAACTCCCTGCTGGTAAAGGAGGCTATAGAACGTATTTCTCCACCAGACAGGGAGTCCAGGTTTTACAGCCGCTACTTTATAGTTCCCCAAAAGGATGGGGGGTTGCGTCCAATTATAGATCTCAGACACTTGAATTGTTCTCTGAGGAGATTCAGGTTCAAGATGCTCACTATTCCCATCATCGTGAGTCAAATTCAATCCGAGGATTTGTTTGTCACGATAGATCTAAAGGACGCATACTTCCACATATCCATCCTTCCAACTCACAGGAAGTTCCTGAGGTTCGCTTTCGGGGGCGAAGCGTACCAATATCGGGTTCTTCCGTTCGGCCTAGCTCTCTCCCCTCGCACATTTACCAAATGTATGGATGCAGCTCTAGCACCGCTGAAGCTCCAGGGCATCAGAGTGCTCAATTATATCAACGACTGGCTGATTCTGGCCCAGTCACAAGAGCTGGCGGTTCGGCATCGAGATGTCGTCCTCGCCCACATTCAAAGCCTGGGGTTGAGACTCAACATGAAAAAGAGCGTAATGACACCAGCCCAGAGAACCACGTTCCTGGGAGTGGTGTGGGACTCAGTCACGATGCGGGCACGATTGTCTCCTGCACAAATCGAGTCCATTCTGGCCACAGTGTCCAGGATAAAGCTAGGCCAAGCCATTACTGTGAAACATTTTCAGAGAGTGTTAGGACTCATGGCAGCAGCGTCCAACATTATTCCATTTGGCCTGCTGCACATGAGGGCCCTTCAGTTGTGGTTGAAAACCAAGGGGTTCTCCCCGAGGGGGAACCCGTTCCGCATGATCAGGCTTACGCGCAGATGCCTTCGTTCCCTATCTATGTGGAAAAAAGCTTGGTTTCTGTCCCAAGGTCCAGTGTTGGGAGCGTCATGTCGCCGGAAAACCGTTTCAACAGACACCTCCCTCATGGGCTGGGGCGCGGTCATGGACAGCCGCTTTATGACAGGCCTATGGCAGGACCATCATTCCTTCTGGCACATAAACTGCCTGGAGATGTTGCCGGTGTTCCGAGCTCTGAGGAGCTTCCTGCCGGACCTCAAAGGTCATTATGTCCTTGTGAGGTCAGACAATATGTCGGTAGTGGCCTATATAAACCATCAGGGGGGTCTGAGGTCTCGCCCTCTATGTAGACTGGCGCATCAGATCCTCCTGTGGTCTCAGGGGAAACTGTTGTCTCTAAGAGCAACATATATCCCAGGAAGTCAAAATCAGGGAGCAGACATCCTGTCGATCTTGTGGCCAGCCCGAGTATTTTTCTCAGACATTGTATCGCTCCTAAACGGCCCTACGTGGGAGATTCCCCTCAGGAGGGACCTGCTGACCCAGGCAGAGGGCTCAATATTTCACCCTCGGCCCGAGTTATGGAAACTGTGGGTCTGGCCCCTGAGGGGGCACAGTACCTAGAGGCTGGCCTATCAGCTGGAGTAGTGGAGACCATACTCGGCTTTAGAGCTCCCTCCACGAGGAAATTGTACGGCTTAAAGTGTAATGTCTTTACCAATTGGTGTAGAGAGCGTGAGGTGGATCCAGTTAACTGCCTAGTGGCTTCAGTTCTGGAGTTCCTCCAAGATCGCTTTTCAGCTGGTCTTACCCCGTTCACACTCAAGGTGTACGTGGCTGCCATTGCGGCTTTCCATGCTCCTCTGGGTGATGGACCTCTTGGGAGACAGCAGTTGGTCGTACGTTTCCTCCGTGGGGCTTAAAGGATGAGACCTGCGGCTCGTACCAGGGTTCCCACATGGGACCTGGCTGTGGTTCTCGAAGGGCTGGCCGAGGCCCCCTTCGAACCACTGGAGTCGGCTGAGGCCAAGAACCTTTCCCTGAAGGTGGTTTTTCTGTTGGCCATTACTTCTCTGAGGAGGGTAGGAGATCTCCAGGCGCTCTCCATATCTAATGGGTGCCTGGAGTTTGCTCCAGGCAACATTAAAGCCATCTTACATCCCAGGACGGGCTATCTGCCCAAGGTGCCGTCTAATGTGGCACGGCCTGTGGTTCTGCAGGCTTTCCATCCTCCACCTCACGTGACGGCGGATGAGGAGAGACTTCATCTGCTCTGCCCTGTCAGAGCTCTAAAAAATTATATTCAGAGGTCCTCTTCATGGCGGAAGTTGGACCAGTTGCTGGTGTGTTTCGGGTCACCCAAGAAGGGTCTTCCCGCCTCCAAACAGACCCTCAGCAACTGGATTGTCCATGCTATTTCTTTGGCCTACCAGGTGCGCAGTTTGGCTTCACCTTTGGCCGTGAGGGCTCATTCAACCAGAGGCAAGGCATCCTCTAGAGCCCTCCTCTTGGGGGCCCCGATCCAGGAGGTCTGCGATGCAGCAGGATGGGCCACCCCCCACACCTTTATTAGGTTTTACAGTCTGGACATTCCGTCTACGCCTGGCACTCTTGTGCTCTCGTCCTAAGTGTGCCTGTGAGCAGCTTCACACTAGGACAGGCAGGGCGCGTTGTGGCATAGTGAGTACTCGTTCCCCCAAAGTGTCATTCGACGCAGTTCGAGTTCCCTCGAAAGGGAACGTCTCGGGTTACGACTGTAACCCTTGTTCCCTGAGAAAGGGAACGAGAACTGCGTCCCTTCGCCACGCCTTCCCCTGCCTTGCAGCGCTTGCTTCATCACAGAAGCTAACACTGTTGTGTGCCGGCATCTCTTTGTAGCTTCCGCTTATTCCGTCACACATTACGTCATGACGCAACACCAATAAGGATTGGTCTAGCTTTCATTCATGCTTCAGAGGCGCTACACTGAGGGGCGTTCCCCCAAAAGTGTCATTCGACGCAGTTCTCGTTCCCTTCCTCAGGGAACAAGGGTTACAGTCGTAACCCGAGACGTTTTCTCTGCTAATTTAGCTAATGGTTTCTCTGCTGGTTTAGCTGATGTTTTCTCTGCTGGTTTAGCTGATGTTTTCTCTGCTGGTTTAGCTGATGTTTTCTCTGCTGGTTTAGTTGATGGTCTCTCTGATGTTTTCTCTGTCTGCAGGTTATAAGGGCGAGGGGGACGTTCCCCCGTCTCCGGCCTCCTCTCACCACAGCAGCACACAGGCTCCGTCGCTCACCGAGGAAAAGCGTACGCCTCAGGGCAGCCAGAACTCGCTGAACACCGTGAGCTCGGGCTCCGGCAGCACCAGTGGCATCGGCAGTGGTGGTGGAGGTGGCAGTGGGAGTACGGTCACGGCCCTGCAACCCTACGACGTGGAGATCCAGCGCGCCGAGAGCGAGGGCTTCGGCTTCGTCATCGTGTCCTCCGTGTCCAGGCCTGATGCGAACACTACCTTCGGTGAAATCCTTCACTCCATCAGGGGATTTCACATACTCAAGAGCTCCCAGAATACACATGGGATTTATATATCCTCTGAAAGCTGAATAAAAAGCTTTCCATTGATGTATGGTTTGTAAGGATAAGACAATATTTGGCCTATTGAAAATCTGAGGGTGCAAACAAATCTAAATATTGAGAAAATCGCCTTTAAAGTTGTCCAAATGAAGTCCTCGTTATTGCTGCATCCACTCACAAAAATATATATTTTTTATATATTTACGGTAGAAAATTTACAAAATATCCTCATGAAACATGATCTTTACTTAATATCCTAATGATTTTTGGCATAAAAGAAAAAAATATAATTTTGACCCATACAATGTATTGTTGTCTATTGCCACAAATATACCCATGTGACTTTTGACTGCTTTTGTGGTCCAGGGTCACATCTAGTTATTTTATTCATCCTCTAATCTTGTGTTGTCTGAAAATAAGACAAATAGCATTCCAGTTCGGGCTGTGAAGGGGCATGTGATCTGTTGGATCTATTGAACGAATACGCCCATCACTGACCGAGACACCGTTTTGAGTCTGAACGAGAGAGATCTCATTTGTGAACGAATTGAATGAACTGGTACATGTTGTTTGTGAAAGAAATGAATGAGAGCGTACGGGGTCATTTAGCATGTGAGTCAATCTCAGGAATCAGCAGAAAGCGGATGCAAAGCGCAGGTGTCCGTACTGTGCACATGCGCTTGTTTATATATTAATATTTCACATACAGAACATTACTCGGTTACACTTTATTTTGATAGTCTACTTTAGACATTCTACTAACTATAAGTAACTTTTCAACTACATGTCAACTAACTCTCATTAGAGTATTAGTGGACTGTAGTAGCCTGTTAGGTGTTAGGGTTCGGGTTAGGAGAATAAGTTGACTTGTAGCTGCAAAGTTACTTATAGTCAGTGGAATGTCTAAAGTGGACTATCGAAATAAAGTGTTACCCATTACTCCACGTTTAACATAATCCCAAATTTATGAATGTGTAAATGTATGACCAAATAATTAAAATGTTAATCATGCAACAAAAAAAAACTTGCTTTGGTCATCTGAACCACTTATTTAGACTTATTTTATTAGTTTAATAAGTAGATTAGGCACAGATTTTAATCAAATCAGTTTTTTTGTAAAAAGTAAATACGTTCGTTGACTTAAGACACAACACATAAGACACTCTTTTTCACCTGCTGGCGTGTTTATGTAATATGAAGAAATGGTCACTGAAAGAATCATTTTGGTGCACGAACTGAAAATGAACGAATCTCTTGAAAGAATAAAAGTTTCCACCACTAACATGGTGACAGTGGTTTCATTCTGCTGATGCTGTTATCTAAATTTGGGCTCATTTTTCTTCTTTTTCTGTCTCTTGGACCTCAGCTGGAAACACATGCGTGTCGATGCCTCATAAAATCGGTCGTATCATCGAGTTCAGTCCGGCGGACCGCTGTGGAAAGCTGAAGGTGGGCGATCGGATCCTGGCGGTCAACAGCTGCTCCATCACCAACAAATCACACTCGGACATCGTCAACCTGATCAAAGAGGCGGGTCACGCGGTCACGCTGCGCATCATCCCCGGAGACGGTGAGCTCTGGCCGGCACACACGGGTCCTGTGGAGATCAGTCACTGTCAATCATCTCCAGCGGGAGTCTCAGTGTCTTTATAATAGTTGCACATTCACATCAATCTAATAGCTTTTTTCTCCATACATGATTACTTTAGAATTCTAGCATGGGACAGGTTTATACTAAAGCATTTTTACATTCATTTTCATTAAAATTACTCGTACATTTTTCTGATGGTCATGATATAAACACATTTTGAAGTGCCGTCTGCTTGACGTGGGTATATTCTGATCTCCCACACATGAACACACACGACACACACACATCTGTTGGGTTTCAGATGACAGGAGCTTTACCCTT
>JAPDVR010000015.1:222500-337500 GCA_026230005.1 Gila orcuttii | reverse complement strand
CACACTCACCTCAGAGCAGCACAGAGCACAGATGACACACACACACACACACACTTCACTATTGTCTGTGGAATATGTGTTTGTATGCACTGATATAGTAATGATATTCATAATTACAAAACAAAACATTTTGACAGGTGAACATCAGTATCATGATTTTTCGTTCTGTTTGTCCCACAGGAATAACAAACCCAAACCGGCGCTGACCCAACCGCCAGCCTACAGTCAGGTGAGAGCGCTGACCTCTGACCTGAACACACACGTGTGTGTAGAGCTTCTGCTTTAGTGTGTTTCATTCTGCAGTTCACAGTTTTACAGTATGAAGATGAAGAGTCTTTCTGGGAACACTGTACAGTAATGTCTCATTTGTTTACATTAGTGAATACATTATTTTAACATGCAATATATTTTACAGCATTTACTAATCTTTGTCATGTTGGTTAATAAAACGTCTCGGGTTACGACTGTAACCCTTGTTCCCCGAGAAGGGAACGAGACACTGCGTCGTCGTCGTGACGACACTATGGGGAATGCCCCCAGCGTAGCGCGTCTGAAGCATGAATGAAATCTGTCCAATCCTGATTGGTGCTGCGTCATGACGTAGTAGATGACGGCATAACCGGAAGATACAAAGGGACGGCCAGCACACACACACATTAGCTCTTTTGCGATGAAGCAAGCGCTCTGACCGTGATAGGTGTGGCGACGAGACGCAGTGTCTCGTTCCCTTCTCGGGGAAGAAGGGTTACAGTTGTAACCCGAGACGTTCCCCTTCGAGGGAACTCGCACTGCGTCGTCGTCGTGACGACACTATGGGGAACGTAATGCCCACTATGCCACACCGTAATCACGCCCGCCCTAGTGTGAAGCTGGAAGACCAGGCACACTTTAGGACGCGAGCACTCTGGCGCCAGGCGTCATGATGAGTTGCAGACTGTAGAAACGTATGAAGGTGTGCGGAGGGGCCCACCCGGCCGCCTCGCAGATATCCTGAAGCGAGACGCCAGAAAGGAGGGCCACCGAGGAGGCCATGCCCCTGGTGGAATGAGCCCTCACGGCCGTAGGTGAAGGCAAATTGCGCAGCTGATAAGCCGTGGCTATAGCCTGGACAATCCAATTGCTGATTGTCTGTTTAGATGCAGGTAGCCCTTTCTTGGGTGAACCAAAGCACACCAACAACTGGTCTGACTTCCTCCACTGAGAAGACTTCTCCAAATAAACCCTCAGGGCTCTGACTGGGCAGAGCAGGTGAAGTCTCCCCTCTTCCGCCGTCCCATGAGGTGGAGGATGGAAGGCCTGAAGAACCACCGACCGTGCCACACTAGACGGCACCTTGGGCACATAGCCCGGTCTAGGATGCAAGATGACCTTGACACCGCCAGGGGCAAACTCCAGGCAAGTTGGCGTTAAAGCCAAGGCCTGGAGATTCCCCACCCTCCTCAGAGAGGTGATGGCAAGGAGAAAGGCCACCTTGAAGGTCAGGTTCCTTGCCTCAGCCGACTCCAGTGGTTCAAAGGGGGCCTCAGCCAACCCTTCAAGAACCACCGCCAGGTCCCAAGTTGGGACTCTGGAGTGAGCCGCAGGCCTCATCCTCCGAGCCCCACGGAGGAAACGTACAACCATATGGTGCTTTCCCAAAGGCCCAGCACCTATAGGCGAGTGGAAAGCCGCAATGGCAGCCACATACACCTTAAGTGTGGATGGGGTAAGACCGGCGGAGAAACGATCTTGGAGGAACTCCAGCACTGAAGCCACTGGGCAGTTAAATGGGTCCACCTCACGCTCTCTACACCAAGTGGAAAACACATTCCACTTTAGGCTGTACAGTCTCCTGGTGGTAGGAGCCCTGGAGCTGAGTAGGGTCTCGACAACATCTGCTGACAGGCCAGCCTCTAGGTAGCCAGACCCAGAGGTTCCACAGCTCTGGCCGGGGGTGAAATATTGTGCCCCCTGCCTGAGACAGCAGATCCCTCCTCAGAGGGACCTGCCACGGGAGGCCGTCTAGCAGTGCTACAAAGTCCGAGAACCATACCCGGGTCGGCCAGCGGGGTGCTACTAAAAGTAGGCTGATCCCGTCCCGGCGGACCCGCTCCAAGACTCGCAGGAGCAGAGCGATCGGGGGAAATGCGTACAGACGCAGCCTCGGCCTCGTCTGTGTCATAGCGTCCAGCCCCAGCGGAGCTGGATACCTGAGAGAGAACCACAGTGGACAGTGGGACGTCTCTTGAGATGCGAACAGATCCACTTCCACTGGGCCGAATCTCACGTACATGGCCTCCACCACCTCGGGGTGGAGTCGCCACTCCCCGGGCCTCAGCCCCTGCCTCGACAGGACGTCTGCTCCCTGATTTTGGATCCCGGGGACATACATCGCTCTGAGAGACGACAGTTTCCCCTGGGACCACAGAAGGATCTGGTGTGCCAGTCTGCATAGAGGGCGCGACCTCAGATCCCCCTGATGATTCAGATACGCGACTACAGAAGTGTTGTCCGAGCGTATCAGGACTAGAGCTTAGATTCTCTACACGGGGACTTCGACGATGAGCAGACACATGAAGCAGGCTTGCCATGACAGAAAGGATGATAGTCAGCCTTCAATGTCCTCTTTTGTTAGGCTACTTCTCCAAGCATACCGCTGAGGGCGAGGTTTTCTTTCTTTTTTTAATTTTTTTTTTTACGTTTCTTCATTCGGATCCATTTGCGATCCATTCGATTCTGAATAAATAAACAACGCAATTTACATGCTTCGTCCTTGTTACATTATTCATAAAGATAATAATTAATAAATGCACGCAATGCCTTTCAACTTAAGTGTGCAAAATTCAGAATTAAATGAATGTGTAGCAATTTGTACAAATAGAGAGTCTGTGTGTAGTACGTGTTGTAGCCTTTAAATAAGCGCATTTAGTTTCATATTAAAACATTATAATGTTATTTTTTTCCATCTATGTTGATAATGAAAGTGAACAGAGTAGATAGGAGGATGCAATATCGGGAGACATGGAGTGGTTCAGGCATGATTTTGACCACTTCATTATTTTTTGTTTTGTAGAAAGTCTTTCTTTAAAGTGAATTTCGTTTTGTATAAATTGTATCTTAATTTTAATACATTTTTCATAAACCAATTGCCTGTATTTAATAAGAAGCAAATATAGCAGACAATATAATCATGAAGGCGCCGGCGAGCCGCGGTCACCATAGCCTGTGAACTGGAGCCATCTCATCATAAATTAAATCAATTCTCGGCACGCTGGTCACCGAATTTACAAATGCACATCTTGCTTGTTGCACGCACACATATGTCGAAATAACATTATTAATAATAATGAATCTTTAAGAATAGGCCTATTTGATTGAATGCTGAATGTTGTGCTTGTTCAATTTAATAAAATTAAAACTTTCATTGTGATAATTAAAATAATTGAATATTAAATATTAAGTAGCCAATTTTTGTACATTTCTTAATAGTATTTATATAATATGTATACTGTAAAATTGCGCAGCTTCCCCCTGTCAATGGTCTAGCACCCATTCAGCACCTGCGTTAAAAAAAACGATCTGGCGTCGCCCCTGGTTATAACGGCCCACGTATTAAAAATGGTCGGGTTTAAATCGGGCTCGGGCTCATAATTACAGTTAATGTGTCGGGCCGGGCCGGGCTCGGACACAACGTGCACGGGCTCGGGTCGGGTCGGGCTTGATTTTTTGGGCCCGATCTAAGCTCTAATCAGGACATGGTGGCCGCGGAGTTCCGGGAAAAAACTCCTCAGAGCTTTGTAGACCGCCAGCATTTCCAGGCAGTTGATTTCCGGGTCTTCCACAGACCTCTCGCAAAGCGGCCGTCCATGACCGCGCCCCTACCAGTGAGGGAGGCATCTGTTGAAACAATTTTCCGGCAACATGATGCTCCCAGCACCGGTCCCTGGGACAGGAACCAAGGTTTCCTCCATATGACAGGGGAACGAAGGCATCTGCGCGTTACCCTGATCATACGGAACAGATTTCCCCTCTGGGAAAACCCCTTGGCTCTCAACCACCACTGTAGGGGTCTCATGTGTAGCAGGCCAAAAGGTATAACGCTGGACGCTGCTGCCCTGATCCCCAGCAGTCTCTGAAACTGCTTCACAGTGAGGTTTTGGCCTAGCTTCACTCTGGAGACCATTGCCAGTATGGACTTCACGCGCGCAGGAGACATCTGTGCCCGCATCATCGTGGAGTCCCATACAACTCCCAGGAACGTAGTCCTCTGGGAGGGCGTCAACACACTCTTTTTTTGTGTTGAGTCTCAACCCCAGGCTCTGGATGTGGGCGAGGACGACATCTCGATGCCGACTCGCCAGCTCTCGCGACTGGGCCAGTATCAGCCAGTCGTCGATGTAGTTGAGCACCCTGACGCCCTCGAGCCTAAGGGGTGCTAGAGCTGCATCCATGCATTTTGTAAATGTGTGAGGGGAGAGAGCTAGGCCGAACGGAAGAACCCGATATTGGTACACTTCACCTTGAACTGGATCTGACTCACGATGGCTGGGATTGTGAGCATCTTGAACCTGAATCTCCTCAGGGACCGATTCAAGTGCCTGAGATCTATTATTGGACGCAACCCCCCATCCTTCTTGGGAACTATGAAGTACCGGCTGTAGAACCCGGACTCCCTGTCTGGCAGAGGAACACGTTCTATGGCCTCCTTGACCAACAGGGATTGAACTTCCTGTTCCATAACCCGAACCTGAACTTCGGGGGAGGGGAGCTGAACTGCAGCCTGTAACCCAGCTCTACAGTACGCAGGGCCCACGCAGATATATTCGGAAGGCATGACCATGCGCCGAGATAATCTACAAAGGGAACCAGCCTCTCGAGGCTGGCCTCGGGTGTTACCCAAGACTCGTTTCCGACCCCCTGAAGCGGCTGGCCAGCAGGGAGCGATCGACATCGAGCAAAGGAACCAGGCTCTCGAGCCTGGCTTTGGGTATCAATCGGGATTCGTTCTCGACCCCCTGAAGCGGATCTCCGGCAGGGTTCGACCGAAAACGATTCTCGATGGGCGGACGCGATTGCTGCCTGGCCGCAAGCCTGTGGGGCAGACAGAGCAGCGTGCGTTCGCTGGAAACCGATGTGTCCCGAAGCGCACTTAACGGCGGGATACAGACATCGACTTCCTGAGGGCTTCCCTGAAGGGAGGCTCTTTCGGTTTCATTCTCGACACCCTGAAGCGGAGGACCGGCAGGGAATAATCGAAAACCGTTCCCGATGGGCGAACACGAGCACTGCCTGGCCGCAAGCCCTTGGGGCGGACACTGCAGCGCACATTCGCTGAAAACCGATGTGTCCCGAAGCGCACTTGACGCTGGATACAAGCATCGATTTCCTGAGGGCTCCGCGGAGGAGCGATTCTCGCTTGTCCCTCCACGGGGGGGGATAGCCCTGCTATTTTTTTCTCGTTTTCGATACCCTGAAGCGGAGGACCGGCAGGGAAAAATCGATTTTTGATGTGCAGAAGGAACACTGCATGTGAAACACGGTCTGAGTGGTAGGCTGAATTAAAATATCTAACTTCCATAAAGTCAGATAATATTTCATCATTTTAATTTCTTAAAATTAAATGCAGCCATAATTACCAGAGAATACTGTTTTGTGTTATACGATCTCGTAATCTACACGCTGCCTCGGCAAATGCGAGATTCGAGTCATTACAATATATTTGGCTTTCATCCCTCAAGAAAGTCAATAGGTGCGAGGCTGAAACAGCCGACAGCGCACAGATATACGCGTCGAGATATTTCTCAATGAACAGCTGCCAGCACCCTCAGGAGCTGACTGTGAATGCCTCGCACCCAAACAGTATTATTTCACAGATTGCGTGTGTCCCCTTCATTGCAGACCCGTACTCTACGCGCTGCCTCGGCAAACGCGAGATTCGAGTCGTTCACAATATATTTGGTTTTCATCTCTCGAGAAGAAAATCAACGGGCGCGAAGCTGAAACACCCGAAAACGCACGGCTGTGCGCGTCGAGATATTTCTCAATGAACACAGCCAGCACCTTCAGGAGCTGACTGTTCATGCCTCGCACACACACAGAATCTTTATTGCAAAGTAGCCTCGTAATCTACGCGCTGCCTCGGCAAACGATAGAGATCCGAGCCACTAGATTCTGTATTGCAATGCAGACCTTTAATCTGCGCGCTGCCTCAACAACGCGAGATCCCAGTCACAGAATCTTTATTGCAGAGTAGACCCGTAATCAAGGCGCTGCCTCGGCAAACGCGAGATCTGAGCCACTATAGATTCTATATATCTCTATATCTATATATCTATATATCTCTATATGCAATTCTTATGGGACAAACAACACAAAATAGGACAGACAGTTTGACACAGAGCGCTTTAGCTGAAGAGCAAAAAAGCTAATGTGTGTGTGTGCTGGGCGTCCCTTTGTATCTTCCGGTTATGCCGTCATCTACTACGTCATGACGCAGCACCAATCAGGATTGGACAGATTTCATTCATGCTTCAGACGCGCTACGCTGGGGGCATTCCCCATAGTGTCGTTACGACGACGACGCAGTGCGAGTTCCCTCGAAGGGGAAATACAGTTGTTCATTGTTCGTGTTGGTTCACAGTGCATGATTAATGTTAACAGATACAGCCATATAACATTATTGACAGCACATCATTTGGCATAAATATACGGGTCAAATATTTGTTTTTAATTCACACGCAGATGAGCATGCATCATATATCATTTGAGAATTTCTTACTCTTCCCAAAATGCACAAAGTCAAAGTTTGATTAGGTATTTTTGATGCACGTAGGCTTAGCATGTTTTCTGATTTTAGTGTTTATAACAGTTTATACATGCAGCAATGAAAGAAACATGTGAGATCACTTGGATCTACAGTAGCAAGCGAAATTATTCAACCCCCACTGCAGGTTTATTGGCAAAATTGACTAACTTTCAGCCATTTGCAGTGAACAAATCAAACAAAAGTAATTGAAATAGCTCAACACAACAGACTGCATGTTGGCTAAGTCCAAAGAATGGTCCAAAAAGTTAAGAGAAGATATCATCGCCCTTCACAAACAAGGAACAGGATACAGAAAGATAGAGAAGACACTAAATGTTCCTCGAGACACTGTTGGAAGCCTAGTTTGCAAGTTCACAGTTAGAGGAACAGTGGATACACTCCCTGGACGGGCAGAAAAAGGAAGCGATCAACGGTTCAGAGAAACCCTGGAGTGACTGCAGAAGACCTGATGGTCACACACACTGAGGTTTCAGATGCACAGTAAAGCACATGCTAAATGCATGCCAGAACTCCAGGACTACACCACTACTGACCCAAAGCACAAGAAAAGTTAGTTTTGGGATTCTGTGAAGTGATGAAACAAAACTGGATCTTCTCGTCCCTCTGGATCAGCGGTGTGTCTGAGGAAGAATGAAGCATCAGCTGATGAGAGCTCTGTCTACAGTTCAGCATGATGGGTCAGTGATGGGTCAGTGATGGATCAGTGAAGGGTCAGTGATGGGTCAGTGAAGGGTCAGTGATGGGTCAGTGAAGGGTCAGTGATGGGTCAGTGATGGATCAGTGATGGATCAGTGATGGGTCAGTGATGGGTCAGTGATGCTCTGCGGCTGATCTATATCCTCCGGCTCTGGAAACCTGCAGCATGAGGAAGGAGAGATGATCCACTGAAGGGAGAGAACAGGACAACAATCCCCAGCATTCCTCAGACTCACCCAGGCTGGGTTGCAGAAGAAGTCCTGGGAGATACAGTGGCATCACAGTCACATCACAGTCTCCTGACCTGAACCCCATAGACAATCTCTGGTGGGATTTGAAATAGGCAGAGAGTATTCCTGAACTGGAGGCCATTGCTCATGAGGAACAGCTCAGATTTCTCAGAAACGCTGCCAGAAGCTTCTGTCGATTATACGTCTCGTTTCAGAAGCTCATAACAGCTGTGGGTTGAATAATTTTGAGACTGCAGAAGTCATTAAAAGTTGCATTTTCAGTTGAATTTGGGGAAACCTCTTGAAATATTTGTTTTGTTGAGCTATTTGAATTACTTTTGTTTGATTTGTTCATTGCAAACAGCTGAAAGTCTTTACATTTTGCCAATAAACCTTATTTGCAATGGGGGTTGAATAATTTCTTTTGCAACTGTATTTCTTCATTTGATCACACTGAGAAACATCTTTGACATTCAATATATATATATCAAATAAAAAATGAAGAAAAATATTTATCTCAACCCCCCATTAATAGTTAATTACAATAAAGTGTGATGTGACTGACGTAGTTACCTTATAACATTTCTTGGGTAAGTACACTGAAAGTAAAAGTACAAATAACCAGTGACAAATTTACTTTAGTAAAAGTACCACAATGACAACCCTACTTAAGTAAAAAGTAAAAAGTACCTGATTTTAAATGTACTTTAAGTATTAAAAGTAAAAGTACTTGCATAACATGCTCAGCTCATCAGCTCATCTGGTTCTATGTCGAACACGTTCGAAATAACCACAGGGCTCTCAAGTTTTATCAAAAGTTTAGAGTGAGATTTAGGGGAGGAGCCACCCAAATATTTGCAGCAGCGGTCCCTCGACCCAACCAAATTCGCTTCAATTTTTGCTAGCAGTTCAATTTTGCCTATTGTTCATAATTGACCAGCACAAATGGAAATGATAACAATTGTTAAATCTGATAAAAAGACAAATTCATCCAAATAAAATAAATAGTTATATTTAAAAAATACAAATTTATTGAAAAATAAAAATAAATTTGACCCCAAACAAGCCAACTGAACATCAGTGCTCAATGTACATAACATTGTGTCATAACAACTTGCCCTGAGCATGTATGTCAAGACCCAAACCGGTCACCTTTACAGGGGTCATCGGATGCCCATTTTCCACAAGTTGGTATGATTCTTTTGGGTCTTCATGTAAAGTTTGTAACATACTTTGGTTAAAATTTCTCAATGGTTGTGTAAAACAACACCCTTTTTACCTCTTCAAAAACAGCTCTGTTCACAGTGACCCGTTTCGGTGCATGTCTCTTTAAATGATAATGAGCAACAACTTTTTGGCTTTTTGAGGATTAAAAAAAAGTGAATAGACTTTTTTCATTGCATGGTGATTGTGTCCATACACTGCAAAGACACATTTATTTGCAAATACCATATAAAAGTTTATTTTGCATCCGATGACCCCTTTAAAAGCAGTTGGAGAGTTTTTGAATGCATCAAAAATAATTTAGCACGAATTTGTCTATACTCCTCAACATCAGCTCTCACTGTCTTTGATCACAGGCAAGAGATATCGTCCAGGAATCGTAAAATCAAAATGCTAACAAAAAAAAATAAATAAATGAAGATGTCCGCAAACCGCATTCATCAGATCGTGCTCTTTCAACTTCCACTCCGTGTGTGCGCGTGTTGTCTAGTAACGAACGTGCTTGCAGCGGGAACACATAATTTACCCGGAAACAACTAATTCTAATTTCTGATTGGCTGGTAGCTAGCATTTAACTCTGTATTACTCGAGACAGATGCTATGAACTCAGCAGAGAACTTCCCTCCGTTTGCCTGCGCCTCGTCCATTAATTGTATAGCGGGACAAGTTCCCTTACTCCTCAGCGTGAGAAATACAAGGTGTGGCGTGTGAACGGGTTGAAATGCGTGTGTCTCACGCCCAATGCGTGAGACTTGAGAGCCCTGAACCAGTTCTGGATTCTGGACTGGTGATCCGAGAACTGTAGCTGTGCGCGCATGCTCAGTATCAGCTGCTCGTGCTCATCACTTCTCTCAGCACAAGTCTCAGTTCAAGGAACTTTTGGATTTACTAGGGTAAAATATACTCTGAGATATTGGTTTATTTCGAGTCAGAGGGATTGTCAGGCATGTCTGAAAGTTAGTAACTTTAGTAACTTGTGGATCAGCGCTGACGCAAGACGCGAACTGTTTCCAACGATTCAGTCCGATTTAGTGTACTGGTTCGACTGGTTCACTAAAAAGAACATCACTAATATCTATGCCAACAAACGTGCAACGGACGGACGGTCAGGAAGACGTTTTGGCAGGGGGAAACTGATCAGAAAATGTAACGAAAATGTAACAGAACGTTGTAGAAATGTAGTGGAGTAGAAAGTATAATAATTGATGTAAAATGTAACAAAGTCAAAGTCAAAAGTATGCACTATTAATTCCACATAAGTAAAGTACAGATACGTGAAAAATGTACTTAAAGTTGCAGTAGGGAGTTTTGAGAAAATGTTGACTTAGCCTGAAAATTTGAACAAGCACAACTTACAGGTCCCACCCCCTTGCTCTCTGCTGCGCTACAGCCCTCCCTCCTCAGCTCCTCCCTCCACAGCTCCTCCCTCCACAGCTCCTCCCCCACAGCTCCTCCTCCACAGCTCCTCCCCCACAGCGCAGCCTGCCGTGAACGCGCAGGCTAGTAAGCAGGACCACCGATGACGGAGGATTATAAACAGTTATGGAACATTCACTAATAGGGACGAAACATCAACAATATGCTTTACATTGACTATGGCCTGCCCATACTTTGACTACAAACTTGGTCCTACTCCTCAAATCATTATGTATTTTGCAATACATGTAACTTTATAACCTTGCACTCTTTAAGTTATAAATAGCTAACGTTAAAGGATTAGTTCACTTTAAAAAAAACTTGCTGATAATTTACTCACCCCCATGTCATCCAAGATGTCCATGTCTTTCTTTCTTCAGTCGAAAAGAAATTAAGGTTTTTGATGAAAACATTCCAGGCTTTTTCTCCATATTATGTACTTCAATGGGACAAAAACGGTTCAAGGACCAAATGACTGTTTCAGTGCAGCTTCAAAGGGCTTTAAACGATACCACACGATGAATAAGGGTCTTATCTAGCGAAACGATCGGTCATTTCAAAAATAAATAAAAAACTTTAAGTTTTATAAGCACAAATGCTCGCCTTGCTCTGTTCTGTGATGCACGTTCGTGACTCTCCTGTTTGAACTCGTTCATCAAAATGAACAAATCTTTTTTCGAATCATTTTGTTCGTTGAATGAACGAAATGACTCCAAAAAAGATTCGTTCGAAATGAACGAATCTTTTTTGCGAGTCATTTAGTTCGTTGAATGAACGAAATGACTCGGAAAAAAGATTTGTTCATTTGGATGAACGAGTTTGAACAGGAGAGTCACGAACGACGGTACGCGCTCGCGCTGTGCAAGAGAGGGGTGATCAGCGCGTACACGAGCGTGATTGACACTGCTAAGGCATTCCTCCTGGCTCTGATTGGTTGTTTCTGACCGGGAGCGGTGTATTTCTGCAAATGGCAATAGGACCACTGGGAGGAGCCAGAGGAGCTTGATTTTTTCACAGATTATCTGTCTCATATTCAACTATCAGGACATAATGACAGTTTTAACAAATATTTGTTTACAAAAGTTACCTACTGGAGCTTTAAGTAAAATAACAAAGTATTTGTACTTCGTTACATTCCACCACTGGTGGCAGGTTTGTGTTTGTGATATTGATGATGTGTGTTTAGGAGGCAGAGTTTTATTCGGTGGATCTGGAGAGGGAGAGTAAAGGCTTCGGCTTCAGTCTGAGAGGAGGGAAGGAGTACAGCATGGACCTGTACGTGCTGAGACTGGCCGAGGACGGAGCCGCCACCAGGAACGGCAAGATGAGGGTAAGACAGAACTCTTCTGCTTTCACATTGATACGCTCGCGGACAGAATAACACAATCCTCCATCTTAATCTTAGATATGATGTGTGTCGCCATCATGTGTTCAGAATCTGTGAGAGAAGTGAATTCTGCTCGTCTCTCTATCCTCCTCTTCCTCCTCTCTAACTATTCCTCTCAATCTGTCACATGGATTTTGTATGATACTTACTGTTTAGTAAAATGACAAAGTATTTAGGTGACAAAATTAATTGAAAAAAATAGTAAAGGAGGCAGTTCAACTTTCTGAATTTCTTTTAAACAAACTGATGTTATGAAGAGTGCGAAATCATTAGTTCCCCAGTTAGTCCACTGTTACTATGGAGCAAGGTTATTATTCTATTTCGTTTGGACTTTTTATGACTTATTTGACTAATGGGGCGGCAGTGGCTCAGTGGTTCATGTAGGTTAATGGTTCTATCCCCGGTTCCACCTGACCCAGTGTCGAGGTGTCCATGAGCGAGACCCCTGACCCAGCTCCCGACCAGCTGATGGCTGACACTGCCGTCGGTGTGTGAATGAGTGAGTGAATGGGTGAATGTGAGGCAATATGTAAAGCGCTTTGGTGGCCATGGGTCTGTCTGTATGTGTAAAATGTACATATGGGCACAAATATGTAACCAGTCTACACAAGACTCCGCAGTAAGTGCAAAATGTGTAAGTGACCCAGGAAAAAAACTAAATAGCCAACAGACTAAAGAAGACACACATGAACAGCATGTTTTCAACACATTTATGAGCCACACAAGACATTGCTGTCAGAGTGTCAGGAGCTCAATCTCTTTACCTCTTACACAATACACACGCCGTACCAAAAATCTACACATCTTCTATACAAAATTCACACCCTATACAAATCCCACAGCTGTACAGATTTCACACCCTATACTAAATTTACCCTATACAATACTCATCTGGATTGAAGCAGCAAACATTCAGTGTAAGAGTAAAAAAATGACATAACATTATTTAATATTTGAATCACAACTTATATAGTGTTTCGACATCGACAACCCAACTGCATTTTACCTCAAACTTGCGACTAGTTAACTTTCTAAAGAAGGCGCAATCGCTTCTCAGGTCGACATTAACACACTGACAAAATTGTATTCAGAATTTAAAATATGTTTATAGCACTTTTTAATGTGTGATTGTGTAAAGGTGTTCACGAGATACCAACCTTTCGCGAACTTGCTTTCAACGAACACTCGTTTTCATGGAGACTTTACGATCTCCTGACAGACTGCTCTACTAAGCATCCTTGTTGGAAGTAACCCAGGTTGATGAATACACATTACTAAGAGACTGATCAGCATACTGACAGTTTCCATTGGTTAATGCCTGCTGATCTAAAATCAGGGCTCCCAAAATACATGTTTCCATTTCCTCCTCTAAACTGAGAACCTTCAGGCGTTCAGTACAGGTCCAGATTCACTAACCAGTGTATGTTCTCAACTTTAATAACATTTTCATGAAGCTCCCAGTTATTGATGTTCTTCTTGATCCTCCATGAGCTCATTCTGGTGTCCGCCTGCTTTCAGGTCGGTGATGAAATTCTGGAGATCAACGGTGAAACTACTAAAAATATGAATCATTCCCGCGCCATCGAGCTGATCAAGACCGGAGGAAGACGAGCTCGACTGGTGCTGAAGAGAGGAGATGGATCCGTCCCAGAGTACGGTGCGTAACACACCATGTGGGAAACACTCATGTTTTTATCTATCCTGAACTGTCTTCTCTTCTTGTTCTCCACTGTTAAATCGGTTCTTCTTGGTGATCAATAAGCCTCTATTGAGAAGTCTGAAGTTAAGACTTGAATATGAGACACATTCAGCTGTACAGCAGCTCTACAGAAATCATTAATCAGATCAATTCAGCTCAGTGTTGATTCAGTTCAGTTCAATAACTATGTAAAGTTCATTTAATTACCTTTATTTAACCAGGAGAGAAGACTCACTGAGATTAAAATCTCTTTTACATTATGAAATGAGCTCAATTCAGCTATAAGCAGCTCTACAGAAGACTATAGTGTCACTCGTATGTTGATTCATTTCAGTTCAATAATAGTGTTGATGTTGCAAAATTAGTCCATTATGAAATGAAGTCGGTTCAGCTGTAAAGCAGATGGATTGAGTTCTAGTTTTGTTCTCATCCGATAGTGTCAGTGCAGATGGACAATATCATGAGTATTCACTGTTATCTGTATTGATGTCGAGAGTGAGCTCTTCAGTCAGTGTTTCTCTTGTTTCACCCCTGTTTCTCTCTCTGTTCTCTGCTGGGCTCCTCAGCCATGATGGGTCCGCATCTCGCTGCCTGTCTGAGGAATGATAAGTTGGGCGAGCCCTGCTACTACCTTATGGGTCAAAACCAAGCCACGGTTTGTAAAGCACAGTGTGTGTCAACCCTTCCCATCACCCAGTGGCGCGTCACAGGCGTGTGTTGTTCCCTCACCCGCCCTCATGCCACGCTTTCATCCTGCTGACCTATGACCCCATGCTCAATGGATTCATATTCCTGATGGATGATGCTCGGATGCATGCGTGATGCTGTCATGTTGTTGTTTCTGTTAATAGCTGATAACAGATGGGTGAATGTTACGAAAGCAGTCAAGAGCGTGTCCTATCACGTTTTTTAAAATCTGAAGAATAAAAAAAATATTATTTTGCATAAAGAAAACTAAGCCTATTTTTTTGGACCATTAATGTTTTTTTGCGTTGTGACATATATTATGTTTCCATCACCCTAGTATTATGTAAATTATGGAACATTGGTAGAGAGAAACACCAAGACAAATTCTAAAAATGTCCATAAAAAACGTTCTTTCCAAAAACTTCTCAACTATGACCAAAACCTCCTGATAACCCTTGCGTTCAGGAAGAGTCCGGAGGGAGCAGGTGCTCCTGTTGCAACTTAGAGAATTGAGAGTTTTGGACATCTTGTTTTCCAGGGGTGTCATAAAACCCTTCATCCACCTAATTGTATTAAAGTGCCCCTATTATGCTATTTTAAAAGCTGCTAATGTTGTTCTGGCGTCTCCTACAATAGATTCACATTCATCCATGATCATAAACACTTTAATGTCCTCATAATCTCCACTCCAGCATCAGCTCTTTTCTCTCAGTGTCTGAAACCCTTCCATCAAAGATTCAGTCTCTCTAAGCCCCGCCTCTCTGAGAGCTGCTCTGCTGTGATTGGTCAGAAAGCAAACGCTCATTATCATATCTGAATCTCAGCTCTTGATCACAGTGATACGAACAGTAACGATGGCGTGGGTTTTACCGTATCAATCTCATCAAAGTGGATTTGCTTTGTCAGCAGAAAACAGCTTCTTTGATTTGTTTCCCTTTCTTTTCTTTTGATTATCTGTATGTGAATAACTGAATGTTTATGTCAAAGTTTGTGTTGTTATAACATGTCGTCTTTGTTATGTAATCTAAAAAGCAATGAAAAAAAAGAAAACAGTGTCTTCTCGACACGAACAACACAAACCAAACTCTTCCAATCTCAGATACACTACAGTGTTTGAGGGCGGGGCTAAGATACGCTGCTCAGCCAATCAGGACCAGAGGATCAGCATTATGCAAATTATTTGCAAACCTACGCAGGTTCAGCAAGTGAGACTGAATTACTGACGACTCTTTTCAGTTCAGAATCACTTCTTTCGTTTAGGAGACAAAAACTCCATTTATCTACACTTTAGGGTTAGGGTTAGGGTTAGGGTTTACATTCATTTTTACATTCATAAACAGCTTTGTTACACACTGCATGTAAGATAATATTTGAAAAAAACATATTAGGGGCATGTTAAAACATGATCACATTTGGGAAATCCCTGAAAGTGTCCGACACTGTATATCTGTGTGACAATAATAAGGACTCAAGGCTTTTGGAGCAAATATCCGTTGGTGATGCCTCCAAATTTTATCATTTGATGATTTGAGTCACTTAAATTACTCCTTACTGATTGTGCCTCTCCAGTGTCTGAAAGTGATATGCTTGAGCAGGAGAGATTTCTGCCGTTTGTGTGTCGGCAACTGCAGCTGATCGTTCTGATGAACCCAAACATAGTTTTCAGAGCTATAATCTAGGCCAGTTCAGCATCAACCACGATCAAACTCACCTGTCTGCAACTGCAGGGATCCTGAGCTTGAGGAGCTTGATCAGGTGAGTTTGATCCCGGTTGGAGCTGAACTTTGCGGGAGCGCAGCCCTCGAGGGCAAAGCGGTACTTTACAGAAACTTAGACATAAGATTCTTTGGTCACTCTCTACATAACTTCCATTCTTCGATTTGTGTCATTGTTTAGATTACTTGATATAATAAAGAATGAGTAGGGCTGTGTCCAAAGTTTTGACTGGTTGTTGTGTGAGCATTTTGCTTTCATGTTTGATTGCATGAAGTGCTGCCTGTTTGTTAAAGGGTCATGTGACGTCTTTACTGTTAAGGTCTTTGAACTCTGAGTCCGAAATTCTCACACATTAAAAAATAAACACGTTTTGTCAATCACCTTTACACACTGCCTCTGAAACTTTCGTCCCTCATAATTTTTTTTTTTTAAACGCTTTTTACGTATCTGAGACATTTTGAGAGAATTCAGAGCCACCGAATGACGAATACGAAAAAATACATACGAAAATTTCGGACTCAGTGTGCAAGGACCTATACAAGCCGAGTGCTGTTAGTGTTCCTAACTGAAAGCCTTTCTTCATTCATTTCCAGACGGCCCAAATGACAGCTACCCTCCCTCGCCCGGGCCACAAAATAATTCGGAAGTGAGGACTTTGCTGGTCAGCGGCCCGTTTCATCCTCCGTCAGAGTCCAGCTATACATCCGAATATCCCACCCCATCCCAGCCCAAGCAGCAGCACCTGAAGGCCAGACAGCCTGAGCGAGAGAAGGACACCGGCCCAGATCCGCACCACCTGTCCTGGAACAACCAGCCCAGCCCCAAAAACAACTCCCACCGCAGGGTCAAGAAGTCAGAGTCCGAGAGTGGCATTGCCAAGCTCTTCAAAACATTAAGGAAAGAGGGCGGATTCGGGAGGAAATCTTCCAATCAGGATCTACAGAGACAAGGCCGCAAACCATCCATAGACAGGGAAAGTATCACCAGATTTCAGATGCGTAGTGGATCCTTAGATCGCTCCTCCGGCCGGAAGCGCAACAGCTCTCCGGACCGCCGTCGGGCCAAGTCTGTGGACCGTCGCATCACTCGATCTTATAAAGATCAGTCCCCTGAACGCAGCTATCAGGCCTCTTCCCAGGACCTGCTGAGACAGATCTGCACTCCTAAGAGGCATTCCCGTTCCCAACGAGACACACAGACGCCCCGCCGAAACCCCAGCAGTGAGGGCTACTTCACCTCCACCCCAGAGCGACCCGACAGAGCCGTGGCCCAAACGCTGGGCCGCACCCCGGAGCGACCCGACAGAGCCGTGGCCCAAACGCTGGGCCGCACCCCAGAGCGACCCGACAGAGCCGTGGCCCAAACGTTGGGCCGCACACCTGAGCGCGGGCTAAAAAACAGGAACCTTCTGCACAATGGCTCTCCGTCCAGTCAAGCTGAAAGATATTTCCTGAACGGAGCCGGTGAAAGAGCCTCCCGCAGGAGATCGGACAGCAGCAGCGACGGGAGTCTCCTGGAGGAGGGCGTCACTCCACAGCTGAGGGATTATTACAACGCTCTGAGAGCCGGGAGCGGGATCGGGAGCGGGATCGGCCAGAACTCTCCCAGCAGGAGACGGCTTTACAAGGAGAACCACGCAGACCTCAGTATCTGACCGCTTCAGCACTCCTTCAGCAGTGGGGTTCTAGTTTCATCTGTCCATTTGTTTTTATATGTTATTGTGAGTGAGATCCATGTTTTGTCAAGAAGGTACGGACTAAAACTGGTTTGTTCTCTACAAATGCATCTACTTTGTGTCCTCCTTTCTCCAGATTCAAATTTATTGAACTAGAGCACAAGCATTCAACATTTGTTTCTTTGTACATTTGAGTAGATGTGGCAAAACTGGAACTCCAACTATGATGCTACTGTTTAAGGAAGTAATATATTGAAGCTGTATATTTATTTTTTGAAAAATTGAAGTTTAACTTGATGGGCTGAAAAGCATCATTCGGACACTATCTGACCTTGTCTTAACACTGCACTGGACTGAGGCACGAGCCGCCCATTAGCAAAAAAAGCGCGGAAGAACTGAGAGCAGAAAGGCATTATCTTGTGGCACAAAGTTTTGTTGTTGTTTTGTTTTTTTGCCATAATCACCAGAAATTAGACTAAAGGCACATATGTACAGAAAACTTGACCCGATATTAGCCTAAAGCAAGTTATTACAAAATGTATATTTTATGATCTAATCAGGTGCTTTTAAAAAGTGCGTTGGAGCTGTATGTTTTATCAGCAGGTGTTCCTCTGGACGATGAAACACTGAGAGCAGTTGAGCTACAGGAACTGAGCCAATACATGCAAACACTGGAGGAATGAAATATGAGTACAGTTGTTTGATTTTAGTCCCTGCATACTTATTAGTGGCAGTTCATAATCATTTCAATCAGAGGTCTAAAATACTTTGGAGCGTCCATTACACAGCCACATTTACCTCCACAGTCCAGTACCAAAGGCCATTGACAGGCTCTCTGAACGGTGTTGAGAAATGTGTGGCCTGAACATCCAGTTACAGGAGACTCCATGAAAACGGCACCGGGCACAATCTGCCGAACTGAGCCACGTGTGTTTCCGTCACGCTCTCGACACGCAATACCTGTCCGTTTGGGAACACGTTTCGACAGGACTGTAATCTGTCAACCAGGAACAAGAACAGGGAGTTCCTTCAGTGTCATCTGAATAGTACTGTATGGAAATGGACGAATCCACCGCTGTCTTTTGTACAGACTTTTATTACTGTATGTACTTTTAAACCCGTGTAAGAAAGGATACTGTTGCCTTTTCTCTGTACAAAAAAGAATTTATGAAAGATGTCCACCTAGAAGAAGATACTACCATGTTTATACTCAGCTCGCTGGGACTACGATCATGTGTACTCAGAATCAGGCGTATGTGAAGTTAGTTTCTGTTTTCCTCCCTCCAGGAAAGGAGGGAGACTGATGTTTTTTCACGGAAGGCGGTTGAATATCTGTTGTGATGGATAGCCTGCTTCGTTTCTACAGATCTCGTGTACTGTCTGTGGTCTCTGCAAAGTTCTATGGATTTTAAATGCTTTTTTCTGTCGATAAAATGGTCTGTTTGTTTTGTTTTTGTTTTTTTTACAAAACGATGCATATATAAAAATTCTGCATTGTCCATAGCTTTATTTGACTCATGAAGTTATACATAACATTAGTCTAAGTTCAAGTAGACGTGGACTTACACGGTAAAGTTTTTTTCTTCTTGTTTGAATGGATCACAATGTATATGTAGCTATCAAAAAGAAGTCTGTGAATGCTATTTTTATTATCAAATAAAGTTTTCCATACAAATTCACAATCTTGTGTTCATTGTGGTGGTGTGAGATTACACTACGTTTAAGACACATTATAACCAAGCTGACTTGCAGACCCAGTGCCCTTTCTGAAGGTACTAATGTTTCTTTCAGGTACTAATATTAAGCTCTAAATAATTGGGAACTTTTGTGTTGTTTGGTCAGATTATTCTTTCAGTGCTGAACATGTGCCCTTGGCTCACTTGTGCTGTGTTTTCAAATTGCTACAGGAAGGGGAAAAATACAATCAACAACCAAGGAATGTCTCAATGTCATGATAGCCCTGCATCCGCGTGTCTATATAGCATATACTCCATTGAGTGTATGGTTATTTGAATTGTACTTCACTGGGAAGATGCTTAGGAAATTATCTACCTAATGAATAAATGCACAAAGATTTTAAGGGTTTATTAACTCTTTCCCTGCCATTGCTGTAATTTTCTGTCTTTCTGTGTTTTCACTGTTATACTGTAGGGGGCGCTATTACACAACTTCTGAAAGAGTACTGAATCTGTTTTAATCCAAGGACTTCTATTTTGATCAGGTTAGAAACTGATTATTAATCACTTAAACCCCTTTATCTAAACCTCTCTACTCTCTACCGTCTGACTCGCACATCCACCATGTTTTTAGTTTTTTTTTTACTTTTTGTTCGCATTTAATAGCTCTAATCGAATCCTCGTCCCACGTGTGATGGGTTGTGGGCCGTTAGAGTGAGCACGGATCTAGACTTCGGATTCCAACCGGGAAGAGAAGACCGTCCGGGTATCTTTGAAGTGCTAATTTTCAACATACTACGATTTGGGACGCACTCATTTTAATTTGGAATACTATGTCGGACAGATAATATGCATTTTCATTTTCTCTTTTCAAACTAGTTGAATACATGATTTATATACTTTCGACTACAGAAGAGTTCAGTTCAAAGTTGTGGTGCGAGGCTGTGCATCTGTGTTCCTATTTAAACAGATGCCAGTGAAAGACCAACTATACATAATCATTATCTATTTTCACCACTCTGACCTAGAGCTGGATTAACACGGCAGTTCTGATCCTACCTAATTCATCCATACATATCTGTCAAATCATCCTTCATAAAGCCTTTAATCCAAGGTGACAGTGAGGCTCGCCACTGTCTTAAACTTGCATTGAATAACATATTGAGCCTATTATAATATCCATAATTATGGTGCTCTAAATTGGATGTATAGGAATGTGTGTACAGTTCTAACTCTTGTAGTATGTACAACGTATTAATTCTGAAACTTTGCAGTATTGTACTGATCTTGATTCAAAATGTTCTCACAGCCTTCCTTTACAGCGGTAGTAATATATACATCACATTAAAACTCTCATCAGAAATCTTGTTTATTCAGTTGAAAAATACTATTTTGAAATTCATTACCATCACAGATCAATCAACACATAAACAGAGCGATTTCATTTGCAAAGTGCTTTTTATTGTTACGTTGCCTTGAATACATGCCTCTACAATCACAACAAAGCCAGTATAAGGAGTCCAGCAGTAAGAGAGTTAAGATATTTTTTCCTTTTGCTGCATTTTAGGAAGAAAAACAAAAAGAATCTTATGCACCATTACGCTGGACTCGCTGGATGTACTGAAACTGGGACATGGTCTGTCCTCTCTCAGAACTGTCTTTTGGTTGAACCAATTGGGTTTTGTAAAAATACAAAAAGGAAGACTGACAGACGATTTTTTCTGCAAGTGGTAGCGGTCGCTCGTTTCCCTGGGCTGAGCGCTCCGTGGTCTCTGAGTGGGTTGCCGTCGAAGCCCAGTGCATGTCGCTGCTTGTCGTGTGTCACGTCCGTGTGTTTATGCTGGGGACACGGAGCTGGACGACACGGAGGAAGCCTCGGTCTTGGATGCAGTGGTGGAGGCGCCCTCTTCCTCCTCGAAGGGGTTCTTGCCGCAGCACAGGGTGGTGATCATGCAGTGGCGGAACTGCTTGTTCAAGCAGATGTAGATGAGCGGGTTGTAGACAGCAGAGGTCTTGGCAAAGAAGGCTGGTATTGTCATGAAGACTGGCCCGAATTCGGTTCCCTGGTGGGTGAAGATGTACCAGGCCACGCTGGCATAGGGGAGCCAACAAACCAGGTAGGCGAAGCCCATGAGGATGACCATGCGGGTGACCTCGCGCTCGGCCCTCTGCGTGGTCTCGGACTCCTGCTGCTGGGCAGCGGCTTCTTTCACAGTGCAGACCAGACGCCCGTAGCAGAAGAAGATAACAATGAACGGGATGAGGGCATGGACAAGGAACATGTAGATGACGAAGGACTCGTTGTTGTAGCCCTCGGCACGAGTGTAGTAGTCGACTCCGCATGAGCATTGCATGCCCTCGGGGATGTAGCGGGACCAGCCGACCAGGGGAGGCACAGCGCAGGAGCTGGCCATGACCCACGTGAAGACCACACCCATGATGGCGTGGTTCTCTCCGAAGCGGAAGTTGCTGATGGGCTTGCAGACGACAAGCCACCTCTCGATGGCCAGCGCAACAATGGACCAAAGCGCTATTTCACCACCCAGGGTTGCGAAGAAGCCTTCGAGGTTGCAGCCGAGGCGTCCCAACACGAAGTAGCCATGCATCGAGGTGTAAATCGTTGTGGTGAAGCCGCCGAACACCATGAAGAGATCGGCGACGGCGAGGTTCAGCAGAATGTAGTTGAGGGGTGTACGCAGCTTCTTGTGCTCAATGGTGACATACAGAGTGAGGAAATTGATGGGGAAGCCGGTGAGAATGAGGAAGAACATGTAAGCGGCCAGGCAGGCGTATCCCCATGGTTCCACCAGGTAGTACTGGGGATATTCGTACGGGCTCCTAACAACGCCGGTGGCATTGGACATAGGCACGTAGAATGCCGGTCCCTCTGTACCGTTCATGACTGCGGTTGGATGTTGTGCTCAGCCCCTTCTGCGGTAGTCTTTGGATGACTTGGCAGGAATGTAGAGAAACGAGGCAGGACCGTGCTACGACTGGTTGGGGCGTTCATGCACCCCGCTTTATAGAGACTCGCTCGGGATTAGCTGATGTTTCCAGGCTGTCAGCACCAGTCTATTTAGGCCAGAGCTAATAAAATAATCCCTGCCATCATTGCACTGCATATCTGGCAACTTATCAAGTTATTAAGGTTGTACCTGACCAGCAGGTAAGCAGTAATAAAAGTAATATAAAAGGTAACAGTTTAGTTTAAGGTCCAATTCTCACTATGAACTAGTTGCTTATTATCATGCATATTACTAGGATATTAGCTGTTTATTAGTACTTATAAAGCACATATTAATGCTTTATTCTGCATGACCATATTCTACATCCCTAAATCCTTTAACGGTAACACTGTATAATACTGTTCCTTCATTAATGATTAACTACACAGCAACAAATGAGTAACACACTATTCACATTCTAGTAACTACTATTAACTAACAAGAAACTCTGATTAACAAATTAGTAAGTAATATCGCTCAGTTGAATGTGGTAGTTCACTATTAGCTAATCAGTAACTACTATTTTGTTTAAACCACCCAGAGAGCTATTATATACAGGTTCAAAATATAATAATGCATAATTTATAATAAAAGGTAATGGTAACCCACTAGTAATGAATCAAGTGTTACTACATCCTTCTAAAGGAACTACTAATTATTTGGATCAGTATTCTAAAGTGAAAAGCATGATAAGTACCTAATATTGATTGAAGTCATTGTAAGCTTTTGAGATTTTTGTAAGATTTTGGATAGTAATTCCTTCCGATGGATTTAGTAACACTTTAGTCATTACTAGTGTGTTCCCACGATCTTCACTTTAGAATACTGATCCAAATAATTAGTAGTTCATTTAGAAAGATGTAGTAACACTTGAGTCATTACTAATGGGTTACCATTACTTTATATTATACCGTTGTATATTACCATCATCTAAAGTGACCAAAAAAGCTGGCCCTGTTGGGTTGCAACATGTAAGCAACAATGTAGAGGCCCCGAATAGTATTTGGACACTTAAAAATACATGAATAATTCCAACAAACAAAATAGTTTGACAACAGACAACAAAATATCAAACCAATGGGTATTTTTGAAGATAGTACAAGCTCATTTTAATCAAAACATTTGACAAAAGGAAGTGTGTTTGGTTTGAAATTACACAATATGCAAGTTATTCAAAATGAAAACAGTATTTTGACACTTTATTGTTGTCAAACCATAAAATGTTCAGTGTTGCTGTGATTATCTGTGGTGCATTAGTACTAACAAGGTATACTGGGTTAATGTGAGCTAAATAACTGAACCAAGGAGAACCAAAGAAAAGTAAAAGGCAGAGGTCGAGTTTGCACATTACTAGATCCTTAACAATACTATTGCAGAATATATTGGTCTTGATAAGTTGTTTTTGTTTTCGCTAGTTTGTGTTTCCAGGGAGTGAACTCATGACCTTGGGGATATTAGTGCCATTCATTCCACTTGAGCTAAAGGAACCAGAATGCTGGAAGTATCTTTAGCTACTGTTCTTGGCAACACTTTATTTCGATAGTCCACTTTTGACATTCTAATAACTATAAGTAACTTTGCATAACTACATGTCAACTAACTCTCATTAGAGTATTAGTCGATTATCTGCTAACTCTTTATTGCGATGCTCCTCCAACAGACATTCGACTGACTACAAGTAACTTTGCAAGTACAGGTCAACTTATTCTACTAACCTAACAGTGTCTACTAATGCTCTAATGGGAGTTATTGACATGTAGTTGCAAAATCACTTATAGTAGTAAAACTGGAGTATCGAAACTGGAGTATCGAAGTAAAGTGTAACCCTGCTCTTATTAACTGACCAAATATAGCACATCAAATTTAAATAAGAATATTAATTCAAGAGTAAGTACTTCTCCTTAAAGACGAAAATACTTGTAAAGCGTTTTTGTATTTTGTGTGGTGTCAGGTGGACTACGGTTACCCTTGGCACTTTGAAATGCCTGGGTAGACATGCTCAAGGCTCAGCATATTTCACACAGGTGGGTTTTATGAAGAGGATTTATGGATTACAGGAGAGTTACTCTACAATGAGAAGCCTTAAGCACATTAGCTGTTCACTAGTCTGTCTGCAATCCACACTGCATTGGCTGCAGGGCAAAGAGGGAAAGGGAAATTGTTCCTAATTGGTCAGTATAGTCTCTCAGCATTCTGTGCAATAATTTACAAATATTTCATCATAAAACATTCACACAATCTACAGTACAATATATTTATTGTACTGTAGATTGTGTGAATGTTTTATGATGAAATGATACTTTAGTACAATATATTTATATATATATTATCAGTTATTTTAGTGTCTGCATTTTGCGAGTTCAGTTTAGATTTTACACACTTTGCAAGTTTGAAATTTCACAGTAAAAATGACTCTATTTAAAATTAAATCATTAATTTTCAGGCCATCATATATCAGAGCAGTAACTGTATATCGGAAAGCACATCTGAAGCACAACTTTTTGTAACTCGTTTTCAAATTGAATTGAACCTATCTATTTAATACTATGTGAAACTGTCACATATGACACGTTTTTCCCTACTCAATATATTATAATAGTTTTATGTATATTGGAGGTTTATTAGGTGTACTTGTTGTCTTGTCTATTTTATTCCTGTTTTAATGTGTGTATGTCTTTAAGTGATACTGGGTCTGCCTGTCATGTGATGTGGCTCTCCTGTCCAGAAGCATCTTTGGTCCATCACTTCTGTGGATGGTATATACACCGGTGGACAGGGTTGGCGCCAGGGCATACGGGCCCACCTCATTAAAATAATAATCACACTTCAGTAAACCTATTTTTAGGCAAAGATTAAGCATTGCACTCTATAAAAACCATCACGCCATCATACTAACCGGCACTAAAGAGCAAAGCTACACATAAAGCACTCTAGTAAATAATAATGACCAGCACTGGCCACAGTGACAAAGACAAAAAAGCAAAAAGACATCTTACCTTTAGAAAAGTTCCAGGCGACGAGTGGTCGTGTTTCAGAAATTTTTATTTACATCTGTTACGTTATTTCTCTGTAAGGTCCCACTTCAAATGCAAGATACACGAGCTGAGCCTAGCGAGTGTGGATGCTCTTCTGTTGACCGTAAACACCTTGAGCACAGAAAAGGAGTTCTCACACACAGCCATAGTGATTGTGACAGCGAGTTTAAGTGCAGACAAAACACTGGCCATAGCTTCAAGTTGTTTGTGTTATTGAGAGAGAAGTCATCATCTGCTGGCTTTCTGTTTGGATTCTGGAGATATATTGCTGTGCAACGATGCACTCCATTTCCACAATGCTAGAATTTGTTAAATCCATGATGGGTTTTATGGACTTTACATCTTAAAGGTCTTATTTTCTGGAGTCAAGAGCGGCAATGCAGTGACCAACTTTGAATTATGTTCACTGAAGCACACTTACATTTCACCAAGAATATGATCCAAAGCACTAAAGTACAGTCTGCGTAGCTCCAATCTATCATTGATGTTGGCAGTTGTTTCTTCAACTACAAACTCACTCAGGGTCTTATTTACCGGTCAACTCCGTGTTGCTGGGACAGGTGTATCTGACGTGTCCCAGAGAATGCAGAATTCATCTTCACTGCGGAGATGAACACATTGCGCACACATTCGCCAGCTGAAGATTCATGCCAGGTCTTCATTAAAGGTCTGTATCCTCTCCTTGTTTGAGCAGGATTGACAAAAACAAAAGAACTACAGGGTATCAGGCGTTTTAATTAGAGGTTGTTTTAACTGAAAGGTCTTCTGCCATTCCGAATAGCAAAACATTGAAGAATGATTAAAAATGCTGTTAGTTATTCTGTTAGACAGAAATTTGACTGTCAAAATACAAAACAAACTGTAAATGTTTTAGTGCATGCACACACTCAGAAATAGTTTAGCCCATTTTTACGCATTTACATTTCATAACACAATTCTTTCAAATTGAAGTGAGAATTTTTTTTATAATATTACATGATTGAAACTTCAAATATATTATTTTATATGTATATTTAGGGCCCAAGCCTTGAAAAGGCGAAGGCCCTATTGTTTTCCTAAGGATTATTCTTTATTATTATTATTATTATTATTATTATTATTATTATTATTCTTTATTATTATTTTACTACCTTTTGGGGGCCTTAACGTGCTCGAAAACTCTTGAAACTTTGCACACGGGTCAGAACCCGCGGCCATCAGGGCCGGGCTGAAGATGGTACCCGGGCGTGGCAGGGGGGCTCGACAGCGCCCCCTGGAATGGTGTTTGAACACTTGTCCATATATCAAACACGCTTGCATGTAATAATCTGAAACTCGGTACACTTATAGATCTCATCGGGCCGAACAACTTTCGCGCTATAAGTTTTACGTCAGCCCAACAGGAAGTCGGTTATTATGGGTTGTTTGGAAAGTCATTTTCTTTATTTTTCTTACGACTATTTGGGCAATTTTGGGGCCCTTAACGTGCTCAAAAACTCTTGAAACTTTGCACACGGGTCAGAACCCGCGGCCATCAGGGCCGGGCTGAAGCTGGTATCTGGGCGTGGCAGGGGGGCTCGACAGCGCCCCCTGGAACGGGGTCCGAAAACTTGGTCCATAAATCAAACACGCTTGCATGTAATAATATGAAACTCGGTACACATATAGATCTCATCGGTTCATATATCCTTTGTACTTTTACTTTTTACCCCAGCCCAACAGGAAGTCGGCTATTATGGTTTGTTTGGAAGCGTATGCCCCTGGAATTCGATATACTCCTCCTAGAGAATTCAACCAATCGCCACGAAACTCGGTCAGCATGAAGTCAAGACATTGAGGATGAAAAATTGCCAGGGGATTTTTGATATCTCGAACGGTCTGGCCGTGGCGAGGAAACGAATTTATGGCGAATAATGGAAACAGGAAGTGTGTTATAACTTCTGCATACATTGACTGATCTTGATGAAACTTCAGCAGTGTGTTCGCTGTAAGAGGCCGATCACATGGATGTGACTATTGTGAGTCAAAGTTATAGCGCCACCAACTGGCAGCAGGAAGTGTGTCACTTTCAAAATGCTTTGAAATCACCCTCTTATTTTTACCCGATTTGCTTCAAACTTGATGTGTATAATGTAGACACTCGCCAGATGTAGACCTGTGAAAGGATTATTGATATCTTAGATACTGTTGCCGTGGCAACGCAGCAAACTTTAATATTCTTTTTGGATGCTTTTGAGACTCTTAGCATGCCTGAAAGTGCTTAAAATTGCATGAAACTCGACAGACAGATCACATTTATTAGCCAGTAGACATGTGCAAAGTTTCAGAAACGGGCGTGGTGCAGGGACTCAGTAGCGCCACCTTTTGACAAAAGAGGGGGAGTTAGGTCTATAGTTTTACCTACAATCATAAAACACGGTACGCATATTGTTCAGATCAAACTGGACAACTTTCTAATTAACTGTCATTAGCTCAGACCAAGAGGAAGTCAGATATTTTAGTTTGAATGTGGATGTTTCTGAGAAATTTCTCTCCCTCTCTCTCCGTCTCTGTGTGTGAGGGATTTGTGTATTGCTTTTAATGGATTTCAAGGTTTCAGGGGCTTTTGGGGCTCATAACGTGCTCAAAAACTCTTGCAATTTTGCGCACAGTTCAGAACCCACGGCCATCAGGGCCGGGCTGAAGCTGGTACCCGGGCGTGGCAGGGGGGCTCAACAGCGCCCCCTTGAACGGGATCCGACTATTTGGTCCATATATCAAACACGCTTGCATCAATTAATATGAAACTCAGTACACATATAGATCTCATTGGGCCGAACATCTTTCCCCTGGTCAAGTTTTACGCCAGCCCAACAGGAAGTCGGCTATTTTGGGTTGTTTGGAAAACGTTTGCTGTGGATTTTAAAGTACTCCTCCTAGGCAATTCATTCAATCATCGCCAAACTCGGTGTGCATGAAGTCAAGACTTTAAGGATGCTAAACTGCGGACGGATTTTTGATATCTTGAACGGTTTGGCCGCGGTGAGGAAATGAATTTCCATGACTAAAATAGGACATATAAAGTGTGTTATAACTTAGTTAGTTTTACCTACAGTTACAAAACTCAGCGCGTATATTCTTCTCCTCAAGCTGAACAAATTTCTAATTTACAGCCATTAGCTCAGACCAACAGAAAGTCAGATATTGTAGTTTGAATGTGGACATTTTCTCTCTCTCTCTCTCTCTCTCTCTCTCTCTCTCTCTCTCTCTCTCTCTCTCTCTCTCTCTCTCTCTCTCTGAGCCAATATGGCAAGCCGTTTTAACATTTAATCATTTTAACCTACTAGTCTCTATTTTCATGCTACTAGTACTTATTTTTTAGATACTAGTATCTATTCAATTAAGTACTAGTACTTATTCATTAGCGACTAGTGCTTGTTCTTTAGTACTAGTGCCTATTCTTTAGATACTATTGCTTATTCTTTAGATATTCTTTTGAATATGTATTAGAAGCTAATGAATAAGTTCTGGTATCTATTTAATAGGTACTAGTATCTAATGACTTAGTACTAGTGTTTATTAAATAAATACTAGTATTTATTAATAGGTACTAGTATCTAAAAAATAAGTACTAGTACCTAATGAATAACTACTAAAATGTAATATATATGTACTAGTCACAATTGGAATACATACTAGTCAGAACTGAATAGTTGATATCTAAATGACAGATCCCCATAGAAGTCAATGGCAAAAAAAAATGTCTTACTAGTAACAAAAGAATAGTTACTAGTCACTATTGAAATAAGTACTAGTATCTAATGAATAAGTACTAGTATCTAATAATAAGTACTAGTAACTAATGAATAAGTACTAGTAACTAATGAATAAGTACTAGTAACTAATGAATAAGTACTAGTAACTAATGAACAAGTACTAGTATCTAATGATTAAGTACTAGTACCAATTTAATAGCAACTACAATCTAATGAATAAGTACTAGTAACGAATGAATATGCACTAGTATCTAATAAATAAGGACTAGTATGTAATGAATAAGTACTAGTATCTTTAAAAAGATACTGTGTGTGTGTGTGTGTGTGTGTGTGTGTGTGTGTGTGTGTGTGTGTGTGTGTGTGTGTGTGTGTGTGTGTGTGTGTGTGTGTGTGTGTGTGTGTGTGTGTGTGTGTGTGTGTGTGTAGGGGAGGTGGGCTAGATTGACCATTTCACTGCTATGTGGTTTGGCCTGCATTGAAAAGGAAAATAAATGTCTTAAGCCTTGTATTTTTTAAATAAGTTTTATTAATAAAGTAAAGGCATATAACCAGTTTAATTGTAGTGCATTAACAATAGTTTTATATAATTAGTTTATTAATTAAATTAACTTGGTCCATAAACTTGGTCTGAAAATTTGGTCCATAAATCAAACACACTTGCATGTATACTATGTACTATAATAATATAACACTTGGTACACATATAGATCTAATCTGGCCGTACAACTTTCGTGCTCTATGTTTTAAGCCAGCCCAACAGAAAGTGGGCTATTTTGGTCTGAATGTGGATGTTTTGCAAAACCAGCTTGTACATTTTTACTCACTCCTCTGAAGTGGTTTATTTTATTCCCACCAAACTTTTTCAAAATGATGAAAATACATTAAAGATGCTAAATTGTGAACGCATAATGAATATCTCAAATGGTTTTGCTATGGTGAGGGATTAAAGTAATGTAAAAAAGAATCAGGAAACGTCTCATATCTTTCTAAAATGTAATTATACACCATTTAGTTTTATATTTCTTTATTATTATTATTATTATTCTTTATTAGGGCCCAAGCCTTGAAAAGGCGAAGGCCCTATTGTTTTCCTTAGGATTATTTATTTTTTTTTTATTTTATTTTTCTTACGACTATTCGGGCACTTTTGGGGCCCTTAACGTGCCCGAAAACTCTTGAAACTTTGCACGCGGGTCAGAACCCGCGGCCATCAGGGTCGGGCTGAAGATGGTACCCGGGCATGGCAGGGGGGCTCGACAGCGCCCCCTGGAACGGGGTCCGAAATCTTGGTCCATAAATCAAACACGCTTGCATGTAAGAATATGAAACTCGGTACACATATAGATCTCATCGGTTCATATATACTTCATACTCTTACTTTTTACCCCAGCCCAACAGGAAGTCGGCTATTTAGGGTTGTTTGTAAAATGCATGCAATGGAATTTAAAGTACTTCTCCTAGAGAATTCAAAGAAATGGCACAAAACTCGGTCAGCATGAAGTCAATACATTGAGGATGAAAAATTGCCAGGGGATTTTTGATATCTCGAACGGTTTGGCCGTGGCGAGGAAACGAAATTATGGCGAGAAACGTGAAACAGGAAGTGTGTTATAACTTCAGCATACATTAACTGATCTTGATTAAACTTCAGCAGTGTGTTCGCTGTAAGAGGCCGATCACATGGATGTGACTATTGTGAGTCAAAGTCATAGCGCCACCAACTGGCAGCAGGAAGTGTGTCACTTTCAAAATGCTTTGAAATCACCCTCTTATTTTTACCCGATTTGCTTCAAACTTCATCTGTATAATGTAAACACATGCCAGATGTAGACCTGTGAAAGGATTATTTAATATCTAAGATAATGTTGCCATGGCAACGCATCAAACTTTAATATTCTTGTTTGATGCTTTTGAGACTCTTAGCATGCTTGAAATTGCATGAAACTCGATAGACACATCACATTTATTAGCCAGTAGACATGTGCAAAGTTTCAGAAACGGGCGTGGTGCAGGGGCTCAGTAGCGCCCCCTTTTGACAAAAGTGGGGGGGTTAGTTTTATCTACAGTAACAAAACTCGGTATGTATATTGTACTCTTCAAGCCGGACAACTTTCTAATTTAAAGTCATTAGCTCAGACCAACAGGAAGTCAGATATTTTGGTTTGAATGTGGATGTTTTGGAGAATTTTCTCTTCCTCTCTCTCTGACCCTACGTCTCTCCGTGTGTTTGGGGGGAGGGGGATTTGTCTGCTGAGTGAGAATGCTTTTATTTTTGTTTTTCAAGGTTTTGGGGCCCTTAACGTGCTTGAAAACTCTTGAAACTTTGCACACAGGTCAGAACTCGCGGCCATCAGGGCCGGGCTGAAGCTGGTACCCGGGCGTGGCAGGGGGGCTCGACAGCGCACCCTGGAATGCGATTCAAACACTTGTCCATATATCAAACATGCTTGCATGTAATAATATGAAACTCGGTACATATTTAGAGCTCATCGGGCCGAACAACTTTCGTGCTCTAAGTTTAACGACAGCTCAACAGGAAGTCAGCTATTATGGGTTGTTTGGAAAATGCATGCTTTTATTTTTTATATACTTCTCCTAGAAAATTAATCCAAACACCACGAAACTCGGTCAGCATGAAGTCAAGACACTGAGGATGATAAATTGCCAGCGGATTTTTGATATCTCGAACGGTTTGGCTGTGGCGAGGAAATGAATTTATGACTAAAAAAGGACACATAAAGTGTGTTATAACTTAGTTCGTTTTACTACAGTTACAAAACTTGGCGTGTATATTGTTCTCTTCAAGCCGAACAACTAATTTACAGTTATTAGCTCTGACCAACAGAAAGTCAGATATTGTGGTTTGAATGTGGATTCTGAGAATTTTCTCTCCCTCTCTCTGACAGAGAGAGTGTTCCCTGCCACTCTCTGTGTGTGTGTGTGTGTCTGTGTAGGGAGGGTGAGATGGGGTCTCTTCGGGTGATATTACATATGTGACTGAGGATGTTGTGTTTTATTGCGAGTGTACACAAATATAAGTAAGCAGTCTGAATGATGTCCTGTATGAAAAAAATGACGGAGTATGTTTCCACTGTTCACACACACACACACACAGTTCGATCGCGCCCGCGCCTCTCTCTCTCACACACGCGCGCACACACACACATACACACACAGTTCGATCGCGCCCGCGCCTCTCTCTCTCACACACACAGTTTAATGGCGCGCGCCTCTCTCTTAAGCTGGAGTGTGTGTGTGCGCGGGAGGGAGGCGCGCTGGCGCGATCGAACTGTGTGTGTGTGTGTGAGAGAGAGAGAGAAAGAGAGAGAGAGAGAGAGAGGCGGGGGTGCGATCGAACTGTGTGTGTGAGAGAGAGAGAGAGAGAGAGAGAGGCGCTGAAATCATTTTATACGGAAATCAATTATTTATAATTCAGATGAGAATAAAGTTAGTGTTATTTAAAATTAAGGAACATTTAGTTTTTCTTTTCTGAATATCATTAAAAAAGAAAAGGCAGAGACAAACTAATGATAAATAATCTTAAGATATTATATCGTATGCTATGTGTTGTGAATACACCCATGTTAAACATTAAAATTTACTTCCATTGCATATCATAGAACTCATAAGTGTAAAATATAATTACATTAATAAACCTGTACAAAGACCTCCAGATAAATACTGGGCTTCTATATTTACACATTTAAGTGCTGCAAAACATATTGAGCTATGACATCCTACGACATAAAAAATTATTCTATATTTAAATTATCTCATATATGTAGCTATTGTGGTTCACGATCATAGGCCCTGTCCCAAATGGCTCACTTTATATGAATTTTCGGTCTTGTGTAGTTATTTCATGTGTCCGTTAAATCCATGAGACTGTAGGGTGTCTCATTTTTCATTTTAGGTTTTAGAAGGTTTTTCACGCATACTTTGTGGTTGATATATGCCCTCGATGCGCACTTTTGCAGAGCCCACACTGATGCAAGCTCTACAGCACACAACAGTCAAAGCAGGGTTATGTTTTTGCATGTCGTGCACAATAACCCTAAAGGCACCGGGGTGGCGGCTTGTTTATATATATATATATATATATATATATATATATATATATAAATATAGCTGCGAGCAGCGATGAAGGGCCAAAGCCGGTGGCACCACCATCCCGGTGCCTTTAGGTAACTAAAGGCACCGGGGTTGCGGTGCCACCGGCTTGGGCCCGTAATCGCTGCTCGCAGCTATATTTATTATTATTATTATTTTACTACCTTTTGGGCACTTTTGGTGCCCTTAACGTGCTCGAAAACTCTTGAAACTTTGCACACAGGTCAGAACCCGCGGCCATCAGGGCCAGGCTGAAGATGGTACCCGGGCGTGGCAGGGGGGCTCGACAGCGCCCCCTGGAACGGGATTTGAACACATGTCCATTATATCAAACACGCTTGCATGAATTAATCTGAAAATCGGTACACATATAGATCTCATCGTTTCATATATCCTTCGTACTCTTACTTTTTACGCCAGCCCAACAGGAAGTCGGCTATTATGGGTTGTTTGGAAACTCGTGCTTAGGAATTTTAAACACTTCTCCTAGGGGATTCACCCGATCGTCACCAAACTCGGTGTGCATGAAGTCAAGACATTGAGGATGAAAATTTGCCAGGGGATTTTTGATATCTCGAACGGTTTGGCCGTGGCGAGGAAACGAATTTATGGCGAATAATGGAAACAGGAAGTGTGTTATAACTTCTGCATACATTGACTGATCTTGATGAAACTTCAGCAGTGTGTTCGCTGTAAGAGGCCGATCACATGGATGTGACTATTGTGAGTCAAAGTTATAGCGCCACCAACTGGCAGCAGGAAGTGTGTCACTTTCAAAATGCTTTGAAATCACCCTCTTATTTTTACCCGATTTGCTTAAAACTTTATGTGTATAATGTAAACACACGGCAGATTTAGACCTGTGAAAGGATTATTGATATCTTAGATACTGTTGCCGTGGTAACGCATCAAACTTTTGAGACTCTTAGCATACTTGAAATTGCATGAAACTCGACAGACACATCACATTTATTAGCCAGTAGACATGTGCAAAGTTTCAGAAACGGGCGTGGTGCAGGGGCTCAGTAGCGCCACCTTTTGACAAAAGAGGGGGAGTTAGGTCTATACTTTTATCTACAATATTAAAATTCAGTATGTATATTGTTCATATCGAGCTGGACAACTTTCTAATTTACAGTCATTAGCTCAGACCAATAGGAAGTCAGATATTTTGGTTTGAATGTGGATGTTTTGAAGAATTTTCGCTCTCTCTGTGAGAGTGAGAGGGAAAGGGAGGGGGGGATTTGTCTGCTGAGTGAGAATGCTTTTATTTTTGTTTTTCAAGGTTTTGGGGCCCTTAACATGCTCGAAAACTCTTGAAACTTTGCACACAGATCAGAACCCACGGCCATCAGGGCCGGGCTGAAGATGGTACCCGGGCGTGGCAGGGGGGCTCGACAGCGCCCCCTGGAATGCGATTCGAACACTTGTCCATATATCAAACATGCTTGCATGTAATAATATGAAACTCGGTACATATTTAGATCTCATCGGGCCGAACAACTTTCGTGCTCTAAGTTTAACGACAGCTCAACAGGAAGTCAGCTATTATGGGTTGTTTGGAAAATGCATGCTTTTATTTTTTATATACCTCTCCTAGAGAATTAATCCAAACACCACGAAACCCGGTCAGCATGAAGTCAAGACATTGAGGATGCTAAATTGCGGACGGATTTTTGATATCTCGAACGGTTTTGCCGTGGCGAGGAAATGAATTTATGACTAAAAAAGGACACATAAAATGTGTTATAACTTAGATAATTTTACCTAAAGTTACAAAACTTGGCGTATATCATGTTCTCATCAAGCCGAACAACTTTCTAATTTACATCCTTTAGCTCCGACCAACAGAAAGTCAGATATTGTGGCTTGAATGTGAATTCTGAGAATTTTCTCTCCCTCTCTCTGACAGAGAGAATGCACCCTGCCATTCTTTATGTGTGTGTGTCTGTGTGTCTGTGTGAGGAGGGGGAGGGGGGGGTCTCTTCGGGTGATAGTTTAAACACAAATTCATACATAGGGCCATACTGCCCTCTTGTGTCCAAAATTGTATTTATACGCACTTTTATTTATTTATTACATGTATTACGCACACACACACACACACCCAGTTCGATCGCGCCCGCGCCTCTCTCTCTCTCTCTCTCTCTCTCTCTCTCTCTCTCACACACACACACAGTCTCTCTCTCTCTCTCTCTCACACACACACACAGTTCGATCGTCTCTCTCTCTCACACACACACACACACACACAGTTCGATCGCGCCCGCGCCTCTCTCTCTCTCTCACACACACACACACACACACACACAGCTCGATCGCGCCCGCGTCTCTCTCTCTCTCACACACACACACATACACACACACAGTTCGATCGCGCCTCTCTCTCTCTCACGCACACACACAGTTCGATCGCGCCCGCGCCTCTCTCTCTCTCTCACACACACACACACACACACACACACACACACACACACACAGTTCGCTCGCGCCCGCGCCTCTCTCTCTCACACACACACACACACACACACAGTTCGATCGCGCCCGCGCCTCTGTCTCTCTCTCTCTCACACACACTTTGCAATGATGTTGTCCTCTATGAACAAAATGACGGAGTATGTTTTTGTTTCCACTGTTCGATCGCGCCCACGCCTCACACACACACTCACACACACACACACACACACACACACACACACACACACACACCGACACACACACACACACACACACACACACACACACACACACACACACACACACACACACACACACACACACACACACACACAACATATAAACAGTTGTGTACTTTTTTTTTTTTAGAATTCTTTGATGAACAGAAAGTTAAAAACAACAGCATTTATTTGAAATAGAATCTTTTGTAACATTATAAATGTCTTTACTGTCACTTTTTATCAATTTAATTCCTCCTTGATGAGTAAAAGTATTGATCCATTTTATTTATTTCCCCCAAAAATTTAAATAAAAATTCTTACTGACCCCAAAGTTTTGAACGGTAGTGTTTAATGTTACAAAAGATTATTTTTCAGATAAATGCTGTTCTTTTGAACTTTCTATTCATCAAAGTATCCTGAAATAAAAATGTAAATAACTGTTTTCAACATTGATGATAATGAAAAATGTTTCTTGAGCATCAAATCATCATATTATACTGATTTCTGAAGGATCATGTGACACTGAAGACTGGAGTAATGATGCTGAAAATTCAGCTTTGATCACAGGAATAATTCACACTTTACTATATATTTACATAGAAAACAGCTGATTTACATTGAAATATTATTTCACAATATTACTGGGTTTGTTTTGTATTTTTAATCAAATAAATGCAGCCTTGGTGAGCATAAGTGACTTCTTTTAAAAACATTAAAAATCTTACCGACCCCAAACTTTTGAACGGCAAAGTATATATTTATAGCTACGAGCAGCGATTACGGGCCCAAGCCGGTTGCACCGCAACCCCGGTTTTAGCGCCACCAACTGGCAGCAGGAAGTGTGTCACTTTCAAAATGATTTGAAATCACCCTCTTATTTTTACCTGATTTGCTTCAAACTTCACTACTATAATGTAAACACACGGCAGATGTAGACCTGACCTTTCAGAAGGTTGCTCACACATACTTTGTGATTGATATGTGCCCTCGATGCGCACTTTTGCAGAGCCCACACCAATGCAAGCTCTACAGTACACTTCTTTTTCGACAGTCAAAGCAGGGTTACGTTTTTTTGCATGTCGTGCACAATAACCCTAAAGGCACCAGGGTGGCGGTGCCACCGGCTTTATATATATATATATAAGTAGTTCTAACCCGCCACCTTGTGTCAAGATGATTTATGACCCTATGATTGACAGGTGGGCGGTGCTAACCTTTGACCTTCCGGAGGATGTTCCGGAGGCCCCTTTGATGTAGGGATTAACCTTTGACCTATCGATCAATCAAGTTGACAGGTGGGGGGGCTAACCTTTGACCTTCCGTGGTCCTCCGGAGGTCCTTTGATGTAGGGATTAACCTTTGACCTATCGATCGATCAAGTTGACAGTTGTCTTTGCCCTATTGACCTTTGTATTATACGTCAAGTTGCCAGTTGTTAGGGTTGATCTGGGTTTGACAGTTGTCTTTGATCTGTATTATGATGGATGATTTTGCCATTTAGTTTTACCCCTATTGACCCCCGGGGACTTTTTGCTTTGGGAAATTCCCTCCACGCCAGCTGTGTCGGGGTTAGTGAGAAAATAATTTTTCTAATGTTACATATAGATTAGAGTTATCTTTTCAAAACAAAAATAAAATCATCTTACCGTTTCAGAGTTGAGGATCTTTTGAAAAAGTTGAAAAGAGTTCCTCTTTTGGAAAGAGTGCCTTTTGCATTTTGACAGTCTTTGAGCTAAATGTGTGTGACATCCGATATCCTGGCATTCCTGAGTACGCTATATAAATGGGGATAGTGAGAAAATATCTTACACTAACGTTGAAAAGCACTGATCTTTAAAATTATATAAATGAAATGGTTAATAAAATATCTTTTCAAAACAAAAAATAAATACATTTTCACCTGGGTTGAAGAAGAAAGCTATACAGTTATGAACGGATGATCAGAAATAAAATCATCACTTATTTTTTCACTGTGGTGAAAAATAAAAATCAGCTTAGCATTTCAGAGTACTGAAGAAATGGATTAAAGTTGACAGTCTCTGAGCTAAATGTGTGTGTGTGTGTGTGTGTGTTTCCGACACCGGGGGATGTATCCATGGAGCATCGTTTTCACCTGTTGTTCTTCACGATTCATACTAATTTATGGTCGCGAGCATATCCTGAAAAACAACAACTGTGTAGCAAGCCTCAAAGGAGCCGGTACCGCTGTACGTCGCAGTCTGGGTAAATAACAGTGCCAGTTCACCCTACCGATACGCTTTCCAATTAAAAACATCGTATCTCAAGAGAGGAGTGTCTCTTTTGTGACAGTTTTGACCTTCTATCCATGAAATACGGCAACAAATGCTGGATAGATCTCTGAGAAACGACCTCTCTGTGAACTCTCCTGTACCATTCATAGAACACGCACGCCATCTAGCGGACACACATAGTTCTAGCTTTTCCCATACATTTTCATTGCATCTCAGAATGTATATAAAGAGGTGACGAGTCGAACCCCTGGCAAACCATATCTTGTCCAAACTTCAAGACTGTGCAGCTCAACTCATCAACATGCAAAACAGTAAGTATTTTCTCTTTATAATTCTTTTATGCTATGGTGTTTTTCACATATGGTGTAAAACAATAGATATCATTTTTTAAATATGAGCATTATATTCATAAAGTATGATTATTAAAAATATTTGCGGTACAGATATTAAGTATCATAAACTATGATTTTAAAAATATCAGTCTGTTTATCCATGCATATGTACATTAGACTATGGTGTTTTACATACCGTGTTTTAAAAATTCACATCAGTCTTTATTTCCATGCTATGTTGTTTTAAAAGATTGTTTTTCACATGGGGTGAAAAACAGTAGATATGATTTTTAATAATATGCAACATCGCATTCATTTATCATAAAGTTTGATTTTAAAAATATGGACCATTGGTGATTTTAAACACATCAGTCTGCATATCAATGCTCATGTGTATTAATATGAATTATCATTTGATGTAGTGGGTATGTGAAAACTTTTTATGTGAAAAAGCTTTTATTATGAAAATCATGGATCAGCCGTCGGCTTACAACAACATACTTCACACTTCTACGAATGTATTTGTGTGTTATAATGCAGCGCTATCTCAACATCTTTTAATGTGAAAAGACGGTGATATATATATAGCGTTATAATTTAGTAAACCGATGCTAGAACGTAAAGTAAACTCGTGCTAACCATGTGGCATGCTGTTAGAACATTGTGTTGGTTAGCATCTCGTGCTACACTGCTAACGGGTCTCACACATCGTTATGGGGGTATATCATTTTGCTTTTGTCTGTATATGTTTCAGAAAAACATTGCTGATGCTTCTGACGGTATACTGGTAGATATTTTACCATAAAATCATCGTTTTAAACACTTTCTGAAGCGTCGCATTCAGGTATGGAATGGATATGCTTGCCCTAATGCCTTGAGCACAAACAACATCCAGTTCAAAGACAAATAGCGCCCCTACCCCTCCGGGGGTATAAATGACATCCAGTTCACAAGCAAATAGCGCCCCTATCCCTCCGGGGGTATAAATGACATCCAGTTCACAGGTAAATAGCGCCCCTAGTGTCCTGAAATGATATACCATGTCACTCTTATGGTTGGAGATGGTTTTGTTTTAATCTACCTATTTAAATGTTGATGTGATTCATAAATGTTATTCATTTTAAAATTATAGCTGTGTGTGTGTGTGTGTGTGTGTGTGTGTGTGTGTGTGTGTGTGTGTGTGTGTGTTTGTGTGTGTGTGTGTGTGTCTGTGTGTGCGCACGTCATCAACCATATAAAACGGACCACCATGCGGCTTCAAATCATAATATGTTTTTTCCCCTCAGATTCAAACGTCGAGCTGAACGCATTTGATGGCATATGTGAGAACTTATTTTCTATTCTTTATAAATTAAAATCGACCTATTTTTTATGCATCTTTATTTATTAATTTTAATTTATTTTAAGTTTCACTTATTTTTTAATTCACAGTGCCTACTCATGGGTTTGATACAGACAGCGCTGCAGATGGTAAGAACAAGATCCACCTTCAACGTAATGTTTTATGTTTACGGAAATCTAACGTTTTATTTATTTTTATAGATTTCATCCAATTCGTCACACAGCCTGGATTCCCAGTGGTCGACCTTACTCAAGACGAGGATGAACAACGCACCGTCGTCGTAACAGATAGACGAGACGTAATCGGGGATCAAATAGTTCCTACCCCCACAGCTTTAGACCAACCAAAGGAAAAGACTAGAAAAACGAATTATTTTGTACCCCAAAACAGCCCTGAGCTGTTTTATGGTGAGCCTATCTACATGTATTAACATTTAAACTCAAATTTGTCATACCATTATGATTGATTGTTATATTTCCACACAACAGGTTCGGATAGAAGCCATGATGATGATGATGATGATGGCGACGTGACTGGCTGGGGTGTGACTCAACTCCACGCTTGGGATCAGAGCTCTTGGACGAGCGAGCGTGGCGAAGCGTCGACCTCGAACGCCGGTCAGACACCATTTCATTTTCACCAATCGTCGGAAGAGGAAGAGATCGATGTTGAAGAAGTAGCGCTGAGCCCTCAACCGCTCGATGAACCATCCAACAATACCTCTCTGATTCGCGAGCTCATTAATTCAGTAGATGCATCTCGCAGTGAGTTTCGCGAGGCGTATGCGGATATAAACAGGAAATTTGATGCGATTTTTGAAAGGGTGGGCGAAAACCGTAGCAGAATAGATGCCTTGTGTAGCGAGCTAAGGTCCTCTAACATCGAGATACATAGCAGATTTGATCTTCAGGATCGTTTTTTTCAGAATGTGAGCGATGAAATATTTCACCGCATCCGTATCATCCAATTAATCATGGATGAGTATTCTGATAGAAACGAGCATATGTCAACGCAATACCAAAGTGAAACGCTGCTCAGGCTTCGTCTTATACACAACGTCATAGATGAGATGTCTGAGTACATTTAATAGTTTACTCACAATCCATTTTGTATTCCTTTAGATCATGTATTGATTTTATACTCTTTTGATTTTATATACTCTTATTATTATATTTCATGTATACGCTATGCTATTTTATGTATGCTTTGATATGCTCTATGATTTTGTAATATCTCATGTTTTATACTCTGTGATTGTTTTATACTCTGTGATGTTAGTCTGAATTTCAAAATGGATGGATCAAAATACTTTTTTACAGACGCTCGTCAATCAGACCAATCTGACACAGAACTGTCTCCAGAGGAGCTTGAAACGATAAGTATGCTTCCAGATTCTTTAGAACAGTATCTTAATGTAGAATCGTCACACCCACCTGCTGATTTGGATCTTTTTGAATTAGCCGTAAATCCAGATATGAATCTCTATGACCCACCCGTACAACGCGGTGCAGGGTTAAATACCCCACCCACTACCACCGAACCAGTCCCAGATCCTGATGACGATAGTGTAGAACATCCTACCGGCGATGATAATACTCCTACACATGATCGATTAAGCCCCCCCGACATTGACGCGTTGATTCGGCGGGGTGGGTTCGTTAACGGATATCACGTTTTACCACGACCTCGTTTCAATAGTGTATCGTTAAGAAGGACCATGAATCTGAGAGCAATCAACTCTACAGATCTGGCCGATTATCATCGTCGCTTACACGACACGCTGAGCGAGATTGTTACTTTCGCTAGAGATTTTGGGGGGGACGTACCCGTGATCAATTTGACCGTGTCAGCCTCCAGTCTCCAAATACCCATCAACGCTGTTTTAACCGATGGAAATAATTATGACCCTAATTTGCTTTACGATCAAATTGAAAAAGTTTTACAGAGCGACGAACAGTTATTATCGGACCAGGCCGTGGAGATAGAAGCTACCGTTGTTATGAACAGGCACGGTGGTGGCCGACGTAAACTCACGGATCTGGCCATTGAGGAAGTGATCAAAAGAAAAAAATCGAGTTTATTTTCCCCCACAAATATCTCAAATAATTTGTGTTTCTCCATCTGTCTCGCCCGTTTTCTTAACCCACAACAACCCGAGAGTGAGTTAGAAAAACTGGCTACCACCATCCAAAACAGTGCAGGCTTCTCAATCCAAGATCCAATTGCTTTTAGCGACATAGTCTCGTTTGAACGAGCGCTAGACATTAAAATTGTGGTATTTCACAGATCTAATGCCATGGTCCTAGAAACGTACAAAACTTGCGACGAACCCCATCCGAAAACGGTGTTCCTCTATCTCGATAACGGACATTACTACATGATCTTGAATTTACCGTCGTTCATCGGTTCGCAATACGTATGTGAATTCTGCTACAAAAGTTACACCAAACGCAGAGACCATCGATGCAAACACGTCTGCAACATATGTTTCGACTCAGAATGTTACACCTACCCTAAAACGACCATACACTGTCTAGATTGCATGCGTTACTGTAATTCGTACTATTGCTTCGAAATGCATAAAAAAAAACCCACCTCCTGGTCAGGAAAACCCCGCCTGTAATCTTATAAAATACTGCAAACTATGCAACAGACGTTACCAGGTTAAACCGGGAAACAAGAAAACCCAACACATATGCGCTCCGGACAAATGCGTACATTGTCGCGAAATTCTGGTGGATGAGGGAGAACACCAATGCTTCATACAACCCCTAGCGCCTAAGGAATTTTGCGAAAAATACATTTTCTACGATTTTGAAACACGTTATGAAAATGGGAGGCACGTGGCTAATTTTGTTTGCGCGATCACGTTCCAAGGTGAGAAATTTGTAGCTCGCGGTACGGGCTGTATATCTAAGCTAATCAATCGCTTCAGACAACCTCGATATGAAGGCTACTGCTTCATAGCTCATTACGCCTCCAGATTTGACTCCTTTCTCATTCTGGAGTATTTCTGCAAAGCCGGAATTTCTCTGGAAGTTATCATGCAGGGATGTAAATTAATTTTCATGTACGATGAATCGTTTGGACAACGTTACCTTGACAGTTATTCATTTTTTCCGCTAGCGCTAGCCAAAATGCCATCTGGGCTAGACTTGACGACTACTGAAAAAGGTTACTTTCCCCATCTGTTCAACAGGGTTGAAAATGAGAAGTATTTCGGACCATACCCCGACAAAAAGTTCTACAACTACGATAACATGTCGGATAAAGACCAACAAAAGTTCGATGCCTGGTACACCACGGTTCAGGGTAAGCTCTTTGACTTTAAGAAAGAGCTGAAGAATTACGGGGTTAAAGATGTGGTCTTATTACGAGAAGGATGTATGAAATATCGCCAGTCGTTCATCGAATGCACCAAACTTGACCCTTTCAGTTTTACGACGATCGCTAGTTGCGCGATGGGTATCTTCAAAACACATTTTCTCGAGAAAAATACACTGGCTCTCACGCACAACAAAGCGTACATTCGACAGAGCAAATGCTATTCAAGTGGGTCGATAGAATGGTTGGAGTATGTCAAAAAGACTCGAAATGTCGACCTGGATCACGCCTTAAACCGCGGCGAAGTATCCTTCGGTAAGTACTTTTTAGACGGTTACTACGAACAGGACGACATTAAGTACGGTTTAGAATACAATGGTTGCGTCCACCATGGACACTGCTGTCGCTTTGAACCCCATCAGACACACCCCTTGTCGGGAGTACCTTATGGGGTTCTCAGGAGACAGTTTGACGATAAGGTCGAAATTCTGCAGAACGCGTACGGTTTGCAAATCGAGGTTCTGTGGGAATGCGAATGGAGCAAAATGAAAAAGACCGATCCCTCCGTGATAGAATTTATGGCCAATTATTCGGCCCCCGAGAGATTGATACCGCGAGACGCTCTGTTTGGCGGCCGAACTAACGCTTATAAACTCTATCACAAGGTGACCGAAGGTGAGAAAATAAGGTATCTCGATTTCACCAGCCTCTACCCCTTTTGCCAGGCTAGGAAAAGCTATCCGATCGATCATCCACAAATCATTTTCAAAGATTTTGAACCGATTGAAAATTATTTCGGCCTTATCAAAGCGACCGTGTACCCTCCCCGCAAATTACTGCACCCGGTTCTCCCTTACAGATGTGAAGGAAAACTCATGTTCCCGTTATGTAGAACTTGCGCTCACGACCAAAACCAGATCACTAGCTGTACACACACGGATCAGGAAAGATCTCTGTCGGGGACCTGGGTAAGCATCGAGCTTTTAAAAGCTGTCGAGAAGGGTTATGTGGTAGCCAAGATAGACGAGGTTTGGCATTTTCCTCAGCGGTCAGACACGTTGTTTGTCGATTATGTCAAAACGTTTCTGCGTTTGAAGCAACAAGCGTCAGGGTACCCGTCGCATGTGGTCACAGACGCTGAGAAAGAGACTTACATTCGCGAGTATTTTGAAAAAGAAGGGATTCAACTCGACCCCGAAAAGATCAAGTACAACGCCGCCCAGCGGGCAATCACAAAATTGATTCTCAATTCGCTTTGGGGGCGGTTCTCGTTAAGACAAAACCTGCCTCAAACGACCCTGGTGAACGACCCCGAGGATTTCACCAGAATCGTTTTTGGTAATACTGACACGTTGTCCTATTTCACATTCGTCTCGGACGACGTAGCTCTCGTTCAGCATAAACCTAACAAAGATGATGTTTGTAAGGCGCGTGACGTTAACGTGTTTCTAGGGGCGTTTACAACGGCTCACGCCCGACTGGAATTGTACGAATTGATGGACAGACTCGGCGACCGACTTCTTTACTCAGATACGGACTCCGTCGTCTTTGTGTCTAGGGAGGGAGACTGGGAACCGCCTCTAGGGGATCACTTGGGGGAGCTGACGAGCGAGCTAGACGACGGTGACTACATAACGTGTTTTTCCGCAAGTGCACCTAAATCGTACGGGTACAAGACGGCCAAAGGTAAGACGTGCATGAAAGCTAAGGGTATAACCTTGAATGCAAAAAACTCCCGAGCCATCTGTCTGGAATCCCTGATTGGTCTGGTCGACGGCTATGTGACATTGCACGATAGTGCCAAACACATCCTGGCTCACACCGAAAATATCGTGAGGAATAAAAAGACTCTCACATTGCACAACAAATCAGTCGTTAAAAGGTTCAAGGTGGTGTATAATAAACGCAGACTTTTACCGGATTTCACCACCCTTCCTTATGGCTACTGATCAGATAATGCATAGAGGGTCTCAGGGTGTTTCCGATTTTGATTTCAGACTTCAACATCCATTTAGTTGCGTTATAAGCGGACCGTCCAATTCTGGAAAGTCTTATTTTGTAAAACTCTTGTTGGAAAAGGGTTTGACTATAATCTCCAAGAAAATTGAAAACATTGTATGGTTGTATGATTGTTGGCAGCCTTTGTACGATGATGTACTGAAATTGCACGACATTAAATTTGTGCATGGAATACCCGAGAGTCTGAATGATGATGATTTACTCCCCGTTCATAAAAAAAATCTTCTCATCGTGGATGATTTGATGCAACAAGCTAGCACCAACCTGGAACTCCAGCGCGTATTTACGCAATATTGTCACCATCGGAACCTCAGTGCCATCTATATAGTGCAAAATTTATTTGCACAGGGTAAGTCCAGTCGAACCATCAGCTTAAACGCCAATTATATGATTTTGTTTAAAAACCCCAGGGACGTCAATCAGGTAGCGATGCTAGGACGACAAATGTACCCGGGAAACACAAAATACTTTATGGAATGTTATCACGACGCGGTCAACCGATCTTTCGGATACCTATTGATAGACTATAAAGCGAAAACTCCAGAGCAGTACCGTCTCAGAACAGGATTGCTGTCCGACCGTCAAGTGGTTTATATCCCGAAAAAAAGAAGAACCTGATAAATCGTCATGTCCGCCAGACTTTGTAAACATCTGCCGGTGTTAAAACTGCTACATAAAGCGTCTCCTAAACAACGACGCGTTATTTTACAATCGGTGTCCGACGAATTCATTTTATCGCTGTGCGAATTGGCGCTAAACATCCTCTACGGCACGATCCCGGTCAATCGCCAGCAGTACCAAAAACTGAAAAAGAGAAAAGCGGAAATCAAATTTGTGGCCGATAAAAAAATTGGCATAGAGACCAAGAAACGAGTTATCAACCAAAAGGGGGGGTTCCTTTTACCTCTATTAAGCGTCGCCGTCCCGTTCCTGACGAGCTTGATAGCCAATCGATAGGATGGAGTACGCTGAGAAGATGTATTTAGTCCCTCAGCATCAGCTGGATAAGATGAAAACTGAAAATGTACGTGAGAACATTCAACAGACTGTGGAAAACAATTTGGACGGTGCCATAAGAAATATTTTACATCGCACCGATTTGAATCCGTACGAAAAAGCCAAACTTTACACCAATACCCTAAGCAGGTTTTTGACCATCGTTAGACAAGGGGATCGTGAGACCGGGGTTTTAACCCTCTCGTTACCCCATACGGATGACGATCATAAAGATGCGCAAACGCCTACCGCCCCCCACACTGCTAATGTTGAAGACGGTGTTGCTGAGGGGGCTGTGGTGGACGAAGTGCTGAAGAATGTCCCTTCGAGAAGCGTGAAAAACAGTAGATACATATTAGACAAGATGTCTAAAGCTAAAGGACTAAGCGGCTGGAACGAATCGGGGGAGTTTGTGTTCAAGGGTAAAGTCGTACCAGGTTCACACATGGTTGATTTGTTAAAAAATGTGACGGCCCCCCAAAAGGTTCGGGATGACCGGAGACCTCTAGGATGGTCGGAGTTTCTACAGGCTTTTGGCGAGTTAAACATTCCTTTTTCTACCGTACCGAATCAACAGGTCAGGAGCGTGATTAAATCTCTAAAGAGTAACCCCATCACCCCCGCCACCACACCCGATGTTAGACCTTATAAAAAGGCACGAAAATATTCACGCTACAGGACTCCGAAAGACTCTGTGTTTAAAATATCGACCGGTGATCCGAGGCAATGGCTGGAATTTTAACGAATGTATCTTACGATTAAATAAAGACGATAAAATATAAATGGTTTTAAGATTTTTTATTTATAGATCAAACATGTTTGCACACAGGATGATATTTTATCATTACACACATGCGGTCTTAATCTCTTCACAAACAGGGATACCATTTTATCATTTTTAATATAATCGTCGGTGTATAGTTTCATCACATGGGCATAGTCACAACCTTTAGCTAAATGATATAGAAAAAACAAACAGTGCTCCCCGCAGGTATTGGATGAATAATCCTGGACTTGTCTGTCGGAATATAATACTTGGGGGTGGTTGGTCGCTAGAAAGTGATCGATGCAGGTTGGGAAGCGGGGGCTGTTGGGTGGATTGCCAAAGCTGTCGAAAAAACAAGCGGGCCCCTCTTCGGGTAAATAAACGGCGATCCAATGTTCACCGGGTAGCCGAGCAGGGTCGGTGTTAATGATCCCCATCGCAGGTAAGGTCCTCACAGGTTTTTTGGGTAGTTGATCGCTCGGTAGAACCCCAAGAAAATGTGTTCTGCACGTCATTTTATCCACGATAGCTGTGAGTTGAAGCGTGTTCATCTCTCAATAGTAATCGATCAGCACCTGTCTGCGGTTAGACACTTCAATGAGAGAATCAAAAACGGCGTAAATTATTAAGTTAACAGTATTCGGCAGCGGTTGTCTGAAACGTGCTTCGACTCTGATATTTCCGGACTTGATGAGCGAAATGTGTTGGCCACACTCTTCATCAGGGGTGAGGTTAAACGCATAAAGCGTGTATCCGTTCATGAAATCGTCACTGTTGATACAGAGCGCGCGGTCTTTAAGGTGTCTACCGGTCGCCATTGATAGCTGATAAAATTCACGCGCTGCCAGACCGGCTTCGAAATTAGGTTGTAGAGGTTTAGCGGGGAATTGCTGAGAGTCGACGTAGACGGCTAAGAACTCCAGATTGTAATGTTTGAACGCGAATGGATTTTTTGTGTAGGATCCGGTGAATGCGTCATTGTCGACCATGGCGATGATGATAGACTTTGGTAATGTTCCTAAAAACAGATTTTCTTGATTCAGAACACGAGACCCGTTAGGGATTGAGAACGTTTTTAGACAGACCCTGTCGACGGCATACTTGGCCGTTGTTGACAGTAACGCCTGTGCGTGAGCCAGTCTCACCGGGGGTGAAACAGACACTTTCTTGACAAATAGGGATGCTGCCGTTATATTTAATTTGTAAGCAATGTCGTCGGCCCTCATCAGGCAGAATTCATCTTTTGCTCGAATAAATCGCAGCTTAACATCCACCCCATTCAGTAAAAGTTTCTCCTGGAAGAATATATCAGCGTGTATGGGGGTAAACAGTTCCACCTCCCTGCTCCGACTGGTATAGGTCGCCCTCTTTGTCAATCCAGCGTTATTGCCCGGGGGGTCATGAATGTCCATCTGACCCGCGGAATCTTTGTGAAACAACGATGTGGAGAACAGAGATTCCAGCGTATCCTTACCGTAGTTGAGCAGACTCTCTATGATACACCGATAAGGATAGGTGCTTGAGCTTTGAGATATCAGACGATCACCCAGGGTTATGTCGACTTGTGAAAATATAGTAGCTCCCGGGTAGTTAATCAGCCCGACCCTAGCCGGATGCGGGATATCCCCCCCATCAGGGTCCGTGATTTTCACCCGTAGATAGAGCATGGTGTTATTGAGATCCAGATAATCATCCCCGTTTCCCGCGATAAAAAACTCTATCGGGGCAGAGGCCGAAAGGGCCGATAACGGAGCTACTTCTAAATAGCTGTTTTTCTCGATGATGGTCTGTGTCAGAGGTACTGTAAATAAGTCCAGCTCGGACTTGATGCACTCCCCCGACATACGATGCAGTAACGCCATTTTAGAATATGGTTTTTACCCCTCTCTTGACCGACGCGTTTCGCCTAACAGTCTTCTTACGCTTTCTACTTACGAGTGAGCGCTTGTTTGATACACGTGTTGTTTTCTTCCTTTTCACCCCCGATTGACCACGCCTTCTCACACCGGGAGGTTTGGACATTCTCTTACGGGCCATGACCATCAGACCGGACCCCCCTTGAGCTTTAGCATCATTGTCATGCGAACGCATCAATACGTTTGAGAAGACGTCGGATGCTATATTTTTAGCAGCTGATTTTAGGTGGGGCTTTGCTATGCTGAAGCCTCTTTTTAACAGAGGTACGGCCATCCGGAACAGACCTCTAAAAATACCCCCTAAGCCGCTACCGTACATAACCCCTCCCCCGGCATAACCGGGTAAAGCTCCGCCGGCTTGGTTTTGGTAGTAGGCAACATAGTCCGGACTCTCTCTAGGTCTATAATGATAATTCATTTTTTGGTTTAAAGTGCAGTTTTACGATGACTTTCCCGTAAGTGAAGGGTACTGGCTTGTTTTGATCGTCCTTAACCTCTATGGTGATGTCGGTGATGTGATCCTTGGCGATCGATGCGTAATGCGGCTTGTCGTATCTAGCAATGACCGTGTCATTGGTTTTACCCGATATATGTACGCATCTCAAAAGGGGTACGTGAGAATCGCCGACCACTTGATATTGGATAATGTCCGTGTAGACGTAGAATGTGTAGAACCCTGCGTTGATGTCGCATTGATGAGGAGCGTATGTCATAATGGTTTTCGTCAAATCTGCTTCTTTATCGTAGCTCGATTGTCCGAGATAGCCCCCCCTCGCTGCTCCTAAAATAATGCCGAGTCTTCCTCGGAAGTAGAGTGAAACGTTGGGTTTTGCCACCAGAAACAATTTGTTTTTTATTTCATCGTGAGTCAATACCCCATGATTTAGGATGAGTTGATTTATAACACGAATGATGGCGCGAATATTTGGGTAGTACCCTCCGGCTATGTTTAATTGCATCGCTCTGTTTTTTTTAATCGTATCACCATCCGGCTCAATGTTTAGGGTGAAATATCCTTCTTTGTCGTTAAAGCTATACCAACTTCTAGGATATTCGATTTCGGCTAGTCCGACTTGCCAGGGTCCTTTCAAGCTTATAGCTTTTGGTAGTCTGGTTGTATAGCTGGATATTCGATTTTGGGGGTAAACCCACGACGATGCGTTGCACGGTAGCGTGACGTAGAACCCATGCTCGTCCATGACGGTCCTCGACTCGTATGATCTCATCCGTTATGGTTGATGCGTTTTAAGGAGATTGCAAGTCCACCACAGTTTTTTTATCTACGTAGCTGTTAAATTTTGAAGGCCATCCTAGCCATTTCACTAAAACAAGCGTAGATTTGCCTTGTTTTTTCTGCCCTAAAATCTTTTCCACCTTAAAAGATTTGTTTTTACTCACAATTATTTTTTGCAGCTCTTTTTCATAAAAAACCCCTTCGAGGACTTCGCCATCATAATCGCTGAGTCTGTAGACCGGGGGGTGGCGCGGAATACATGAGGATACGGTGAAAAACTCTTCCGTGTAGTTCTGCTCGTAACCTTTGGCGAACGGACCTCTCACTTTAGAAATCCTGACGACGTCGCCGACTTTGAACTTTAATACGGGTTTCTCGGTCTTATTCTTCTTTACATCTCCGTACAAGTTTTGAAACACTTGACCCTCATTGACTCTGCTGACGTCCACGGGTCTCATTCTGATACTGCGATGATAACTGGTATTGTACCCCTGAATAATGTCTTGTAAAACATCTATGTATCGTCGCGAATTGGTGGCTGTTAAAAATCTCCACATGCGACTTTTTAACGTTCTATTAAATCGTTCGACGACGCTGGCTTTCAAATCGGTAGCGGTAGCGAAATGATTAATGCCATGTTTTTTCATTAGATTTTGAAAATGTTTGTTAAAAAATTCCTTTCCCTGATCCGTCTGCAATTTCTGCGGGACACGACCCTCTTCGAGTATAGACTCGAACGCATTAGTAACCTCAACCCCGCTCTTATTCTTCAACACCTTGGTCCAGGCGTGTTTGCTGAAAACGTCTACGCAGGTCAACAGATATTTATGACCGTCATTATCCCGGGCATAAGCGGTCATGTCGACCAGATCGGCCTCGAATTGACAATCGATTCCGTATACAACCACCCTATTTCGTTTGTATTTTATCGGTGCTGTTTTGTGCAATGTGTAAGCATCCTCCCCGGCCAGCCATTCTGAAACCTGTTTATCGCTTAGACGGACTCCGCTATCTTTTAAGACGGCATCTTTTAATCGTTTTTTTCCCCCTAAAGAACCTGAGTTGGATGGTGTATAATAAGTCTTTTTCATGAGCTCGGACATGATGATGTTTCAGCCGCTGTGAAAGAATGAGAGGTGCGGATGATTTGAATCAATCTTTTATTAAAAAAAATAATGAGGTTACAGGATAGACACGCTAAGTAAAAATGGTTATAATGAATATAATACAATCTAAGTAAAATGAATATAATACGACACACAAAGTAAAATGGTTATAATGACATGCATGATCAAAGTAAAAAATGAATATAATACAACGGTCTAATCACAATCTAGCCATAATAAAAAGTCACGGAACACAAACATGTTTCTGTCTAGGACATAATCGGTAAACAGTTCAATAATTCGGTCGACGTTGTTAATCAATTGACTACGTTCGACCATCTCCTCCTCATCGTCAGTGTCTAACCCTTTTGACTTTTTGACAAAATGGATACATACATCGACTACAAACGTGAACATGCTCAATGTATCATAGACACTGATGTCAGGCCGTGAACCGTACATCCAATCGAGAACCTGTTTTATCACATCGCATACTGGCTCATCATTGTCAAGACATGCGGAGGTCATAGAGTACCATGTATTGTTACGACCCAGACTTCTTACATTTATTATCATTTTCTTGAGATTGGTCTCACGTGTAGTGTCGTCATCATCATCACGTGGAATTTCAAACGGGGAATCGGCTGCCTCCTCAATAATCTTGTTCATAAGACCGATGATCTGGTCTTTGTAATGATCTTTAAACATGGATGCGATAAAGTGCGTTATACTACCCGCAACACCCATGTCGGAGGAGGTTTGATCACTCGCCATTCACGATGGAGAGACCTTCCCAGAGATCAACGACGTCGTAGATGATCTCCTTGCAGGGTTTGTCCAGAAGTCTCCCCCTGATTTCTTCTAGCTTGCCAGTGATGAATGGTTCGTCTTTTAATTCACGCAGAATAGCTCCGACTGTTCCTTGAATACGGTGGGGTCGAGATTTTAACCCGCACCGGTTGAGGATAATAGTGATGATGGTGTGAAAATTGGGTTTAAACAGCTTGCCTGACAGTTCGTCAAAGTGTGTGTCGAAGAAGTAGGTAGAGGGGTCAAACAGGCACGAATGTTGCAGCTGGCTAGGATGATCGATCGCACACCCCTCACATTCCTCCTTGAGCTTATCACCAATGAGATGTTGCAGGAGCACCACGACCGCTGCTTTTATGATTTTGAATCCGACGTCGCTGAAACATCCGTCTGTAGCATCGGACTCGTAAGTCAGGTTGTGAGATCCGAGCTTTTTGTCGGATGGCGGTGAAGGTTTAGTGCAAGCACAGTCACACTCGAGCTCCAAATCCCAGTCTAAGCGACGTTTGGTAGTTTTAGCCTGAGCCCAGTCGTTTTGGAGGTCTGATGGTTCAGGGTTGATAATGTTACCCTGAGCACAATCGTTTTCAAAGCACGGTGTCAAGGCTATGCGACGTCTGATAGTTTTGGCCGGGGCCCAGTCTTTGTGGATGTCCGATGGTCCGGCGTCGTCGGTCAGAATATGGTCGATCGCGTTGTCGTCAGGTTCGAGAATGCTGCCAAAAGAGATACCGCAGCTGCACACGTGCGCGGGTTCTAGACCTCCGTCTTCAGCCATGGTTTATATGTGTTTGCTCGGGTGGGTCTGCTCGCCGGAATTTATGGGTGTAGAAGAGGGGCGGGGCGTTCTAGACTTTCAACCACGGTTTATAAAGACGCTTGGGAGGGTCTGACAGTTGAGCTTTACGATGACTGTAGTGAATGGCTGTGGACGGCATAGCGAACGAACTGCTTCGTGCGCATCTCTCGGGGTGGAACAGCTGCACTTTGATTTTGTTGTATCCGTCGTGCATGTCACACCATTTGAACATTTTGTCGATGGTTGAAAAAACAGTACTCAACAGATCCAGATCGCACCAATTGAACACAAATTGCATTTCGTACAGATCATGATGCTCGTTAGGCCGGATGACTCCTGATCGAGTGCTGTTGAGCTTTGTCTTGTCTTTACAGCAGAATATGTAGACGGAATCATTCGGCTTCTTTTTAGTATGGTCACCTACCACACGGTACCGGGTGTTCGGACTTACCCCATCCCACTCGGCAGTGTACAAAGGCTCTTCGCCGATGTCGTGCAGATCCTTCCAGACATACGTGTAAAATAGAGTCCAGTCTTTTTCAGGAAATACAACGCATGCGTCTTCCCCATGCTGAAACTCACCTACACCATCAGCGGTGTAGAGTATAACAATTCGTGAGGGTTTATGAAATTTGTACCCGAATACACGGTTGCTACACATCATATATTCCGCTTTAGTCCATTCCGAAGTTTCATGGAGAAAGTTTGTCAAACGGACGTGGCCGATGGGCTTTCTCGGGGCCATAGTCAGACTTTCCATCATCTTACTGGTCAGCCCCATCTCTGAGGTTTTAGGGGAGGATGAACCGTTCATGCTCTCGTAGCTCATGTTTTTCCCTTTCTGGTCTGGCTACAACACACAGACCCATTTATATAGCGTACTCAGGAATGCCAGGATATCGGATGTCACACACATTTAGCTCAAAGACTGTCAAAATGCAAAAGGCACTCTTTCCAAAAGAGGAACTCTTTTCAACTTTTTCAAAAGATCCTCAACTCTGAAACGGTAAGATGATTTTATTTTTGTTTTGAAAAGATAACTCTAATCTATATGTAACATTAGAAAAATTATTTTCTCACTAACCCCGACACAGCTGGCGTGGAGGGAATTTCCCAAAGCAAAAAGTCCCCGGGGGTCAATAGGGGTAAAACTAAATGGCAAAATCATCCATCATAATACAGATCAAAGACAACTGTCAAACCCAGATCAACCCTAACAACTGGCAACTTGACGTATAATACAAAGGTCAATAGGGCAAAGACAACTGTCAACTTGATCGATCGATAGGTCAAAGGTTAATCCCTACATCAAAGGACCTCCGGAGGACCACGGAAGGTCAAAGGTTAGCCCCCCCACCTGTCAACTTGATTGATCGATAGGTCAAAGGTTAATCCCTACATCAAAGGGGCCTCCGGAACATCCTCCGGAAGGTCAAAGGTTAGCACCGCCCACCTGTCAATCATAGGGTCATAAATCATCTTGACACAAGGTGGCGGGTTAGAACTACTTATATATATATATATATATATATATATATATATATATATATATATATATATATATATAAATATAGCTGCGAGCAGCGATGAAGGGCCAAAGGCGGCAGTACCGCCACCCCGGTGCCTTTAGGTAACTAAAGGCACCGGGGTTGCGGTGCCACCGGCTTGGGCCCGTAATCGCTGCTCGCAGCTATATTTATTATTATTATTCTTTATTATTATTATTTTACTACCTTTTGGGCACTTTTGGGGCCCTTAACGTGCTCGAAAACTCTTGAAACATTGCACACGGGTCAGAACCTGTGGCCATCAGGGCCGGGCTGAAGATGGCACCCGGGCGTGGCAGGGGGGCTCGACAGCGCCCCCTGGAACGGGATTCGAAAACATGTCCATATATCAAACACGCTTGCATGAATTAATCTGAAAATCGTTACACATATAGATCTCATCTTTCATATATCCTTCGTACTCTTACTTTTTACGCCAGCCCAACAGGAAGTCGACTATTATGGGTTGTTTGGAAACTCGTGCTCAGGAATTTGAAACACTTCTCCTAGGGAATTCACCCGATCGTCACCAAACTCGGTGTGCATGAAGTCAAGACATTGAGGATGAAAATTTGCCAGGGGATTTTTGATATCTCGAACGGTTTGGCCGTGGCGAGGAAACAAATTTATGGCGAATAATGGAAACAGGAAGTGTGTTATAACTTCTGCATACATTGACTGATCTTGATGAAACTTCAGCAGTGTGTTCGCTGTAAGAGACCGATCACATGGATGTGACTATTGTGAGTCAAAGTTATAGCGCCACCAACTGGCAGCAGGAAGTGTGTCACTTTCAAAATGCTTTGAAATCACCCTCTTATTTTTACCCGATTTGCTTAAACCTTTATGTGTATAATGTAAACACACGGCAGATTTAGACCTGTGAAAGGATTATTGATATCTTAGATACTGTTGCCGTGGTAACTTATCAAACTTTAAGATTCTTTTTTGATGCTTTTGAGACTCTTAGCATTCTTGAAATTGCATGAAACTCGACAGACGCATCACATTTATTAGCCAGTAGACATGTGCAAAGTTTCAGAAACGGGCGTGGTGCAGGGGCTCAGTAGCGCCACCTTTTGACAAAAGAGGGGGAGTTAGGTCTATACTTTTATCTACAATCTTAAAACTCAGTATGTATATTGTTCATATCAAGCTGGACAACTTTCTAATTTAAAGTCATTAGCTCAGACCAACAGGAAGTCAGATATTTTGGTTTGAATGTGGATGTTTTGGAGAATTTTCTCTTCCTCTCTCTCTGACCCTACGTCTCTCCGTGTGTTTGAGGGGAGGGGGGTTTGTCTGCTGAGTGAGAATGCTTTTATTTTTGTTTTTCAAGGTTTTGGGGCCCTTAACATGCTCGAAAACTCTTGAAACTTTGCACACAGTTCAGAACTCGCGGCCATCAGGGCCGGGCTGAAGATGGTACTCGGGCGTGGCAGGGGGGCTCGACAGCGCCACCTGGAATGGGATTCGAACACTTGTCCATATATCAAACATGCTTGCATGTAATAATATGAAACTCGGTACACTTATAGATCTCATCGGGCCGAACAACTTTCGTGCTCTAAGTTTTACGACAGCTCAACAGGAAGTCAGCTATTATGGGTTGTTTGGAAAATGCATGCTTTTATTTTTGATATACTTCTATTAGAGAATTAATCCAAACGCCACGAAACTCGGTCAGCGTGAAGTCAAGACATTGAGTATGCTAAATTGCGGACGGATTTTTGATATCTCGAACGGTTTTGCCGTGGCGAGGAAATGAATTTATGACTAAAAAAGGACACATAAAGTGTGTTATAACTTAGATAATTTTACCTACAGTTACAAAACTTGGCGTATATAATGTTCTCATCAAGCCGAACAACTTTCTAATTTACATCCTTTAGCTCCGACCAACAGAAAGTCAGATATTGTGGCTTGAATGTGGATTCTGAGAATTTTCTCTCCCTCTCTCTGACAGAGAGAATGCACCCTGCCATTCTTTATGTGTGTGTGTCTGTGTGTCTGTGTGAGGAGGGGGAGGGGGGGGTCTCTTCGGGTGATAGTTTAAACACAAATTCATACATAGGGCCATACTGCCCTCTTGTGTCCAAAATTGTATTTATACGCACTTTTATTTATTTATTACATGTATTACGCACACACACACACACACACACACACAGTTCGATCGCGCCCGCGCCTCTCTCTCTCTCTCTCTCACACACACACACAGTCTCTCTCTCTCTCTCTCTCACACACACACACACACACACACACACACACACAGTTCGATCGTGCCCGCGCCTCTCTCTCTCACACACACACACACACGTCTCTCTCTCTCTCTCTCTCTCTCTCTCTCTCTCACACACACACACACACACAGTTCGATCGCGCCTCTCTCTCTCTCTCACGCACACACACAGTTCGATCGCGCCCGCGCCTCTCTCTCTCACACACACACACACACACACGCACACGCACACGCACACGCACACGCACATACACACACACACACACAGTTCGATCGCGCCCGCGCCTCTGTCTCTCTCTCTCTCACACACACTTTGCAATGATGTTGTCCTCTATGAACAAAACACACACACACACACACACAACATATTCCATCATTGCAATCTTGACATAGCAGCCTGTTCATTATAGCCTTAATAAAATATAAGAATAAAATAGTCAACCTAACATATAAAAATTGCACTGCTATGTTTAAATAGTCAGTAGTACAATTTGTATCATTCACAGTAAGCACTGCTCCACTGTGATTTTTCCAAGCACATTTTTGCGCATGTAAAGAGGATGATTTTTTCCGTCGATATTGGAACGTGAGTAAAGTACAAAGCCTATAATAAAGAATAGTTTAGCATCCAAATACATCGCAAATGTTGCAACATTTAGATTGTAAAGAGAGATTAACGTGAGCCCAACACCACTTTTACTTTTGTTTTAAATTATTTCGTTTTGGCTTGATTATAGTTATTTTTTTATTCGTGTTCTGTTCTGAATATCATTAAATTTAAAGGATTTGTTGTGGAATATTGATAAGAGGAATGGAAATTTTTATTTTAAAACCAGTATCCAAAACCTGACATGATAAACAAAGAATTTCACACACTTGGAAAAATACTCTTTTTTTGAATGAGTGAACGTGGCTCTTAAAAGAGCCGTTGTTGTTGCCTTTAAAAGGACATGGTAGCTTCATCTTGTGAGCTCCACCTGCAGAGCTTCTCGGAGGTTGTTCAGCAGAAGCTGGTTTCCCTCTGGTGTCAGGTGGACCCCGTCTCTGCACAGATGGAACAAGCCGATGTTTCTGTGGTGAATGCAGCGCATCTGCCTCTCTGCCAAAAAGCCAGATATGGCGCCGTTGATCCACCGCCGGCTCCGTTCAATGCCATAGCCAGTCCTGCCCGTCTGACCTCTCCAATTCAGACGAGGCAGAATGCCAAAAAACACCAGCCTGCTTCTGGGAAACATTCGGCAGACTTCGGCCAGGTCACTCTTTATTTCCCGAAGGAAATCGAGGCGGTTGCTGCCCTCCCGACACAAACTGTTCCCACCCAGATGAATAATGATGATGTCTGGAGCAGGAGCTTTGGCCCTGAGAGAACGCAGAGCTGGAAAGACCTGTTCCCAGAGTCTTCCTCCTCTGCCGTCCCAGGTGATCTCACAGTGGAAACCAAAGTTTGCGTCCAGGCGCTGATCACAGATGTGAGTATGCAATCTGCGGATGATGGAACTCCCGACGATCCATACGCGTGGTGCCATCTCAAAGAAGTGTGAGGGAATGTGATTTACCACCATTATTTATAATGAGTATTGCACGTTTGATTGCCAAAGGGCGGCGCTGTTGCGCATTCTACAAGCCCCACCCAACAGCGCTTCAGACCAGTTCACAATCAATGGCTGCGTTCGGAATCGCATACTCAATGAGTAGGTACTTAATTTCAATGAGTACTTACTTAACGAGCGCTAAAAGAGTAGGTACTTAATGGCCAAATCTCGTTAAGTATGAATGCGATCCGGATATCATTCGCCATGTTGACGTTACATGTGACCTATGACGTTTTCACAAGCGCAACAATTTAAAAGTCATGAGCGACAGGTGCACTAACAGCTGATTGCATCAGTAACTCGACAACTTTACTAGAACGGTTTAGTTCAGCGTTTGAAATGGTTGGCATGTCTGCAATTGTTAGATTAAGGTGTGCACAAAGGAGATGTCGGGCAGCTGCTCGACGATCTCGCCTTTGGAGAAGACTGATGATTTTATTCTCAAACAAAGCAAGTATTACTACTTAAACAATTAAGATTACCCCAGAAAGAATTTCATTACTAGCCCATCCCAACACTTATGCACAATAATTATGACAAATGCTGTGACCAACAGTTAATTATATAACATTATTATAATATATATACATTATTAATGATGTAGTTTTGTAAAACAAGCAAACTTTTGTATTATCATATGACATAGCTATGCATGAATACACGCTAGACAAATGCAGATGATGTAAATACATTTTTATTCATGAAATTCATATTTTATTTACTGACAACAATATGAAACATGAATAAAAATAAGTGAATGAATAAAAGAAATCATCACAATAAATAAATACATATACAAGTCAATACCACATGAAACATTGTTTTTGATTGTTTTGTTCTAACAAACTATGATGTATTTATTGCAGGCAGTGAACCCCACATCATACTGCCATCTCAATAGAGCTGTTCCCATTTTGCGGCTTTATCTTGATGAGGCAGCTGACCACCGTGCCCACCTTCGCCTGTCTATGCCGTCCATCAGGTCCCTGATTGCTGCAGTCAGACCTGGATCTGACCTTGGATGGGAACGGGAGATTGAGGTCCTTGTGTTCCTGCACTGGCTGGCCCATGCAGCATCCTACAGGGTGGTGTCGCAGACCTTCGATATCCCAAAGACCTCTGTGCATGACATTGTGCACAGAGTGAGCAAGGCCATCATGGGAATTTTGAGGAGGGTGATCTGCTTTCCGACCGGAGATGACCTGGAGGCAGTGGGAGCAGGATTTGCACTGCTGTCTGGGTCACCAGCTTTCAGCAGAGTAGTTGGTGCAATAGATGGCTGTCATATCCGTATCAAACCTCCAGCAAATAACTCCCACTGTTACTTCAACAGGAAGCTGTTTCACTCCATCCAACTCCAGGCCATCTCTGATCACCGGGGGAAATTCCTTGATGTCTTTGTGGGATATCCTGGGTCTGTGCACGATGCCAGGGTGCTGAGGAACAGCCCTGTGTATGCTGGCAACCTTTACCCACCTGCAGGCAAGTGCATCCTCGGGGATGGAGGCTATCCTTGCCTGAGTGCACCCATCTGCCTCATCACCCCTTACAGAGAGCCTGTACAGAACCCTGTGCAGGCTCGTTTCAACAGCAAGCACTCCCGTGCCCGCAACATCGTGGAGAGAGCTTTTGGGATGCTGAAGACACGCTGGCGCTGCATTTTCTTCAAGGCCTTGGAGGTGAGCCCTGCCTTCGTGCCTGAGATTGTTGCGTGCTGCGCTGTGCTTCACAATCTCGCTCTAGCCAATGGGGACATCGTTGAGCCAGAGGATGAGGAAGACCATGATGACGGCCCCCCTGATCCCCACAACCTTGCAGCAAGAGTGGGAGAACAAGTGCGGGACAATCTGGCTGCTGCAGTGTCTGCTCCAAACATCCCTGTGCCGGCTCTCCATGAGCATGACTACCTTTAAAACATTAAGAAAGATAAAAATGTTTTAAAATTCATGTTGTCAGCATTCAGTTTCTTGACAAATGTCATTTTATAGGTTTACAATTACATGCAAATATTTGTTAGAGCTTTAAAACCTTTTGTAGTGTAGAGGGATAAACCAATGAACTGGTTAGAAGAAGATTGCTGGTCAATCAGCAAGGCTCTTTACTCCAGGTTTGTCCAGGGTCATTGTCCCTGTAAATAAATGGAGTTAATCACTTTTGATAAAAATATGTCAAATGCATAAATGTGATTGATATTTGTAAAGCATTTTTTGAACCAGTCATGGGCATAAACAGTCAAAGCTGCTTAGTTTGTCAAGGAATTACTATAATGCAAAATGCATCCATAAATTTACTACAATTTATATTTGGTGGGTTAAAGGGTTAGTTCACCTCAACATATAAATACAGCAATTATTTACGGTTTACTATTTACTTATTTAATGTTTTTTATTGTTTAAATACAAAAGGGAATTTTTGTCAAGTTTGTTCTGCTGGTTTCATACAATATCAGTCAATGGAGCCCAACTTTCAGAAGCTTCATGGCATTATTTAATGACGCTTTTGAAGCTTCTGAAAGTCCATTGACTGATATTGTATTAAACCAAACAGTACAAACCTGACCAAAATCACCTTTTGTGTTCAGGAAAACAAAAAACAGAGGGATCAAACAACATCAAGGCGAGTAAATAATGACTATTGAATTATTACTATTATGATTTATTTGCTTGGGTTAAGTAACCCTTTAGTCACTATTTTACTGTGTGTAATTTGTGTAAACAGTCTCAAGTTCAGCTTTGGTCATGGAGGGCTATTATCCAGCAGAGTTTTTCCAACCCTAATTATACACCCCTGAATCAATTTAAACCAATTAATAACTGACTACTTGAAATTTACTGACAGGTGTGCTGGAACTTAACCCTCCAAGCTGGAACTTAACCCTGCCTTTAAGATCCTTGCATGAACTCTGTAAACCTTTAAAAGTCATATAATACACTCCAGTAAAACCAGTGTTTTAAAGTGTTTTTTCTTCTTACATTACACCATACATTCACTAATTATTAATCAACGTTTCATAAATATTTAATTTATGAATTTGATTACAATCTTAAAGTATCACTAAATTTCTAGAAGTCTATAATGTACTGTGAATGCCTAGGAATAGTTTGTTCCCTTTCAAGGGAACTCGAGCTACGTCAAGCTGTGGGAACGCCTCTGCGTGTGTGCGTCATGAAGCACGTATGGAATCAGTCCAATGGAGAGACGGAACGTCATAGGCGGGTGACGTCATCGACCAGGAAACTATAAAGCACCCCCAAAACACAAGCGCGACAGCTTCTATGCCTTCAGTAAGCGCTATATGTGGATCTGTTTCAAGTGTTTTTGTCTGTCACTAAGCAGGAGTTTCACTATTTCAAAAAACTATATATATATATATATATATATATTATATTGAGAGACAATGGCGAGCGAACAGCAATTTAAGAAGTGTGTTCCTCCCTGCTCGCCCTATTTAACGGGCGGGGATACACACAGCTTATGTGTTGTTTGTTTGGGAGTGCAGCATGCCCAGTCAGCTCTCGAGGGGGCTGATTGTGAGCATTGCGAGCGTTTGCCTCTTAGAACGCTCCGCTCCCGCCGATCACTCTTTGAGGAGAGTGGTTCGGTTCGCGATCCCCGCGGATCGGGTCCCGCTCATGCCGAGGCTGAGCGCCGACGTCATTCGTGGGGATCGCAGATGGATCTAACAGCGGGGCTTGAGACGGGCTTTGCCCTATCTCAGCCCTTACCTGTTAGATCCAGTGCCTCAGTCTCGGGTTCGGAAGCACGCTCTGCGGTTTCTTCCCCCCGAACTGAGGCCCCAGTACTGCAACTATCCAGTTCTGAGGATCTGGATGTTGTTAGTCTGGATGCGGGAGATGTCGATGATTCGCCATCTCGCTCTCCCGAAAGTGAGGAGCTTATGGAGGTGCTCACTCGTGCTGTTTCTAAATTAAGCATCGAGTGGCCAGCTGTTAGGCAGGAGTTTAGAGAAAAATCTAAACTAGATGAGAGATTTTTGCCTTCCCGTTCCCAACCTCCACGCCGGTGCTTGCCCTTTTTTCCTGATTTACACACAGAGGTTTCGAGATCGTGGAAAAAGCCCAGATCAGGCTGCAGATTTATCTCTGCGCGCCACCAAGGAGTCGGCCAAGCTAATGGGCCGTACTATGGCAGCCCTGGTGGCCGCAGAGAGACATCTATGGTTAAATCTCTCTGGCATGAAAGAAAAAGATAAAGCTTTTCTTTTAGACGCTCCTCTCTCTCCTCATGGTCTGTTCGGTGATTCTGTGAATACTGTCATAGATAGATTTCAGGAAGAGAAGAAACAATCAGCAGCGTTTCAGAAATTTATGCCTCTTAAAATTCATGTCCCCGGTACTGCTGGGCGGGAGCAGTCCAGGGCGTCAGTCAGCTCCTCACATAGGGCGCAACAGAAGCAGAGTGTCGCGTCTCGCGCTCCCCCTTCCAAACAGTGGGACCAGACGCGGCACTCTCAGCCGAAGTCTTCTGGCAAAACTGATCTGAGGACAGTTATTATGGCCAAGAAGGCTTCGGCAAAGAAGAAGTCCTGACGCCACTGGCGTCAGGATGCTGAGGGTGGTCCCTGCCGTGGGAGAGAGGTGTTCACCGCATTACACGGTGCCCGCTCTTCTTCGGTGCCCTCAGGGGCCCGTTCTGCCAACCCTGCCTTCATGCCGGGGCACAGACGGTCCCAGCGAGCGCTTTCCCGAGGGATGCTCGCCCCCTCTGAGGAGGGTCTCAGAGCAGTTAAGCCAGTCGTTCCCTGCCGGTGCGCCGTTACAGGGCGCTGCGCTTGCTGCTCAAGTTACACCAGAGGCCAGTCTCGAGAGACTGGTACCCTTAGTAGTATTTCTGGCAGAGTGGAAAAACCTTCCAAAAATATCTCAGTGGGTTCTGCACATAGTAGAAAAAGGTTATGCTATCCAATTCAGGTGTCGTCCACCAAAATTCAGAGGGGTTCTGCCCACAGTGGTGGGCCCCGAGCAGGCTCTGGTAATGGAACGAGAGGTGAAAGCGCTCCTTCAGAAGGAAGCTATAGAACGGGTTCCTCCTCCCAGTTTGGAGTCGGGTTTTTACAGCCGATATTTCATCGTTCCAAAGAAGGATGGGGGGTTGCGTCCAATTTTAGATCTGCGCCTGTTGAATCGCGCGGTAGGGAAGCTAAAATTCAAGATGCTCACTATCAAGCAGATTGTGGCACAAATCAGATCCGAGGACTGGTTTGTCACGATAGATCTGAAGGACGCGTACTTCCATATTTCCATCCTTCCACAGCACAGGAAGTTCCTGAGGTTCGCCTTCGGGGGCGAGGCGTACCAGTACAAGGTTCTTCCATTTGGCCTAGCTTTATCTCCCCGCACTTTCACGAAATGCATGGATGCAGCTCTAGTGCCCCTGAGGCTTCAGGGCATTCGTATCCTCAATTACATCGACGATTGGTTGATTTTAGCTCAGACGGAGCAGATGGCGGTTCGGCATCGAGATGTCGTTCTCGCTCATATAAGAAAGTTGGGGTTAAGGCTGAACGCGAAGAAAAGTGTGCTATCTCCTTCTCAGAAGACCGCTTTTCTGGGCGTCGTTTGGGATTCGGTCTCGATGCGGGCGCGGCTCTCCCCGACCCGCATCGCTTCGATTCTCGCAGCCGTGAAACAAGTAAAGCTAGGCCAGCTACTCACTGTAAAACAGTTTCAGAGACTGTTGGGTCTGATGGCAGCAGCGTCCAACGTTATACCTTGCGGCCTGCTGTACATTAGACCACTGCAGTGGTGGCTCCGGACCAGGGGATTCTCCCTGAGGGGAAATCCCCTCCGCACGATCAAAGTCACGCGGCGCTGCCTTCGTGCTCTGGTCATGTGGAAAGAAACCTGGTTCCTATCCAAGGGGCCTGTGTTGGGGGCTCTTTGTCCGTTGCGTAACGCTAACGACGGATGCTTCCCTCACAGGGTGGGGGGCGGTCATGAGTGGTCGTCCAGCCCAAGGTCTGTGGCAGGACCATCATCTATTATGGCATATAAATTGTCTAGAGATGTTAGCGGTGTTCCAAGCTTTGAAACACTTCCTAGCAGACCTCAGAGGTCATCACGTGCTAGTTCATTCAGACAACATGTCGGTGGTCTCGTATATAAATCATCAGGGGGGCCTGCGGTCACGTCCACTTTACAAGTTGGCCCGTCAGATCCTCCTGTGGTCCCAGGGGAGATTACAGTCTCTGAGAGCTATGTATCTTCCTGGTTATCTGAATGTGGTAGCAGACTCCCTGTCGAGGCAGGGGCCGAGGCCGGGGGAATGGAGGCTCCACCCCGAGGTGGTGGAGCTCCTTTGGTTGAGTTTCGGTCGCGCCGAGGTGGACCTATTCGCTTCCAAGGAGACAACGCACTGTCATCTGTGGTTCTCCATCAGTAAGCCAGCCCCTCTGGGGTTGGACGCTCTGGTACAGCCGTGGCCGAGGTCACGTCTGTATGCTTTTCCCCCGATTGCTCTGCTACCAGGAGTTCTGGAGAGGGTTCGCCGGGACGGGGTCAGCCTACTTCTAGTAGCCCCGTTCTGGCCGGCCCGAGTATGGTTCACGGACCTAATATCTCTTCTGGACGGCTCTCCCTTGGAGATTCCGATCAGGAGGGATCTACTCTCTCAGGAGGGCGGTATGATATTTCACCCCCGCCCAGAGTTGTGGAAACTGTGGGCTTGGCCTCTGAGGGGGCCCAGCTCATAGAAACTGGTCTCTCAACTGAGGTTGTTGAGACCATCCTTCACTCCAGAGCTCCGTCCACGAGGAAGTTATATGCCCTGAAGTGGAAACTTTTCACTTCTTGGTGTGCAGAACACCGGCAGGACCCAGTTAACGGCCCAGTGGGTGCAGTGCTGGAGTTCCTGCAGGAGCGTTTCTCTGCAGGGTTATCCCCCTCCACACTAAAGGTGTATGTGGCGGCACTAGCTGCTTACCATGTCCCTTTCAGTGGAGTTTCTCTTGGGAGACACCCACTTATAACTCGCTTCCTTCGTGGTACTTTGAGGCTGAGGCCTGCAGTTCGCATGAGGGTGCCGACTTGGGATTTGTCCATTGTATTAGAGGGCCTCTCTTTGGCCCCCTTTGAACCTATTGAGGAAGTTTCTGAGAAATTCCTCACATATAAGACTCTCTTTCTGCTTGCAATATCCTCAGTTAAAAGAATCGGAGATTTGCAGGCTCTGTCGGTTGCACCCTCGTGCCTGGAGTTTTCGCCTGGTATGGTTAAGGCTTTTCTATACCCTAGACCAGGTTATGTCCCTAAGGTCCCTACTAATGCTGTTAGACCTACAGTGCTGCAGGCTTTCTATCCTCCTCCTTTCGTGTCATCAGATCAGGAGAAACTTAACCTTCTCTGCCCTGTTAGGGCGTTAGACGCTTATGTCCACAGAGCTGCCCTGTGGAGGAAATCAGAACAGTTATTTGTGTGCTTTGGGCCACCCAGGAAGGGGTGTCCCGCATCTAAACAGAGAATGAGCAAGTGGGTGGTTGAGGCCATCTCACTTGCTTATGAGTCGGCTGGTCAGCCTTCACCTTTGGCTGTACGAGCCCACTCTACTAGGAGTATGGCTGCCTCTAAGGCATTATTGTCAGGAGTATCGCTGAGTGATGTTTGTGATGCGGCTGGGTGGTCCTCACCGCATACATTTGTTAAGTTCTACGAATTGGACTTGAGTTCCACTCCTGGGGCGCAGGTGCTCTCGTCCTCTGTGCGCTAGTTCCCACATGACGGTCATTTGCTCCTATGGCGACGTGGGTATGGGCGTTCCCACAGCTTGACGCAGCTCGAGTTCCCTTGAAAGGGAACGTCTCGGTTACGTATGTAACCCTAGTTCCCTGATAGGGAACGAGACGCTGCGTCGTTCTGCCATACTCCCATGCCCGTTAGCGCTTCCTTCAGGCCTATCAGAAGCTGTCGCGCTTGTGTTTTGGGGGTGCTTTATAGTTTCCTGGTCGATGACGTCACCCGCCTATGACGTTCCGTCTCTCCATTTGACTGATTCCATACGTGCTTCATGACGCACCAACGCAGAGGCGTTCCCACAGCTTGACGCAGCGTCTCGTTCCCTATCAGGGAACTAGGGTTACATACGTAACCGAGACGTTTTATATACATATTATTGTACAAAATTCTTAGGCCACCATTTGTAGTTGTTGCACAGTACTGTGTGTATATATATATATATATATATATATATATATATATATATATATATATATATATATTCCCATTTTTATTCACAAATTTAATTCACATCAACCGAAATGTGCAAAAGATCAGAAGATGTTTTTTGTCAAATAATTTATTTTTTGGCGAGCATCTGAAGAACAGAAAGGAACCTTTCATCCCTTTCGTTGGTTTCTCTTTCTCTCCTTTCCTCTCTCTCGACTGCCTCCCGGTGCCATCTCTCTTCTCTTTCTCTTACTTCTCTTTCTTGTCTTTCCTCTCTCTCTCGTCTCTCCCGTTCTCTTCTGTCCTCCTTCTCCTCCATTTCTCTCCACAGCCTCTCCTCCCTCTCAGCTGCCTTCCGCTCTCTCTCCTCTTCTCGCTCCTCCATGTCCAGGATCAGCTCCTCCACATCTATAGCCCTTTTCCTGGCTCTTGCTGGCTCTGGCCTCACTGAGGATGAAGAGACCACAGCAGCATCCGGCCCACATGAGGCAACGAGGGCAGGAGGAGAGATGGAGGGTCTGCCCCCAATTGCCTCATCCATGGCAGTGTACCACTTCCAGGATGCTGCTGTGTCCTCTCCATCCTCAGTGCTCACCCCCGTCTGCGGACATTTCAGATCCTGCAAAAATGCACAAGCATGATACAAAAGCAGTCATTTTAACAGCACAATATTTAATCATTTAATTTATGTATTAGAACTAACAAAATGATCTTACTTTGTATTTTTGTTTCAGGTTTTCCCTTTTTTTTTTTTAACAAACGCCGCCGTCACCCTGCCTTGCAGGCTCTGCTTCTCCACAAAAGATCTGCAGCAAGAGAGAAATCAAGAATGAAAAAGTTATATCTCTGTTTGAAAATACAATAATTGAAATGTACTGCAAATAAAGCAGATTTTTAAATATTTCTGTATACTCACTCAAACCCTTTGATGGCAGCATTACGCTTTCCGGTGAAGAGCGCTTCATGAGCCACTCTCCACCGGATAAGCAGCCGCGTGTGCTCATCCGTCCCTGTAACATCCAGACATGACTCACGTTACCTCTGTGATTTATGAGCTCAATACTACATTTACATGTTGAGGTTGTTGCTAATAAATAGCTTTTTATCCATCATAAATGTTCAACAATTTTTCAACAGTACTAATGGATAAATGAAATAGATTACTTATGTTTAGTTACTTTATGTAAAATGCATTAAACTAATAAAAACAGTGTTAACAACAGTGAATTCTCCTAAACAATAGTACACACACGTCACTCAGATGTCTATTTCATATCAGTTACACGTAGTAATCTTGCCAGATTTTGAATAAATATTTAGTAATGGTATTTCAGATGTATACGGTTTAAAATGTATGCAAATACAGTTTAAAGACGTATGTGTCCTTATGGAGCTCCTCTATCCAATAAAATGTGATTTACGGCAAAATCACAAATTTACCATATTATATAGTGTCTTTGCACCTTCAACAGTTCAACAATTTACTGTACAGAAAGTTAGTTCAACACATGCGATTTGGTTTGTATTTGTAATACTCACATTTGAAAACACTCTCGTCCACCCTTTCCGTCATGTTTGAGTATGAAATATCTACTTCTTGTTCTTTTTTATATCGTATCCTCTCGCGTGGCCTCCTGGGATAGATGAGTACAAGCTGAAAAACATGTTTCGAACGTACTGCTTCCCTCACGTACTGTTTTCGCCTACTAAATAGTAGGAAAGTAGGCATATTCGAACGCACTATCGTCCAAATCTCGCGATAATTAGTACGTCAACCAGGTAATTCTCGCCTACTCTTTTATGAATACTGAGGATTCGAACGTACTTTTTCGCTCGCCTACTCTTTTCGCCTACTATATAGTAGGGAAGTATGCGATTCCGATCGCTGCACAGATCGATCGGTGAATGACATCAAAGTACCGTGAGGGCGAATAGAGAGCAGCGGCTCCTTATGCTTTTGAATTGCTCTCTCGTTTATTTTATTTTTTTTCTCTTTTATTTTTCTTACGACTATTCGGGCACTTTTGGGGCAAGAAAACTCTTGAAACTTTGCACGCGGGTCAGAACCCGCGGCCATCAGGGTCGGGCTGAAGATGGTACCCGGGCGTGGCAGGGGGGCTAGACAGCGCCCCCTGGAACGGGGTCCGAAAACTTGGTCCATAAATCAAACACGCTTGCATGTAAGAATATGAAACTCGGTACACATGTAGATCTCATCGGTTCATATATACTTCATACTCTTACTTTTTACGCCAGCCCAACAGGAAGTCGGCTATTTAGGGTTGTTTGTAAAACGCATGCAATGGAATTTAAAGTACTTCTCCTAGAGAATTCAAAGAAATGGCACAAAACTCGGTCAGCATGAAGTCAATACATTGAGGATGAAAAATTACCAGGGGATTTTTGATATCTTGAACGGTTTGGCCGTGGCAAGGAAACGAAATTATGGCGAGAAACGTGAAACAGGAAGTGTGTTATAACTTCTCCATGCATTAACTGATCTTAATGAAACTTCAGCAGTGTGTTCGCTGTAAGAGTCCGATCACATGGATGTGACTATTTTGAGTCAAAGTTATAGCGCCACCAATTGGCAGCAGGAAGTGTGTCACTTTCAAAATGCTTTGAATTCACCCTCTTATTTTAACCCAATTTGCTTCAAACTTCATCTGTATAATGTAAACATACGGCAGATGTAGACCTGTGAATGGATTCTTGATATCTTTGATACTGTTGCCGTGGCAACGCATCAAACTTTAAAATTATTTTAGGATGCTTTTGAGACTCTTAGCATGCTTGAAATTGCATGAAACTCAAAAGACATGTCACATTTATTAGCCAGTCGACATGTGCAAAGTTTCAGAAACGGACGTGGTGCAGGGGCTAAGTAGCACCACCTTTTGACAAAAGTGAGAGGGTTAGTTTCATAGTTATACCTGCAATCATAAACCTCGGTAGGCATATTGTTCAGATCAAGCCGGACAACTTTCTAATTTACAGATTTTGGCTCCGAACAACAGGAAGTCAGATATTTTGGTTTGAATGTGGATGTTTGGAGAAATCTCTCTCCCTCTCTCTGTGTACCTCTGTGTCTGTGGGGGGAGGGGGATGTGTCTGTTTGAGTGAGAATGCTTTTAATTATTGTTGTTCAAGGTTTCGGGGGCTTTTGGGGCCCTTAACATCCTCTAAAACTCTTGAAACTTTGCACACGGGTCAGAACCCGCGGCCATCAGGGCCGGGCTGAAGCTGGTACCCGGGCATGTCAGGGCGGCTCGACAGCGCCCCCTGGACTGGGATTTGAACACTTTTCCATAAGTCAAACACACTTGCATGTAATAATATGAAACTCGGTACACTTATAGATCTCATTGGGTTGAACAACTTTCGTGCTCTAAGTTTTACGACAGCCCAACAGGAAGCCGGCTATTATGGTTTGTTTGGAAACGCATACCCCTGAAATTCAATTTAATTATCCTTGGGAACTGATCGGATTCCAACCAATCTCGGTCAGCATGAAGTCAAGACACTGAGGATGCTAAATTCCGGACGGATTTTTGATATCTCGAACGGTTTGGCCGTGGCGAGGAAATGAATTTTATGACTAAAAAAGGACACATAAAGTGTGTTATAACTTTGCTCGTTTTACCTACAGTTACAAAACTTGCCACGCATATTGTTTTCATCAAGCCGAGGGTTGGTGTCTGTGTTTAGGTGTGTGTGTGTGTGGCTGGCTGTATGATTTTTCCTGCATTAAAGGATAAAGAAATCTCTAAGTCCTTGTCTTTTTGCATAACAATTTTGTATTTTTTTTAAATGACAAAATATGCATATAACCCCCATCTTTTAAATGTATAGTTTGCTTTAAATAAAAGTAAGATTGTATTGGTAATTGAAGCTGAATGAATTTAAAATTCATGTGCTATATTTCAATATATTTGTTTTCCTTTTGTAATTTTAAAACACTAACCTCATCCTCATCTGAATTACAAATATTTTTTTTTCTGTATAAAATAATACTCTGACTAAAAACACTTTTGATGTTTCTTTTTTAATCAATGTAGAATGTGTAACTTAAAAATAAACAGATTAGTGCTCTGTTTGAGGACAATCCTGTGTGGGGAGGTGGCAGGGGGATTTCTCTTTTGGGTGAGATTTAATTTAAATTATTGTTTTTCAAGGTAGCATTCTAATCAGCATTCTAAAACAAGTAATATTCTCTGTCTCTTTATATACATATACACATATATATATATATATATGTGTGTGTGTGTGTATAGATATATATATATATATATTTATAGCTACGAGCAGCGATTACGGGCCCAAGCCGGTTGCACCGCAACCCCGGTTATAGCGCCACCAACTGGCAGAAGGAAGTGTGTCACTTTCAAAATGATTTGAAATCACCCTCTTATTTTTACCTGATTTGCTTCAAACTTCACTACTATAATGTAAACACACGGCAGATGTAGACCTGACCTTTCAGAAGGTTGCTCACGCATACTTTGTGATTGATATGTGCCCTCGATTCGCACTTTTGCAGAGCCCACACCAATGCAAGCTCTACAGCACACTTCTTTTTCGACAGTCAAAGCAGGGTTACGTTTTTTTGCACGTCGTGCACAATAACCCTAAAGGCACCAGGGTGGCGGTGCCACCGGCTTTATATATATATACATATATATATAAATATAGCTGCGAGCAGCGATGAAGGGCCAAAGCCGGCGGTACCGCCACCCCGGCGGTGCCACCGGCTTTGGCCCTTCATCGCTGCTCGCAGCTATATTTATTATTATTTTACTACCTTTTGGGCACTTTTGGGGCCCTTAACGTGCTCGAAAACTCTTGAAACTTTGCACACGGGTCAGAACCCGTGGCCATCAGGGCCGGGCTGAAGATGGTACCCGGGCGTGGCAGGGGGGCTCGACAGCGCCCCCTGGAACGGGATTCGAAAACATGTCCATATATCAAACACGCTTGTGTAAAGACTCAAGGGCGGATCTAATCCGTGGGGGAATTTGCATATCATAATTAATAATTGGTAATTAATAATTATTCATACATGTTTGGATTAGATCAGTCTTACATGTTAATAAATCTCCCGCTAAGGGATGATGTGTCATTTTACCTGCATGCATGCATGTGTATCCCTGCAATTAACCGCAAGTTGATTGTAATTAATTACACGGACCACGTCTTACAAAACAGGCAAAATTAATTAGCTCAATTGTCAGAATAATATTTGTGGGGATCCACAATATCATCCTACTTTATAGGATTTCAGGAAACGCAATTCTGTGGCCACTAGAATTGGGTTTTCTGCCCTATAAACCAAATACTCTTTAAAGTATCTTTAATTTGTAAAGCTTGTGGCTTAAGTTAGATCTTTGGCACTTAAGGGACTTGGAAAATGAGCAGAGGCAGTACATCAATCAAATGAATATAATGAATTTAATAAGGCAGAACTACTTATGTATTTACTACGGATATATGTATTTACAAACATAATAAACAACAAAACACGATAAGGCATCGATGAACGAGAAATGCATAGAGACAGAGAGAGAGAGAAAATGTAGAGAGTTGCAGTTATGCAAGAGGGAGTTTAGAAAGACCCGAGGATCTTTCTAAATAGCAAATTCACATAGACAACAGAATTTTGAGACACAACGAGACTTCAACAAATCTTAAAAGCGTGATCAAACACGGATACTTGCACAGGTAATTCTTTGCATGGCTTGTGAAGAAGCGTGTGTGTCTCTCGGTCCGGCGCGTCACGTGGTCACGTGCGCGTGTTTTTCCTTCAAAGCGAGCGCGCGCTCATTTAAAGGTCCCTTGTAGATGGATTTGCTGAAGAGATATGTCACGCGGTGTTCGTTTCACTCGTCGATTGGAATTAAACACGGAGACTTATCTAAGACTGAAATACACAAACTAAACTAGAAACAAATAAAAGAAAGGCGAAGAGCTCGCCCGGAGGCGAGACGTTACATTATGACACGAGGACAAGAGAAGTAAGAGAGGGATAAACTGGTATTCAGTCCTTTTGAAGACCTGACGTTTCCGCCTTCTTTTGGAAGAGGGTCCAATCAGGAGCTGTCCCTTTGGAGGGAATTTTTATGATCCTTTGTGTTCTAACCAGGCAATTAAATCTCTAGTTTCATTGGGTGTTTAAGAGAAGAATTTTCACAATTCTTATAATACTAATGTGTCACAAAGTTTAGCAAAATGTAATGTCAATTAACAAATGGGGAATGAAAATTGGAGTTTATCGAGACCAAACTTGCCACAAATGGATTTGGTTAAACATTAGTTGGCAAAGTTTGAAACATTATCCCATTAGAGTTGTCGAGAAACATGGACCAAACCACAAAAGGCAACTCATGAAATAGGGAACTTAGATACATTGTTCATACAATTCTCAAATGGATATATAATAGCATATATATATATATATATGAATACAGGATTCATTTCTCCTCCTTGGTTAGAATTCGGAGAGAGCCACAGTTCTGTGAACATTCCTTTGGGTCGTAAACGCTGTTATCTATGAACTCCAGTGATGTTAGTTTTGGTCTCTTTTCACTCCAAAGATGGAAAACATAGTAAACTATATTTTACTGGATATTACTGTACGTATTCTGATTGATCACACCGAAAGCATTCTGGAGGTGTCCAGAACTATGTGTACAAGTTATGAGAATAGACAGTTATATTTAAAAATGCATAATGAAGGTATTTATAATTCACTTTAAGCTACGATAAAATCATAGTCATTCCAATGTGGCATGGGCAAATGGACACACATAAAAACACATCGAATATATCTGGTTAAATGTCTTTTAGAAAAAGAATTTTCTTTCTCTTTAGAATCCTTCTTTGGGAAATTCCAGTCAGTCATAAAAATGTCTCGTAACTGGACACCACGCTCTGTCCTGAGCGGGCTTCACTTGTGGGGGATGCGTGTGTGGTTGTGTGTGGGTTAATTTACATTCAAAGATTTTTGGTCTTTAGCAGGATGTATTTAGTTATTCAGATTCACCCTCTTAGCCCAGTCCCTACAGTCCCCCTTTTTGTCTGATGAAGTCCCTGTGTGGACTTAATCGGACAACAATCATCACAAGGCTTGACTGTGATGGGTAAGTTCAGGAGAAAGCCCCCTTTTCTCTGCTTGTGGTACACGCAGAGTTGGCTGGCACTAACCAGTGAGTAGGCAAGGTGTATTTGTAGAGAGTCAGCTGGTGTGGTGATGGCGGAAGCCAGCACGGTTTGCACAAGGCTTAAGGGTATCAGGTGCGGTGGAATTCTACCCATAGCTAGGCTGTCAATGGAGTTCACCTCCGGCCGCGTGTCTGTCATCAAGGCTGTTACCAGCTGAGTTTGAGCAAAGTCATTCTGGAAGACAGTATGACAGCTGTTTCATGGAGTTCACTGTCTGGGTCAGCAGAACGCTGTGAGTGTTGAAAATTACCACAATTCCCTTTAGTGTCTTGTCGATGGTCTGCAGGGGTGCACTCTGTGTTGTGAGTTGCTCTTTTATCTGTGGAATCTCAGTCTGAATTTCGGCTGCATGCCGCCTCACGGTGGCTAGGTTCACTGTATTCACACTGGACATACAAGTGTTAAACAGAGTGGCGGCGGCTCCGGGCAAAGCTCCCCGGAACTGTTTGGAGCGGTGGTTGTGTCCACCTAACTCCGCTTGTGAGATAGTAATTTTCTCAAGTTGGCTGAGCATGTGCATCGGCCCCGGCGTGAGTGAGGGAGTCTGTCCATCGGGCACCTGCCCAGCGGTATTGGGCTACTGCGCTGGGGTAGGGTGCCCTGTAAACATTGCAGGGGTCGAGACGAACATGAACTTTCTGGGTGTGGGTCCTGAAGTTGGTAGTCAGGAGTCCCGGTTGTTCCCTCAGGATGGTGCCTGATGCCGGGCCTGGGGAGATGCTGTTCAATGGCGGTGGCTGCCCTATGGTTGGCCGAAGGCACAGGATGGTGAACCACAGCAGCATCCTGGTAAAGTGAAAGGGAGAGAGAGAGAGAGAAAGGGAGGAAAAATTTCAGCAGGTGTTGTCCTTGGTTGGCTTGGACAGTCTTTTTCACGCCGGTATGCCACTTGCTTCGGTGTCTTGCAAGTGTCTCTGGTGCTGCGGTGTGCAGCACATGGTGCATCATGGGCATACATTGGCATGACCCCCCTTTTGCACTGTGGCATTACAAGCTGTGGCGCAGTGATGGCATCAGGTGCAGAACGCTGAATGTTGTCTTGTGCACGCAGCATGTGCAAGGTGCATTGCAGGTGTCTGGGGCACCGGTCGTCGGTGGGTTCAGACGGCATTCGTGGGTGGTTGGAGGGGTTAGAGGTGGTTTCTCATAGTGTCCATTGGTTTGTCATAGTCTTTGGTAAGCTGGAAGGTTGGGGTCAGGTTAAGCAGAGGCTCTGTGACACTTTGGCACACTTGTGGTGAGAGACTAATGCATGACCCTAAAAGTTCAGAACCACTGTTTAATGGGTTCGCTAGATATGTAGCATAAAGTTAGGTGCTTCATGTGTATCTAGCTAGTGATGTGTCTCTTGTATCTTTATCATCTTAGCTGTGGATGTTAGGAGGCTAAGACTTGTGTGGTTCCTAGAGTGTTTCCTGGAAGGGGCATAGCCGAGATGAAATAAATGACTTAAGATGGTTCTTATGACTAAACTATTTCTCTGGACTTAAATGGTGGTTCACTACGGCTTGACGAAGTGAAGGATAGGAGGAAAAGAGACAGCTTTCCTATTCAAATTATGCTTATTATCAATCCTCAGGACTATAGTTATGCCCTAGTAATTGTTGAAATTATTTGTGTTGCAGGGTCACAAAAATGAGTGCACTGGTTGAAAATAAACACAATCACAAATAAAGGTGTCTCTGTTTCCTTTCTGGGCCCAATGGGAAATGGAACCACATTCGAACAAGAGAGGAAATGGAATTAAATCATATAGATGACCGAATAGACAAGGGAATAGCTGACTGCCATTATTATCAAAGTGGAAATAAAAAAAAAAAAAAATAAAGTAATCAAAACAGCGGTAATGATCTGAATGTGAGAATAATCAGTAGCACTAGTGACTAAACTTTGGGTTTGTCTGGACCAACACTCCATAGTGGGTTACAGCGGTTGCGTGTTCAAGACCACACTGTGTGTGTCCCTCCAAAGGTTTAATCAACATGCTGATGGAAATTCTCATTACTATACGAATTCTTCTCTAGCTACACAGTTTACATGTAGTTAAACTTAAGTTTAATTGACAGGGCATCTGCAAATTTAACCTACAGCGCTCAGCCAGGACTATGCCTAACTAGTGAAGGTGAAATTTAGCTGAGAAGAACTGAAAGTACGGAAAGTGAAGAATTAGAAACCCTAACTGGGGTTAAAGAAAGTATTCTAGAATACTTTGCACTGTGTAAACAAAAGCTGTAATTAAGGCTTCAAGTGAATGATGCTAACTGCTAATTGTAGAAGTTATTATTTAGCTTAGCCTAAGCTGGATGAATGCTAGGTTAGCTTAGCCACCTAGGCTGGTTTGTTTACAAAGTGACATCACAAGTTAGCACTTCCTGTGACCAGTTGTTGTCATGGGAACCAGAGCATGTCAGAACAATTCAACAGTACCTGAAGAATGTCTGCACATTTTACTGAGTTATGCATGTTTAAACGGGTTAAAAGGGGGCGCCTATACTTTAAGTCTTTCAAGAACTTGATGTTACATTCAGTAAAATGCAAATGTGTTTTGGCATTTGCTAATTTTACTCATGGAACTCTTCTCTTTACTTTACACAACTTATTCTATTTGGTTACAGAGTGAGGAAATAGATTTGCTGTAAGTCAAAGCTTGTCTAAGCCTATATAGTTACGTCCCTCTCATGCATAAATGCTGACTTTTCAGCGAATGAACAGTTTTGATCGCTAGGTAGCTCTCTGCTTGTAGATGCAGCTAAAAATTTAGGTGAATTACATCAATCGAACAATAATTTGTAAGGCCTTTACATTGTAGAAAGGGGAGCATCACCCAGGTCTACGTATATATAACACTGTCCTGAGCTTTCTTTGTCAGAAACAGGTTTAGCAATACTGCAATTTGGATTTCTTTAACCAAAGCAGGATAGATATCGGTACAGTTTACAAGCTGCTGAGATGAGATTCCTTTGTCAAACAGACTTACGCTTTACGGCTGAACTTACTGATATTAGTTGGAAATCTAAGACTCTTTCACTTAAAGTAGAGATGTCAATTCCAGTTATCGTTTTATCTGCATTTAGACAAGCCAGCGATCAAAAATGCGTATTGCACGTTGTGTTCTAGTTGGATCGCAAAGATCAAATGCACGCCTGTAGGTTAACAGTAGTTTACGGCTCAGGTGGTTTTACTACACTCTGACGCCAGGGTGACGTATGCCTTATTTGGAGCTAGTGTTTGCTGTTACCCTTCATTGTCAGGAAACCTAATGTTTAGCAGTGCTAATTCAACCAGCATCTAGAAACTGTTTGTTTTAAAAGAGTCGTGCATGGCCGTTGAGATTTACACGCCCATTTAAGATTCTTTTACATCAGTAAAATTCTAATTTTACGAATGCAGAGTCTTGCAACTCTTTGAGCTCACATTTTCATCTACTTCTAAAAGTTCTATGTCCTATGCTGATCAGGGACCTTTTTAGCAGAGTCTTGCACTGTGTTAGTGCAGTGTCTTCTGGTTTTGCAGTTCAAAATCATTGGGGTTTTAGGAATTCTTTCTGAGGAGGCCTTTTGTGTTAGAGGCCTTCTGCATTAGGTCACGCATCGTTGAGTGGGCATTGCGTGGTCTTTGGCGAGCTGGAAGGTGCAGGGTAGCGAACTTGAACCTTGACTTGGTGGTGAGGCTGTGTACCCATGGATAGCTGCTGGAGTTCCGGGGAACTCTGTGATTTTGGAGTCTGGCTTTGTTGTAGTTCTCGTGACCTCTGTGACCGGAGGGGGCGGGGTTCTTGAACTTGGGCCCAGACGGCCAAGTGTTTATAAGTCTAATAAAAGCTCAGAGCAGTCTAGCAGGTCTTTGCCAGTCAGAAAGGGGTACGTGTCCATTTGTGAGATGTACACCGGGTGGGTAGGACTCAAAGGACCAGTTGTCAGGTACATGGGAGCTCTCTGTTCGAGCCGGAGGTCGTTCTGGCTATACGACTGCACGTTCAGCTCACACATTTGGGGTGTAAGAGTTTGATCTTCGCTCTTAGCTTTAGCACTGAGTCTTTCAAAGAGTTGAGCTGACATTAGAGTGAGGTCTGAGCCGGTGTCTACCAGGGCTTCAAGGCTCACCTCATTGTCTAGAGTGATGGGTAGGTAGAGTTTCCGGGCCTTTTGATCAGGTTCCCCAGGAGTCTTGGCGTAGGGGCTGGTGTGTGATCGACGGGTGGTTAGGGCCGGTCTTGTGTAGTTCTCTGCGGAGACAGGCAGACAATGCAGCATTTCTTGGTCTTTTGGGGTTTTGGACCCAGCTGTGGGAAACTGTGCTGTCTCGTTCAGGCTGTGCAGCTGTCAGCTGTGGTGGCTGTGTGCTGCTGTCACTTTGTGATGTGACAGTGTGCTCTGTGGTCTGTGGCCGACGAGCAGTGTTCTGTGTGCCTGTTGTGGGTCTTACGCTCAAGCATAGGATGTAAGGCTCGTACCTCTTGAATTTTTGGAAAGTCTTTTGTGAAGAAGCTTTTCAGCGACTTCAGGGTCTCGGCTGTCTCAGACGTGGCGGCACTGTGTTTGTCTGATGCGTGCTCAGACTTGTGCTTATTAGTGGCATGTTGAAAGGGGTACCGCTCCAGGCTGTCTGGGCTTTAGTCTCTTGGTGATGGGGGTCGGCTATTTCTGGGTCGCCGGCTGGCTTCCAGAATGTTTCAGAGCGCTCGCTCTGGTGTCTTGGATGAGCACCATCACGGTAGTGCTGCCCTCTGGAGGCCTGGAACGGTCGTGACTCTCTGTAAACAGGGCTATGGTGTTGTGGGGTGCCCTCTGGAGGCAGCTCTGAGTAGTGTTCAGAGACCGAGTAGATTGTGGGGTTTTTCAAAGTCTTTCCGGACACAGTCTTTTTCTTGATGTAAGCTTCTCTTAGCTGTTGAGTAGTCATGCTATGTGGGCAGGCCAGGAGGACTTGGTGATGACTCACTGTGGGGTGCAGATTTCGGAGAACAAAGTTCTGGACTTGAAATCATCCTCCATGCCGGGCTGATTGAGGTCCATGGCTGTGATTAGTCGTTGGTCTGATTCTGGATCAGAGAATTCTTTAATGAAGGCCTGCCGCAGTGGCTGGTAGTCTATAAGAGTGTTTCAACTCTGTGGGAAAAATGTCAAGTTCACGTTTGAGATCTTATCTCTGCTGAACGAGCTTGTGGATGGTAACATGGGCCTCTTGCGAGCTTCTTTCGCAGGCCGTGGCTTTTGAGTCTCTTTAAGTTCAGTCTCTGCTCTTTGCAAGGGGCTTCACTTTGTCGGAGTTTCTCGTTGAGTTCCTCTCTGGTTCTTTTCTCTGTCTGTGTCGATGAAGATCAGACAGGGCAGTTTGAAGTCTTTCTACTTCTTTCTGTAGCTCGGGGTCGTTGTCATCCTCGGCTTGCATCCTCAGCGTTGCAATTTCGTGCTCCAGGGCGATGCGGCTCCTTTCGTGGAGACGTGCTTGTGCGATGGGCTGGGCAAGCGAGGTTTTGACGTGTCTGGCCGGTCTTTGTCGTGGGAGCTTTGGTTTGGTTTGTGCGCCATCAGCTTGTCCACGTCTGCGATGCTCTTGGCTCGGGGCTCTGAGTCACTGGTGACCTTGGGCAGGAATAGAGGTGTCATGACTCTCATCAATGTCTCCAGGTGGTCCCAGAGGGTTGTGGGACTGTAGGACCGGAACATACTGCCTTTATTGTGGGCGAGAGGAACACAACACGCATACAGAGAGACCAATGCAAGTTTGTTCTACGTTTAACGAGCTATAATACGGGCTATGCCGAGTATGAAAATTTTGGTTAACTGATGCAGACAGTTAAATCATTCGGTGGGACAATTTGGGTAGGTCAGCATGGGCCTGAATAAAGATTTTTAACGGGGCGGTAGCTTAGGGGTCACCTGTTGATGCTAACGGCTTGGTTGTCAAACTATTATTCAGCGTTCCTTGTTGTCTCAGAAAGGTTCTGTCTCTAGGTGAACTGAAAGGAACAGAGCACAACAGAAAAGAGCAATGGCAAGATAGCAGAGTTTGAAGTAACATGCAACCATCAAGATGGAAAGGTCTGTAATGAAATGGCGTTAATAGTACACGGGAAGTGTTACAGGGGGAAAGGAGGCCCAGGCGTGCGGTTTGTGGCTCAGAGAGGAGGGAGCCGAACCCTTCAATGACCGGGGGAATCTCTAGATTCTGTGGCCAATACTAAGTGGATGGATTTAATACCTTTTCTAGTTTGCCTGGGGTGGAATGAGGTCATTCGGGTTGGAGTCAGCATCATGGTTGGTCTTTCTGTCGCCCCCAAACACTTGACAGCAGTGTCCCGGGCCCTTCCGCATGTCTGTACCGATGTGCGCCCTCTCACGCAACTCGACCCTGAACACAACCAGCAGTGCCAAATTGGTGGTGTCGTGTTGCGGGCCGCACCAACGGAGAGATGCAGGAAAGTCCGGGACTCGCGCTCAGTCAGCGCTGGTGACGCAGGTCAGACGAACCAACATGCCGGACCCCCAAGCAGAGATGACTGTCAAATCACCACAGCACGCGAGAAATTTCTACCTACAAACACAGAACAGGATGAAGGACAAGTGAACCTCAACGTGAATTAAAGCTCTCTCTATCTAAATCAAATTGAGTGTCTATTTTTTTGTAGAAAAATCAAAGGTAACGGCTTTACTAGAATTATGGTACAAACAAAAAGGGAATTATGACAATGTTAATTATCAGAACAACCTAGCCTCCATTCAGAGAAGAGATTAAGTGCAGCAGGAAGAGCACGGGAGGAAGCAAGCTGTAGTGGCGCGTTTGGGCCACAAAGGGTTTGGGCCACTTCCTCTTAGTGGTCAACCTGGCTGACAGAGAACTTGATTTAAATTGCATTCAAACTGGTTTAAATACAATTCAAATCAAGCGTATGCATAGATGTTAAGTAACTTCTAGAATAGTAAGGATACCGTTGTCATAACGTATCAAATCAAAATTATTAAAAATAATTTGAAAAAGGAAATATAGAAATAAAGCCATAAAACCATTCCCAACAGGAAAGGAGACTTAATTCAAATTGATCTTGAAATTTGTTTGTTTCAAACCAAATTTGAATAAGTTCAATTCAATTCAATTCAATTCAATTCAAATTTATTTGTATAGCGCTTTTCACAATACATATTGTTTCAAAGCAGCTTTACAGAAAGTGCATTTCAGAAATGTACGTAAAAAATACAGTTAGTTAATCATCATGTATTAATTTAGGGCATAACATATCGCCGGCGTTGAGTCGTCTCTTCACAGGCGTCGAGTCGTCTCATCGCAGGTGTTGGGGACTCTGAAGTCTCCGTGAGAGGCTGGATACAGACTGTAGCTGAAGAACGCTATTTACCTCCGGACTAGCGTCCCGAGATAACAGCAGAAAAGCAGATGGGAAATAATTAGCGTAGCTGCTGTTCATAATATTAATGCATTCGATCTGATTCAACAGTAGTATAAGAGGCAAGCATTATGTGAATGCTTGGCTGAAGAGATGCGTCTTTAATCTAGTTTTGAACTGGGAGAGCGAGTCTGAGCAACGAACAGTATCAGGAAGGCTATTCCAGAGTTTAGGAGCTAAATGCGAGAACGCCCTCCCTCCTTTAGTGGATCTGGATATCCTAGGAATGACCAGAAGCCTCGAATTTAGGGATCTTAAAGAACGCGATGGATTGTAGGGCGATAGAAGGTCCATTAAATATACAGGAGCTAGACCATTTAGGGCTTTATACGTCAGTAATAGTACTTTGTAATTGATACGGAACTTAATAGGTAACCAGTGCAGAGATGATAAAATTGGTGTTATATGATCATATTTACTTGACCTAGTAAGAACTCTAGCAGCTGCATTTTGCACTAACTGTAGCTTGTTTATTGAGGATGTAGGACAACCAGCTAATAAAGCGTTACAGTAATCTAGTCTTGAGGTCATGAATGCATGAACTAACTTTTCTGCATCAGAAACAGATAGCATGTTATGTAGCTTAGCAATATTTCTAAGGTGGAAAAAGGCTGTTCTTGTAACATATGAAATATGATTTTCGAAAGACAAGTTGCGGTCTAGTATAACACCCAGGTCTTTTACTGTAGTGGATAAAGTAACTGGACATCCTTCTAAATTAAAGCGCCTGGCAAGCGCTCAAAAGCTGTTCTAACAGCTGGTAAGACCTCCAGCGAGAGAGATCCAGCGCACAGGCGGGTGCACATTCCCGTCTGTGATCGCTGTGGCTGTTCCCCTGCGTGCTTCAGCACCAGTGAGAGTAGTCCCTAAAAGAGCTTACACAGATAGTTCGCGTCTTTTTCAAGATGACGTTCTATCTGTGTGTTTCTGGATGCGGTCGTTACCTGGGGTCGCGGGATGGTCACGATCGCTGCCTTGTGTGTCTGGGCCTCGAACACGCACAGGCAGCGTTCGTGGATGAGTCATGTACCCATTTTGGGAAGATGACCATCTCGGAGCTGAGGTCGAGACTCACGTTCCTGCAAAGGGGCGGAGTCCCCGTGCCTGCACCTCGTTCCAACCCCCCTTCGCGGGTTGCTACGGGCAGTGACACGGGTGACCTGAGGATTACAGTGAGCGCGCTTCCTTCGGGGAACCAACCCCCTAGGAACCCTCACTCCTCTCATGCTCCGCAACCAGTTGAGCTGCCAACGGAACGTTCTGGACCATCCTCGAGATGTGTACCAGTCGTTTCGTTCGGCGCTCCCTGCGACGACCAGATGTCGATCGCTGCATCGGAGGGTGGGTCAGACCTCTCCGCGGACGACGGCTCAGAGCCGCTGCCTCCTTCGGGTGTGCCAGCAGTGCCCGAGTCGGACCCGGAGATGATGGCCATGCTTTCCCGGGCCGCCAACAGGATCGGGCTCGTGTGGAACCCTCCACCGTGTCCCGAGCCCTCGAGGTTGGACGATTGGTATCTCGGGGTGGCGCGCGCTGGTTCTCAGCAACCCACCCCAGTGCCTTTCTTCCCGGAGGTGCATGAGGAGCTCACAGGGACGTGGACGGCACCTTTTACTGCCAGAAACCGTCTCGGTGGCTCCTCCTCCCTCACCACCCTTGATGGCGGGGCAGCTAAGGGATACACGCGTATCCCGCCAGTGGAACGGGCCGTTGCTATGCAACTGTGCCCTAACTCCACTTGGCGTGGAGAACCGTGTCTTCCTTCCCGGGCCTGTAAGTACTCGTCGGACCTGACCGGCAAAGCTTACAAGGCCTGTGGGGAAGCTGCCTCTGCCATGCACGCTATGGCGTTGTTGCAGGTTCATCAGGCCAAGGCACTGAAGGACCTGCACGAGGGTGGTCATGATCCACAAGTTCTCCAAGAACTTCGTGCCGCAACTGACCTCGCGGTCAGTGGGTCGTGCGATGTCCACACTTGTGGTCCAGGAACGCCATCTCTGGCTGTGTCTGGCTGACATGCGGGAGACCGACAAGATCAGGTTCCTTAACTCCCCCGTGTCCCAGACCGGCCACTTCGGCGACGCGGTCGAGAACTTCGCCCAGCAGTTCTCGGCTGTACAGAAGCAGACTGAGGCCATCAGACACATCCTGCCGCGGCGGTCAGCTGCTGCCTCCACCCCACCCGTCCTCCTGCGTCTGCCCCTGCTCCCGCGCCGCAGCAGCAGCCTCCATCTAAACGGCGCCGTGGAGCCAGTCGCAGGCAGGGCGCCCCGCCCGTCCAGGCCCCCGCCAAGAGGGGCGGCAAAGCCAAGGGTAAGCGGCCCTAGGACGGGCGACCCAGAGATGGAAGGGACTGCTCTCCAGGAGACGATGACTGCATCGCTCCCTCCCCCGGAAGAGGGCCGGGTGGTAAATCCTTTGTTTCATTTTGTTTGTGTTCTGCCGCTGGCCTTAAAACCAGCGGTACCCAAATTCTCAATAAAAGAGCAGTTTCTATCATCTCTGGGTCCGAAGAAGACCCGGAGAGCAGTGGGGGGTTGGAATCCTCACCACTCTCATCCGCCTCTTCTTTCGCCAGCCGGCAGCTGTGTACGGTCCGAGAACGCCACGAGCCGCCTCCCGCACCTCCTGCCCCGTGGAATCGGGTAAGTGCTGCACAGCACACTCAGACCCCGCTACGGGCCGCCTCCCAGAGAGAGCACCCCGAGCCGCGTCCCTGTGTTCCACCTCGCTGCCCCACTCCGGGTACGCCTACGGTCCCTTTGGTCCCGCTTGTACGGTCTCTGCGAGCCTGGTTAGCGCTCCCCAGTCCGTCTCGCTGGCTCATTCGAACCATCAGGCTCGGCTATGCGATTCAGTTCGCCCGGCGTCCCCCCAAGTTTCGGGCCATCCACTCCACTACAGTGAGAGCAGCCGATGCCCATGTCTTGCGTGCGGAGATCGCAGTCCTACTGGCGAAGGATGCGATAGAGCCGGTCCCTCCAGCCGATATGAGGTCAGGGCACTACAGTCCCTACTTCATTGTACCCAAGAAAGGTGGTGGGTTACGACCGATCTTGGATCTGCGAGTTTTGAATCGGAGCCTCCACAAGCTACCGTTCAAAATGCTCACGCAGAGACGCATTTTCGAATGCATCCGTCCCCAAGATTGGTTTGCAGCGATCGACCTGAAGGACGCGTACTTTCATGTCTCGATTCTTCCTCGACACAGGCCATTCCTGCGCTTTGCGTTCGAGGGTCGAGCATATCAGTACAAGGTCCTACCCTTCGGGCTGTCCCTGTCCCCACGTGTCTTCACGAAAGTCACGGAGGGGGCCCTTGTTCCCATGAGAGAACAGGGCGTTCGCATCCTCAACTATCTCGACGACTGGCTCATACTAGCACACTCTCGAGATCAGCTATGCGAACACAGGGACCTAGTGCTCAGGCACCTCAGCCAGTTGGGTCTTCAGGTCAACTGGGAAAAGAGCAAACTCTCCCCTGTGCAGAGGAACTCTTATCTCGGTATGGAGTTGGATTCGGTCACCCAGACAGCGCGCCTCACAGAGCAGCGTGCTCAGTCGGTGCTGAACTGCTTGAACACGTTCAAAGGCAGGACAGCGGTCCCACTGAAATTCTTTCAGAGGCTCCTGGGGCATATGGCAGCGGCAGCAGCGGTAACCCCGCTCGGCCTACTTCATATGAGACCGCTTCAGCACTGGCTTCACGGCCGAGTCCCGAGATGGGCGTGGCATCACGGCACTCACCGGGTGGCAATCACACCGGCGTGCCAACAGACCTTCAGCCCGTGGTCAGACCCCTTGTTCCTGTGGGCAGGAGTCCCCTTGGAACAGGTGTCCAGGCATGCTGTGGTATTCACAGATGCCTCTGCCACCGGCTGGGGTGCCACGTACAACGGGCATTCAGTGTCAGGGGTGTGGACGGACCCCCAACTGCATTGGCACATCAATTGCCTCGAGTTGCTGGCAGTACATCTCGCTCTGAGCCGCTTGAAAAGGCCGCTACAGGGCAGGGACGTGCTGGTCCGTACGGACAACACGGCGACCGTTGCGTACATCAACCGACAAGGTGGTCTACGCTCCCGTCGCAAGTCGCAACTCGCCCGCCATCTCCTCCTCTGGAGTCAGAAGCATCTGAGGTCGCTTCGAGCCATGTATGTCCCCGGCGTGCTCAACCGTGTGGCCGACGAGCTATCACGAGCTGTGCTTCCGGGAGAATGGCGACTCCACCCCCAGGCGGTTCAGCTGATCTGGAGAGAGTTCGGGGAGGCTCAGGTAGACCTGTTTGCCTCCTCAGAGACCTCCCACTGCCAGCTGTTTTACTCCCTGACCGAGGGAACACTCGGCACGGACGCACTGGCTCACAGCTGGCCCCGGGGCCCTCGCAAATATGCGTTTCCCCCAGTGAGCCTACTTGCGCAGACACTGTGCAAAGTCAGGGAGGACGAGGAGCAGGTCCTTCTGGTGGCTCCCTATTGGCCCACCCGGACTTGGTTCCCAGAACTCATACTCCTCGTGACAGTCCCTCCCTGGCCCATTCCTCTGAGGAAGGACCTTCTGACTCAGAGACGGGGCACCCTATGGCACCCGCGTCCAGACCTCTGGAAACTCCATGTCTGGTCCCTGGACGGGACGCGGAGGTTTTAGGTGACTTACCCCCTGAGGTACTTAACACCATCACTTCAGCACGGGCGCCGTCCACGAGACGTGTTTACGCCCTGAAGTGGAACCTGTTCGTCGAGTGGTGTTCTTCTCGCCGAGAAGACCCCCGAAGATGTCCGATAGGGTCTGTGCTTTCCTTCTTGCAGCAGGGGTTGGAGTGTAGACTGTCTCCCTCCACCCTCAAAGTACATGCTGCCGCTATTTCAGCTTATCACGACCACATAGATGGCAAAGCAGTTGGAAAGCACGACCTGGTCGTCAGGTTTCTTAGGGGGGCGAGACGATTAAATCCTCCTCGACCCCCCTCCATACCCTCTTGGGATCTTTCCCTGGTGCTTCGAGCACTTCAGGATGTTCCCTTTGAGCCTCTGCAGTCAGTAGACTTAAAGCTTCTTTCCATGAAGACTTTGCTGCTGGTTGCACTGGCCTCTGTCAAGAGGGTAGGAGACCTGCACGCATTTTCGGTCGACGAATCGTGCCTAGAGTTCGGGCCGGGTGACAGCCACGTGGTACTAAGACCCCGGCCCGGCTATGTGCCCAAGGTTCCTACCACTCCCTTCAAAGACCAGGTAGTGAACCTGCAAGCGCTGCCTTGGAGGAGGCAGACCCAGCCCTGGCTTTGCTCTGTCCCGTTCGCGCTCTGCGTATGTACGTGGACAGAACTCAAAGCGTCAGGACCTCAGACCAGCTCTTTGTCTGTTACGGAGGCCAGCAGAAGGGAAAGGCTGTCTCCAAGCAGAGGATGGCCCACTGGATAGTGGATGCCATCGCCTTGGCTTACCAAGCACAAGGCGTGCCCTGCCCGCTCAGGTTGCATGCACACTCCACGAGAGGTGTTGCATCCTCCTGGGCGCTGGCATGTGGCTCCTCGCTAACAGATATCTGTAGAGCTGCGGGCTGGGCGACACCTAACACGTTCGCTAGATACTATAGCCTACGTGTAGAGCCGGTCTCCTCCCGTGTTCTCACCCTAGACGGGTAGAAGCACTGAGAGGTCTGGCTCTGTCGGCTTGCTGCACCCTACTGTGCACCCTTATTGCTCCAGAGTAAAACCTGTCGAGTCCTCCAAACCCCTCGGCCCGGACTTGGCGGAGCGTCCGGCGCCAGGCCCTTATCCGCTGAATCCTTGAGAACCGGATCTGGGCTGGGTTCCATATGTGTGACCCTACGGGGATCCCATATGTGTATACTTCCACGGACACTCCTATCGGAAGCCCGTGTCTTTCCCTTGGGCTAAGTCACCCATTATTTCGTATGCAGTACAACCTCGGGTTAGTCCATACGTATTTTCCACATAACTCTTTGAAGAAGTGGCTTCCGCAGCGTTCTCCTTCCTAAACGGAGAGGGCACGCTTTCCCAGTGTTCCAATATCTCACTGTATGGGTTATCACGGAACAACAGTGTCAGACTCACTCTGTGTAAGCCTCCTCCTATCGTCCTTCCAGGCAAGGAGGTGTAGAGGCTCGCACAGGGGCGCTGGATGGGGTGCAGCGGCTGTGGCGCTTTGGTAGGGATTCCTATTGGTCAGTCATGACCTACGTTGTAGTGACTGACCGATAGGGAACGTCTCGGTTACATATGGTAACCCTCGTTCCCTGAGGGAGGGAACGGAGACGTAGGTCCCGTCGCCACATCCGCTGCCGCCCGCCGGGGGGCCAGCTTTCTCAGGCTTGGCTCCTCAGCAAAAAGCTAGTGTGCAATCGCACCAGCTGCTCGTTTATACCCGCGCTAACGAGGGCGCGCAGCTGATGCAAATGATTGCACGCCAATGTGTATTGGCTTGTTTTAGTTTCACGCGAAGTAGATTGGCCTCTCTAGCGAGATTCCTATTGGTCAGTCATGACCTACGTCTCCGTTCCCTCCCTCAGGGAACGAGGGTTACCATATGTAACCGAGACGTTTTTTGGACCAATAAGTAATACCTCCGTTTTATCTGAATTTAATAGCAGGAAATTACACGTCATCCAGCATTTTATATCTTTAAGACACTCTGTCAATTTAGATAAGTTAGTGTTTTCATCTGGTCTTGATGAAATATATAATTGAGTGTCATCAGCATAACAGTGGAAATTAATTCCATGTTTTCTTATAATATTACCCAGTGGCAGCATATATATTGAGAATAGCAGAGGGCCTAACACCGATCCTTGCGGCACTCCATAGTCTACTGACGTTATCTTCGATTTTTCCCCATTTAAACAGACAAAATGGTAACGGTCTGATAAGTACGATCTAAACCAGCTTAATGCCTGTCCCTGAACACCAGTGTAGTTTTGTAGTCGATCCAAGAGTATTTTATGATCTATAGTGTCGAACGCAGCGCTAAGATCGAGTAGAACTAGTATTGAGATACAGCCTTGGTCAGAAGCTAAAAGTAAATCATTTGTAATTTTAACTAGCGCAGTTTCTGTGCTATGATGCAGTCTGAATCCTGACTGAAATTTTTCATAGATATCATTTTCTTGCAAGAAAGAGCACAATTGAGCGGACACAATTTTTCTAGTATTTTAGATATAAATGGAAGATTTGAAATGGGTCTGTAATTTGCTAAGTTATTTTGATCTAATTGCGGTTTCTTAATAATAGGTTTTATTACTGCCAGCTTAAATATTTTTGGAACATGACCTAAAGATAAAGACGAGTTAACAATATTGAGAAGAGGCTCTTCCACTACAGGTAACACTTCTTTCAGTAGTTTAGTGGGTATTGGGTCTAATAAACATGTTGTTGGTTTCGCTGCAAAGATAAGTTTATTTAGCTCTTCCTGTCCTATAGTTGTAAAGTGGTGTAGTTGTTCTTGAGGGGCGATAATTGTGGCTGAATCATAAGACACCATAGAGGATTGTACATTTACAATTGTATTTCGGATGCTTTCTATTTTCTCATTGAAGTAATTCATAAAATCATTACAACTATACTGTAACGGAATATTTTGCTCTGGTGATGTCTGTTTATTTGTTAGTCTAGCCACGGTGTTAAATAAAAACCTTGGATTATTTTGGTTATTTTCTATTAGTTTGCGGAGATGCTCAGCCCTGGCTGCTTTTAGAGCCTTTTTATAACGTGACATACTGTCTTTCCACGCGATTCTAAAGACCTCTAAATTAGTTTGTTTCCATTTACGCTCTAAGTTACGAGTTTCTCTCTTGATAACATGTGTAGTACTATTGTACCATGGTGCTTTAGTTTTCTCTCTAACCTTTTTTAATCTAATTGGTGCAACAATATCTAATGTACTAGAGAAAATGGTGCTCAAACTGCTAGTCATTTCCTCTAGTTCATCTGTTTGTTGGGGTTCACTGAGCAGCTGAGATAGATCAGGTAAGCTATTTGTGAATCTATCTATAGTGGTTGGAACGATTGTTCTGCCTGGTCGATAACGTGGCGCAACATGGCAAATTTCAGCAGTACGTAATATGCACGTTACCATACAATGATCAGTGAGATCGTCACTTTGCGCTATAATATCTATATCGGTTGGATTGGTTCCATATGATATAATTAAATCTAATGTATGATTTAGACGATGAGTGGGACCACTGACGTTTTGCTTGACCCCAAATGAGTTTAATAAATCTGTAAACGCAGCCCCTAACGCATCATTTGTGTTATCTACGTGTATGTTAAAATCTCCAACAATTATTGCTTTATCGGCATTGACCAATAGATCCGAGAGAAAGTCTGCAAACTCTTTTAGGAAATCAGCATAGGGCCCTGGAGGTCTATATACGGTCGCCAAGGCTAGAGATAATAGGGATTTCTTTCTTACATCTAAGAGCGTAACATTTAGCACAAGTACTTCGAACGAATTAAACCTGTGACCTGTTTTCTGAGTAACATTAAGGATATCTCTATAGATTGTTGCAACACCGCCGCCACGACCGATCGGACGGGGCTCATGCTTATAACAGTATCCTGGTGGAGTAGACTCATTTAGACCGAAATAATCATTTGGTTTAAGCCAGGTTTCAGTAAGGCACAGAACATCGAAATTATTATCTGTGACCATTTCATTTACAATAACCGCCTTAGGTGTGAGCGATCTAATGTTTAGAAGACCTAGTTTTAGAAATTCTTTTTGTTCACTGAGATTTAGATTTTCTGGTTTAATTACAATAAGATTTTTCCTAGATCCTAAACTAGATTTATTGTTTGGCCTCACTAGACGAGGAATAGACACAGTTTCTATATAATGTTCTACACTACTTGTATCAATTAAGTTGGGACAGCAGAGATTGTGATTTGGACTTTGACTTACTAGTCAGATGGTGTGTAACGTCTTGGAGATGTTGTCCGACAGCACAGCCGCTCCGATTCTGCTGGGGTGGAGGCCATCAGCACGGTAGAGCCTAGGTCGCTCCCAGAACAGATTCCAATTATTTACAAAGAGCAGTTTCTGTTCATTACACCATGATATTAACCATTCATTTAGAGCAAATAGTCTACTGAACCTTTCTTGTCCTAGTCGGTACGTGGGAAGCGGTCCAGACACGATGATCATTGCCTCAGGCGCTGTGCTGCGTACCGTCTCGATCAGGCTCCTGTAGTCCTTCTTCAGAACCTCCGTCTGCCGCAGCCGGATGTCGTTCGTTCCCGCGTGCAGCACCACAGCTCCGACGCGCTCGTCACCGTTCAGGATCTCGGGAACATGTGCAGCGACATCTAGAACACGAGCACCAGGAAAGCAGTGAGTGCGCACATTACCCTTACCTGAGGTAGCGCGGACATGACGGACGATGGAACTGCCGATGATCACGGCGTCGTCACGTTCCGACTCACGAAGAGGGGAGAAGCGGTTCCGGGTGGAGATCTCGAAGACCGGGAGGGGTGGAGAGGTTCTTGGTCTGGTCCTGGCTCGTGTCTTCCGCTGAGGGATCACCCAGGGTCCATGGCTTTGTGTCGGTGCCGGAGTGAATGAAGCCAGAGATGATCGCGTCCTCCTGGGCAGAGAAACGCACGGAGTAGACGAAGTCGGAGTCAAAAAGTTACTAACCACTGACTTGTGAGCATCGGCGCGTGATGTTTCAAGCGCTGATCGCCGATCTCGCAGCTCGGCTTGCCTCTCTAGCAGACCACGGATCTGCTTCTCCACGGACTCCAGCTCCAACAGCACCGAATGCAGCTCGAATGTGTCCTCACCTGCACTCAGAGGTAGCGTTAGACACACATCCGATATATTCGCCATTATAACAGATGAACAGTAAATTAGTAGTGATACTACCAATATCACTACTAATTTAGGACTGAAATCCTGGATATAACCCGTATCCTTTCAGTGAAACGGGTGTAAAATCCGACGGTCGATTGGCGCGAGGCCACGCGTGAAATGCTAGCGGGCTAAAAGGCTAGTAGCTGGGATTCGCAAAGTTGGATCTAAGTAGCGATATCAAAGCAATCCGATTGTTTTTTATAGGGAATAGTATCGAGGATAAGTTCACACGATATAAAAATAGAAAGTACTTGTTTATAAATGAGTGGTAAAGAAGAAAATCAAGGATTAATGAATCAATTCGACGGAGCTCCAAACACAAACAAACACCGTTTTGTTTGTGTAGGGAACAAGTGTAGGGAATTAAAGGTTGGCATTATATTTGATGATGATCACGACTACGGTGAGGTATCAATGATAATAACCAAAATAAAACCAACTGGGAGAAAACCACTTCAGTTTCAGTTTCAGTTTCAGTTTCAGTTTATTGTCATTGTTATCCCAAGGGACAGCAACGAAATTGTGTTCGGAGCATACAACAACCGTACATGGTATCTCAAAGTGCACCGATAAATAAATAATAATAAATAGATAAATATCCCCCCGTGTAAACATGACCCATCAAAGTATATAGTAGCAGCAAAAGGTTTACAAAACAAGAGACAACCAAAAACAGAGAGTATGATCAGAGGTGGATATGGATGAGGTAATGCAGCAATGCAAAGTCCAGTTCACAGATATTTCACAGAGAGGTATGATTTACTGTCCATGAGAGGAGGAGAGGGGGGAGAGGGATGGGGGCAGTGAGGAAAATATCAATTAAGCAGGATGGATATGGTTAATGCAGCAATGCAAAGTCCAGTTCATAGTTATTTTACGCTGAAGATATAGTTTACTGTCCATTAGAAGGAAGTGGGGAGGGTAGGGAGAGAGAGGGAAGGGCATCATTAAGCAGCCTTACTGCGTAAGGGTACAGGCTGTTAGCCAGTCTGGTTTTACTGGCACCAATAGACCTGTACCTTCTTCCTGATGGCAGCAGATGGAACAGATGATGGGCCGGGTGATGCCGGTCCCGCAAGATGCTCTTTACTCTCTTCAAACAACGGCTATCATAGATGTTACTGATATTCGGGAGAGTGGTCCCAATGATTTTTCCAGCTGTATTTACCACTCGTTGGAGTGCCTGCTGATGGGCCTTAGTGCAGCTGGAATACCACACTAAGAATCCATATGTCAAAACACTGCTGATGGCACAGTTGTAAAAGTTTACCATCAGCTGTTTAGGAATCCTGGCATTCCTCAGTTGCCTCAGATAGTAGAGGCGTTGCTGAGCCTTCCCTATCACAGAGATGATGTTGGTTCCCCAGGACAGGTCCTCAGTCACCGTTACTCCCAGGAATTTGAAAAATGGCACCCTCTCCACCACTTCATTGCCTATGTAGAGAGGGGAGTGAATGGGTCTGCATTTGCGAAAATCCACGATAATTTCCTTAGTTTTTTTAATGTTCAAGGACAGATTATTATTGACACACCATGACGCTAGATGTTGCACCTCAGTCCGATAGTCTGCCTCATTGTTGTTGTTAATAAATCCCAGCACTGTTGTATCATCTGCAAATTTAACAATGAGGTTGGAGCAGAGAGAAGCAGAGCAGTCATGTGTAAAAAGAGTGTAGAGCAAAGGGCTAAGCACACACCCTTGGGGGGCCCCGGTGTTGATTAATAGGGTGGAGGACAAGTGCTTGCCTACTCTAACCCTCTGTGTTCGATCTGTCAGAAAATCCACAATCCAATTGCACAGCGAGTTGTTGAAGCCAAGGTGGTGCAGTTTGGCTCGGAGTTTAAACGGCCGGATTGTATTAAAGGCAGAGCTAAAGTCGACGAAGAGGAGTCTTGCGTAGGTGTTCTTGTGCTCAAGATGTTCCAGTAACATGTGAAGCACGATGGCGATGGCGTCCTCAGTCGACCGATTCCGCCTGTAAGCAAATTGGTGTGGATCAAGTGATGATGGTATTGCACTTTTAATGTGAGTGATGACCAGCCTCTCAAGACACTTAGCAGGAATGGAAGTGAGTGCTACCGGTCTATAGTCATTTAAAAGGCTGGCATTTGACTGCTTGGGGACTGGGACTATTGTGGCTGCCTTAAAGCAGGCAGGAACCCATGAAGTGGATAGCGAGATGTTATAAATTCCAGTGAAGACGTCAGTTAACTCCGCAGCACAGTCTCTCAGCACACGGCCCAGCACACCGTCCGGTCCGGCTGCCTTCCTGATGTTAATGCTGCAGAGAGCCCGTCTTACTTCATGGTTGCTCAGGACTGGTGCACGGTCAGTAGACAGGAGGGGGGGCAGCACTGGATCAGTGTTTTCCCTGTCATAACGGGCATAAAAGAGATTAAAATCCTCAGCTGAGATGCAATCAGCAGAGGGAGATGTTAATTTACTCTTATAATCCGTGATGGCTCTAATGCCCTCCCATACCTGCCTGGAATCTGCAGAGTTATTAAAACAGGCTTCAATACGCCTCCGGTGTTGTTGTTTGGCAGTGTTGATTCCTTTCCTTAATGCAGCCCTGGCTTTGCTGTATAAGTCATGATCTTTAGAACCCAGCGCTCTATTCCTAGCCCGGATCAGTTGTTCAACTTCGTGTGTAATCCACGGTTTCCTGTTGAGATACACACGGAAATGTTTCCAAGATGTAACATTGTCCACACAGAAGTTAATGTAACACAGGACAGTGGAGGTGTATTCATCCAGTGACTCACGAGTGTCCGTACCCTGCCCCTTGAAAACATCCCAATCTGTGTGGTGGAAACAGTCCTGTAACATAGGGATAGCGTCCTCTGAAAACATTCTCACTGTCTTGGTTGTGATCCCAGTGCTCTTGATCTTGGGTGTGTACCGTGAGTGTAGCAACAAAGAGAGATGGTCTGACAGACCCAGGTGGGGGTAGGCCTGGGCCCTGTATGCTTCTGCTACATTAGTATACACCTGGTCCAGCGTTTTATCTCCCCTCGTAGCACATTTCACATTGCGATGGAATTTGTGAAGAACAGTTTTTAAGTCAGCATGATTAAAATCCCCAGCGGCGACAAAAACACTGTCCGGGTGTGCTACCAAGCTGTTATTAATGCTGTTGGAAATCTGTGCGAGCGCTAGCTTAGCATTAGCGTCCGGTGGAATGTAAACAGCACAGATATAAACAGCAGTGAATTCCCTCGGAAGATAAAATGGTCTGCACTTCAGCAGCATAAGTTCCACCTCTGGACTGCATAGTCTGTTCATAATGGTGATATTTCTGCACCAGGAGTTGTTAATATAGATACACAGTCCCCCGCCGGTCTTCTTACCAGAGTCTGCGGTCCTGTCGGCTCGGTAGGTGGTGCGTCCCGCTAACTCGATGGCAGCATCCGGAGTGGTGCTGTTCAGCCAAGTTTCAGTAAAAATCATGCAACAACAGTTATAAATAGTCCTCTTTGCTGCTATATGCAACCGGATCTCATCCATCTTGTTGCGGATCGACCGGGCGTTTGAGAGGAAGATTGTAGGGAGCGGTGGTTTAAACGGATTAGCCTTTAGCCTAGTCCATGCGCCCCCTCGCTTACCTCTCTTCTGCCGCCGCTCACAGCGCCTTCTTCGTCGGCCTGCTCTTGCGGGGAGCCCGGTAGATGGTCTGGTGATCTCGACAGGAATGAGGTGCTCGGTTAACAGGTGTTGTACTCCAGTGTTCAAGTTCAAAAGTTCAGTGCGGCTGTACTGAAGTGCCGCTATACTTAAAAAGTGCGACGTAATACACAATAACACCAGAAAAGTGAAAAAAACATGCACGTTGTAGGAGCTCCTGGCCGCTGCGACTGTGCGCGCCGCCATTTTTCAGAACAGAATGATGTTAGGAACCAAGTGATGAGCTGACGTAGAGAGGGGAAGGCCACAAGGGGGGCCGCACTCCTCCTAAGTGGTCATCAGAAACTGGTAATACTTACTTCTGAATTTTGAGTTCAAATGTGGTTTGAACCAAATTCAAAATAAGTGTACACCGTCAGGAGTGAAATCATGTTAGTAAAACTGGAACTTGCACATGCATTGAAAGTTAGAAACTTTTTCAGAAATTCACTGGGAAAATCTGAAATTGTGACGATAGAGAAATTGTTTAGGAAAGGATGACCTTGTTACTAGTGTCCACACGATGGCGACATTTCGTTCATGCAGGATGAAATCAAGGGGGCGGAGCGTAATTCGAGAACTGTCAAGCACTTAGGCCTCAAGGTTGCCCTCTAGTGTTTGTCAGCGGAATAACATTCAGTGTGATTAAAATTTGAGCGTGCAGACGCTTTGTTTTCTGTAGTGATCACACTTATCAAAATTAAATCTCAGCGGATTTTTGGTGCTATATTTCACAAGCACGTTTGGCAGGAATTTTTTTGTAGAAGACAGGAATTATACGTCTGTCGGATGGATCCAAATAACATTTATCAAATAGCACTTATGATTTAAAATGTTTTTTAGGTTTTGGATTTTTTTTTTTTTTTTTGGTGCTATATTTTAACAACAAGTCTGGCAGGATTCTTCGCTGTGCAAAGAAAACAGGAATTTGTCGTCTGTTTTTCGAATCCCATAACATATATCAAATAGCACTTATGATTAAATATGCTTTAGGTTTTTACACTTGAGTAGCTACGTCAATGTTTAACCAGGAGTTTATCGTTAATCTAACGATTATAATATAAGGCCTTTCTTAAGAGTAGTGAAAGAGCGTTGTTTCACTAAATCTTGTCTTCACCCTGACGAATCTCGTTCGGACAGGGGAGTTTAACATTAAAAATGTCGTAATTCAAAAGAGGTTTCTTCGTCTTTTGTAGGACAAATTTAATACTATGAAACTATGAAACTGCAGTTTACTTTTTAGTTTTGCTGAACTGAAAGCGGCTTTTTGCCTTCAGTCAGCCGGTGAGTTCGCATTGCGTTCGCTCACTCGAGGCGCACGTACAATATTAAATCACAATATAGACATAGATTGAAACTGAATTTGCTCATAAACAAGTTTAAAGTGTGCCAAGCATATTCTCCACCAATTATGTAAAGACTCAAGGGCGGATCTAATCCGTGGGGGAATTTGCATATCATAATTAATAATTGGTAATTAATAATTATTCATACATGTTTGGATTAGATCAGTCTTACATGTTAATAAATCTCCCGCTAAGGGATGATGTGTCATTTTACCTGCATGCATGCATGTGTATCCCTGCAATTAACCGCAAGTTGATTGTAATTAATTACACGGACCACGTCTTACAAAACAGGCTAAATTAATTAGCTCAATTGTCAGAATAATATTTGTGGGGATCCACAATATCATCCTACTTTATAGGATTTCAGGAAACGCAATTCTGTGGCCACTAGAATTGGGTTTTCTGCCCTATAAACCAAATACTCTTTAAAGTATCTTTAATTTGTAAAGCTTGTGGCTTAAGTTAGATCTTTGGCACTTAAGGGACTTGGAAAATGAGCAGAGGCAGTACATCAATCAAATGAATATAATGAATTTAATAAGGCAGAACTACTTATATATTTACTACGGATATATGTATTTACAAACATAATAAACAAAAAGACACGATAAGGCATCGATGAACGAGAAATGCATAGAGACAGAGAGAGAGAGAAAATGTAGAGAGTTGCAGTTATGCAAGAGGGAGTTTAGAAAGACCCGAGGATCTTTCTAAATAGCAAATTCACATAGAGAACAGAATTTTGAGACACAACGAGACTTCAACAAATCTTAAAAGCGTGATCAAACACGGATACTGGCACAGGTAATTCTTTGCATGGCTTGTGAAGAAGCGTGTGTGTCTCTCGGTCCGGCGCGTCACGTGGTCACGTGCGCGTGTTTTTCCTTCAAAGCGAGCGCGCGCTCGTTTAAAGGTCCCTTGTAGATGGATTTGCTGAAGAGATATGTCACGCGGTGTTCGTTTCACTCGTCGATTGGAATTAAACACGGAGACTTATCTAAGACTGAAATACACAAACTAAACTAGAAACAAATAAAAGAAAGGCGAAGAGCTCGCCCGGAGGCGAGACATTACATTATGACACGAGGACAAGAGAAGTAAGAGAGGGATAAACTGGTATTCAGTCCTTTTGAAGACCTGACGTTTCCGCCTTCTTTTGGAAGAGGGTCCAATCAGGAGCTGTCCCTTTGGAGGGAATTTTTATGATCCTTTGTGTTCTAACCAGGCAATTAAATCTCTAGTTTCATTGGGTGTTTAAGAGAAGAATCTTCACAATTCTTATAATACTAATGTGTCACAAAGTTTAGCAAAATGTAATGTCAATTAACAAATGGGGAATGAAAATTGGAGTTTATCGAGACCAAACTTGCCACAAATGGATTTGGTTAAACATTAGTTGGCAAAGTTTGAAACATTATCCCATTAGAGTTGTCGAGAAACATGGACCAAACCACAAAAGGCAACTCATGAAATAGGGAACTTAGATACATTGTTCATACAATTCTCAAATGGATATATAATAGCATATACATATATATGAATACAGGATTCATTTCTCCTCCTTGGTTAGAATTCGGAGAGAGCCACAGCTCTGTGAACATTCCTTTGGGTCGTAAACGCTGTTATCTAAGAACTCCAGTGATGTTAGTTTTGGTCTCTTTTCACTCCAAAGATGGAAAACATATTAAACTATATTTTACTGGATATTACTGTACGTATTCTGATTGATCACACCGAAAGCATTCTGGAGGTGTCCAGAACTATGTGTACAAGTTATGAGAATAGACAGTTATATTTAAAAATGCATAATGAAGGTATTTATAATTCACTTTAAGCTACGATAAAATCATAGTCATTCCAATGTGGCATGGGCAAATGGACACACATAAAAACACATAGAATATATCTGGTTAAATGTCTTTTAGAAAAAGAATTTTCTTTCTCTTTAGAATCCTTCTTTGGGAAATTCCAGTCAGTCATAAAAATGTCTCGTAACTGGACACCACGCTCTGTCCTGAGCGGGCTTCACTTGTGGGGGATGCGTGTGTGGTTGTGTGTGGGTTAATTTACATTAAAAGATTTTTGGTCTTTAGCAGGATGTATTTAGTTATTCAGATTCACCCTCTTAGCCCAGTCCCTACACTTGCATGAATTAATATGAAAATCGGTACACATGTAGATCTCATCGTTTCATATATCCTTCGTACTCTTACTTTTTACGCCAGCCCAACAGGAAGTCGGCTATTATGGGTTGTCTGGAAACTCATGCTAAGGAATTTGAAACACTTCTCCTAGGGAATTCACCCGATCGTCACCAAACTCGGTGTGCATGAAGTCAAGACATTGAGGATGAAAAATTGCCAGGGGATTTTTGATATCTCGAACGGTTTGGCCAAGGCGAGGAAACGAATTTATGGCGAATAATGGAAACAGGAAGTGTGTTATAACTTCTGCATACATTGACTGATCTTGATGAAACTTCAGCAGTGTGTTCGCTGTAAGAGGCCGATCATATGGATGTGACTATTGTGAGTCAAAGTTATAGCGCCACCAACTGGCAGCAGGTAAGTGTGTCACTTTCAAAATGCTTTTAAATCACCCTCTTATTTTTACCCGATTTGCTTAAAACTTTATGTGTATAATGTAAACACACGGCAGATGTAGACCTGTGAAAGGATTATTGATATCTTAGATTCTGTTGCCGTGGTAACGCATCAAACTTTAAGATTATTTTTTGATGCTTTTGAGACTCTTAGCATGCTTGAAATTGCATGAAACTCGACAGACACATCCATTTATTAGCCAGTAGACATGTGCAAAGTTTCAGAAACGGGCGTGGTGCAGGGGCTCAGTAGCGCCACCTTTTGACAAAAGAGGGGGAGTTAGGTCTATACTTTTATCTACAATCTTAAAACTCAGTATGTATATTGTTCATATCGAGCTGGACAACTTTCTAATTTACAGTTATTAGCTCAGACCAACAGGAAGTCAGATATTTTGGTTTGAATGTGGATGTTTTGGAGAATTTTCTCTTCCTCTCTCTCTGACCCTACGTCTCTCCGTGTGTTTGGGGGGAGGGGGATTTGTCTGCTGAGTGAGAATGCTTTTATTTTTGTTTTTCAAGGTTTTGGGGCCCTTAACGTGCTCGAAAACTCTTGAAACTTTGCACACAGATCAGAACCCACGGCCATCAGGGCCGGGCTGAAGCTGGTACCCGGGTGTGGCAGGGGGGCTCGACAGCGCCCCCTGGAATGCGATTCGAACACTTGTCCATATATCAAACATGCTTGCATGTAATAATATGAAACTCGGTACATATTTAGATCTCACTCGGGCCGAACAACTTTCGTGCTCTAAGTTTAACGACAGCTCAACAGGAAGTCAGCTATTATGGGTTTTTTGGAAAATGCATGCTTTTATTTTTTATATACTTCTCCTAGAGAATTAATCCAAACACCACGAAACTCGGTCAGCATGAGGTCAAGACATTGAGGATGCTAAATTGCGGACGGATTTTTGATATCTCGAACGGTTTGGCCGTGGCGAGGAAATGAATTTATGACTAAAAAAGGACACATAAAGTGTGTTATAACTTAGCTAGTTTTACCTACAGTTACAAAACTCGGCGTGTATATTGTTCTCGTCAAGCCGAACAACTCTCTAATTTACAGTCATTATCTCCGACCAACAGAAAGTCAGATATTGTGCTTTGAATGTGGATTCTGAGAATTTTCTCTCCCTCTCTCTGACAGAGAGAGTGTCCCCTGCCATTCTGTCTGTGTGTGCGTGTGTGTGTGTGTGTGTGTGTGTGTGTGTGTGTGTCTGTGTGGGGAGGGGGAGAAGGAGGGGAAGGGGGTCTCTTTAGGTGATAGTTTAAACACAAAATCAGAAATAGGGCTATACTGCCCTCTTGTGTCCAAAATTATATTTATATATAAATATATATGACTGAGGATGTTGTGTTTTATTGCGAGTGTACACAAATATAAGTAAACAGTTTGCAGTCTGAATGATGTCCTGTATGAAAAAAATGACGGAGTATGTTTCCACTGTTCACACACACACACACACACACACACACACACACAGTTCGATCGCGCCCGCGCCTCGAACTGTGTGTGTGTGTGTGTGTGTGTGTGTGAGAGAGAGAGAGAGAGAGAGAGGCGCAGGCGCGATCGAACTGTGTGTGAGAGAGAGAGAGAGAGAGAGAGAGAGAGAGAGAGAGACGCGCAGAAATCATTTTATAGGGAAATCAATTATTTATAATTCAGATGAGAATAAAGTTTGTGTTAATTAAAATTAAGGAACATTTAGTTTTTCTGTTCTGAATATCATTAAAACAGAAAAGGCAGAGACAACATAATGATGAATAATTTTAAGATATTATATCGTATGCTATGTGTTGTGAATACACCCATGTTAAACATTAAAATTTACTTCCATTGCATATCATAGAACACATAAGCGTAAATTATAATTACATTAATAAACCTGTACAAAGACCTCCAGATAAATACTGGGCTTCTATATTTACACATTTAAGTGCTGAAAAACATATTGAGCTATGACATCCTATGACATTAAAAATGATTCTATATTTAAATTATCTCATATTTGTGGCTTTTGTGGTTCACGATCATAGGCCCTGTCCCAAATGGCACTCTTCATATGAATACTCGGTCTTGTGTACTTATTTCATGTGTCTGTTAAATCCATGAGACCCATGGATGAGGTGTCTCATTTTTCATTTTAGGTTTCAGAAGGTTGCTCACGCATACTTTGTGGTTGATATGTGCCCTTGATGCGCACTTGATGCACCCAAACTGATGCAAGCTCTACAGCACACTTCTTTTCGACAGTCAAAGCAGGGTTACGATTTTGCACGTCGTGCACAATAACCCTAAAGGCACCAGGGTGGCGGTGCCACCGGCTTCTTATATATATATATATATATATATATATATATATATATATATACATATATATATATATATATATATATATATATATATATATATATAACTATAGCTGCGAGCAGCGATGAAGGGCCAAAGCGGGCGGCACCGCCACCCCGGTGCCTTTAGGTAACTAAAGGAACCGGGGTTGCGGTGCCACCGGCTTGGGCCCGTATTCGCTGCTCGCAGCTATATTTTTATTTTATTTTTATTTATTAAAGATAACTCTTCTTTTATCAAATGAAACTTAGTAAATCTAAAAAATATATGGGAGAATATTTTTTATCACACACATACAAAATAAATGTCTTAGGTCTACCTCGTGAACCAAATAACAGAAGAAAACAGAGCTTTCATCTGTCACATCCCTTAAAGGTGGGGTATGTGATTTGGAAAACGACCGGCAGATTTTGAAAATACACAATTCAAATGGTCCTAACTTCTTTCCTCCAACGCTGGCCCTGACTCATCATTGCGCAATCATGCACAAGCGAAAACTCAGATGCGAGAGATTGTAATGACGATTTACTACTAATCATGGAACCGGCTTTACTGACGAGATGCGCATGCGTCACAAGCTTTGAGTTTGCGCACGAAGGGGGTCACGCGCGCTGGGGGGAGGGGGTGTGGTACGCCCGTTTGATTGACGAACTTACTGTCCAATGATTCTAAGTGGTCTTGGAAATGATTGGCTGGAGTTTTTCGAGTCCTGCCCGTTCCACAAATGATTAAATTGCTTAATTTTCATTTCAGTGCTTCTAACTCAGTGGCTGTAAGTGGGTTAGGAATAGGATTTCAAGTTATTTTGAAAAAATGGAAAAAAAGAGAATCACATACTCCACCTTTAACAGTCCGACTGCGTCCATGCAAACTTCAGCTCCATAAGTCTTTGCAGAGCTGACATGCTCAAGAACGGATGTAATGTCCTCAAATAACCTGACGATGATGGCAACAGTAGCAATTCTACAAGGAAATGCTGAACCTGCAGCAAGAGAACTTCAAAGGATTCATTCAAGTGATGATAGATGGAACTAATAAGAGGCTGGATGGCGTTATAAAAGACGTCCAGGAGCTGAAGACAAGTTTGGAGTTCACACAAATCAAAATGGAGGAGGAGATGTCAGGGCATAAGGAAATTGTAACTAAAATAAAATCCTTTGAAAGCGATATTATGAAGTCAAAACAGGACGTTGATGAATTGCTTACAAAGTTGGATTACATTGATAATCAACATAAAAGGAAAAATATCATTATCGATGGGATACCTGATGTTGGAGGAGAAAAATGGAATGAATTGCAGCTTAAAGTTCAACATATGTTCTCTAGTAATTTAGAGCTCGATTGTACTAAGATTGAGATGGAGCGGGTACAGAGGATCGGTCAGTACCAAGAAGGGGGAAGGCCAAGAAAAATCATGGTGAATTTGCTGCGGCTAAAAGACAAACAGCATATCCTCTCTTCTGTTAAAAAGCTGAAGGGGACCAACATCTACATAAATGAGGATTTCTCTGGGGCAGTGCAACAGAAAAGAAAAGAACTCTGGCCAAAGCTGAAGGCTGCGAGGGAAAGGGGTGAAAGAGCATGGCTGAGGTACGACAAGTTAGTCATTGGGCCAAAAGATGGACATACAGAAAATGTATAACTTAAAGAGTATTTTAGAACTTGAAGCGTGGTATTTTAAATTATCTGTACATTTTTAAATCTGTAGCTATGAATATAGGCAGAAAGAAAACACAATCATCTTTGTCAAAGTTTGCTAAAAAAGGGTCTAGTCCTGGCCCACTTAAACATATGTAGCCTCAGAAACAAAATTGAAGAAATAATTACACTTTGTCAATCGGAGAATATTCACATCTTAGCATTGACTGAAACCCATTTGGATGACAGTTTTGATAACTCTGTTGTTGCAGTTGATGGCTATAACCTGTACAGAAGAGACCGGGATAAATATGGTGGAGGTGTAGCATTATACATTAAAGATAGTATTGTAGTCCTGCCAAGAAATGATATAATGTGTGTTGATATTGAAATATTATGGATGCAGATCCACATCCCTCACTCTAAGCCTTTATTAGTTGGATGCTGTTATCGTCCTCCAAGCGCTCATGCAAGCTACTTAGACGAAATATGTGAAATTGTGGATAGAGTGTCTGATGAAAGTAAAGACACTTTTCGTTTAGGGGATTTTAACATAGATTGGTTTTCCGAATTTTGCCCCTTACGCAAAAAACTGTCCTTAATGGCCAGTCTCTGTAATTTCACCCAGCTTGTTATTCAGCCGACTAGAATCTCTGTAGGTATTGATGGCAGGAATAAATCTACATGCATTGATCTGATATTCACTAATATACCAGAGTTTTGTTCACAAACAGTTTCTAAAGCTGTTGGATGTAGTGACCACAATTTGATCGCTTTATCAAGAAAAACTAAATTGCCTAAATCTGGAGTTAGAATTGTTCTCTGCAGGTCTTTTAAAAAGTTCAACCCAGAGTCATTTATATTAGACATTAATAATATGCAATGGTCAGATGTTCTTGAAAAACAGAGTGTCAACACTGCTTTAAATATGTTTATGGATAAATTGATGAAATTGGTTAATATGCATGCTTCCCCTAGAAAAAGGTCAATAAAAAGCAACAGTGCTCCGTTGCTGGACAATGAATTGAGATTGTTGATGCTTCAAAGGGATAAAGCCAAGAAAGTTGCTCAAAAAACAGGGAAACCTGAACATAGGAAGACGTACTGCACATTAAGAAATAAAGTCACAAAACTAAATCATAGTAAAAAGAATGTTATTTTAAACAGAAAATTTATAACTCCGCGAATGATGGGAAAAAACTGTGGAAAATACTGAATGTATTAATGTGTAAGAAGCCAAAGTCATCCCCAAAATTTTGTAACAGCCTGCAGTTACATTTGTCTTATCAGCTCTCTGTACCGTGTCATATTTGGTTCTACCACTGGGGGGTACTCTAGGCAAGAGGGTTCCTAGTAGCATAAAAATGGTAGAAGAAGTAGAGTAGGGAAGGAAGGATGTGTTATGCACATGGAGAAGCTTCCCTACCAGTGTGGTCGTGTTTTTCCCTGATTTAAGGAACCTGTGGTTCTTAAGCTCAAATAGGGTTCATAGTGCAGGCATGAGGCAGCAACTCAACTATAACTAAACCCTCGATCAATATGGAATTAATTGTCTGCGTTTTATCAACAACACCTTTGGCATCGGCTGTTTGTGCCTTGAGCTATAGTTTGTTCCTAATATCAATCGCCGCTTGGACACTAGGATTCAGACCGTTGTGAACTCATCCGCTCTGCACTTAAGTACTGTTTCTTATTACTTGTGGGACTCTAGAGACTGAACTCTTGGCTAACAAAGACATTATTTGGAAGAGCTGAATTATTCTGATGTATTGCCTGGGAAATGAATGCCTCATGTATTGTGTATGGTTACTGACTGTATGGTGATTTATGGTATAATACACATGGCTCATTGAAATGCGAAGTCTCTGGTCCCTCATTTTATTATGTAGCCTCCAAAGCTTTCTTGAAAGTAGATGTTACGTAAAATATGGCGCCCGAACAGGGACGGGAAAAGAAAAACCTTGAATCTTGAAGAGAGGCACAAGTTCTACTTTCAATGAGTCATGCATATGTGTTTATTGTGACCATATTTTTGAGGTGTCAATACATGGCAATCAACTTGGTGCTTTAAGGCTAAGGTTACTTTAAGTGTTTTGTTAGTTGCAAAATGGCCTTCTCACAAAGAGAGACAGAGGATAAAGATCGTGTAAGCCCAGACTATTCTTCAGAAACTTTCACTACACGTCGGGAGCCTGTCCGAGACCTTATTCAATCTCTCAGTAATTTATATCTGGAAAATGAGTCGGAAGATGTAGAACAAGAATGTGATTTCGATGACTCTTTGTTACCTCCTCCTCCTACGTCAAATGAAGAAGATGAAAGTTTGTTAACAATGATAATGGCCTCCAGAATGCATAAAGTTGAATCTAGAGTGGAGGGTTTGGAAAATCCTCTGATATCCATTTTAAAGATATGCAACACCAGTTAAATGTGCAAAGTAATCGGATGACGGCCATTGAAAGTCAGCTTCAACACATATTGAACCTGCATAAGGACCATCACACAGAGATACAGCGTTTAGAAAACTCATTATCCGCCAAGCTTGAGGCTGGGTGTGGCCAAGTAAAAGTCACTTTAGAGACCAAAGTCCAGGAGTGGGGACAAGCAACTATGGATTGCCTGAAACGGAGAGATGGCCAGCTGAGATCTCTAATTCAGTCTTCCGGGGGAGCCACTTCTACTCCCGATTTTAACCACACTGTAGCAACCCATAGTTCATTTCGACCTGTACATTGCCAGACCCCCATCAAACTAGAGTTTCCAAAGTTCGGAAGTTTAGATGGAGAAGATCCCATTACGTATCTGGAACGATGCAATGAGTATCTGGCTATACAGCCTTTGAATGATGTTGAGATTTTATCCATGGTTCCTTCTGTATTGACGTACACCGCTAAAGATTGGTGGCTGGCAGAGAAGAAGAAAGTAAAAACATGGTCACAATTTCAGGCTGCTTTCCTTCAATCCTTTTTATCTGACGATCATGAGGTGGAAGCGGAGAGAAGAAAAAGAGAACGAAAACAAGGAGCTGATGAGAGCATCCGGACATTTGCATACCAGTACCGAGCGTTATGTTTGAGGTTGAAGCCAGCGATGACGGAACGTGAAATCCTTCAAGCAGCACTTCGGAACTGTAATCCAAGAATCGCTAGTATTTTAAGGGGTACTGCAACTACAGTGGATGAGCTAGTACGGGTAGGAACGCTCATAGAACGATATTGGGGAAGAGAGAACTTTCTGGAGGCAAAGGCCTCAGGAAAACTCCTCTAAGTCTGCTGCAGCCAATAGATACTCAAAAGGATGACAATTTAACCTGCATATTGCAGTTTTTTCAGAGAATGATAGAAAGCCGATGTCTACCTTAACTTTACCCATAACCATCAAAGGCCACCAATATCAAGCAATTCTGGACACCGGAAGCACTTACTCATTAGTACAAGAATCATGTTGGCAACAATTGTCATCTAGTGAAATTATGCAGTCAAGTAGGGGACAGTCATTTTCACTTGTAAATGGTCATGTACAGACAGCCTTGGGGAAGATAGCTTGGCAGGCTACAGTCCAAGGTCACGACTATCCACTGAGGGCTTATGTGATGAGGGACTGTGATCTGACTTTCTCAGTTGTACTGGGGCTTGAGTTCCTGATGACTTCCGGTATCCGTCTTGATTTTAAAAATTCCACTTATACATTACCCAAAGATAGTGACACAATCTACACCTTCGACACTTCTTCACCCTCACCAATGGTTCAACTGCACCTTGCACTACCTTTAGTGCCATCGACTTCCACTACGCTAATGGCTGTAAAGGAGGTAGTGAATCGAGCTGACGCTTCTAAAGCGCAGAGGTGGCAGTTAGAAGGTTTAATGCTTGATTGGCCAACAGTATGCACAGATAATTTAGGACAGACTACTTTGATTCAACATCGAATTCATACGACTGATGAGATTCCTGTGCGTAAGAAAGCTTACCCTGTGTCCGTTACCAAACAAAAGTTCATAGATGAAGAGGTAGAGAATCTGTTGAACAAAGGCATCATAAGGCCATCTGTTTCTCCTTGGGCTGCGCCAATAGTCTTAGTGCCAAAGAAGGATGGTAGCACTCGCTTTTGTGTTGACTACCGTGGGTTGAATTCAAAAACTCCTCTTGATGGATTTCCGATGCCACAGATTCAAGATATCCTAGAATCCTTGTATGGAGCGACCGTATTCAGCACATTAGACCTTAAGTCTGGTTACTGGCAAGTAGGAATGGATGGAGACAGTATTAAAAAAACTGCTTTTGTCACCAGAAACAATCAATTTGAATTTGTTCGTCTTCCTTTTGGCCTCAAAAACGCCGCTGCAACATTTCAAAGGCTAATGAACAACGTTCTGAGAGATTACTTAGGGACGTTTTGTTTTGTGTATCTTGATGACATTGTGATCTATTCCAGGAACATTCAAGATCACTTACAACATCTCAAGCAACTCTTTGCAAAGCTGGAAGCTTCCGGATTAACTCTCAATCTCAAGAAGTGTGCTATGTTGCAAAAAACCATTACTTACCTGGGACATGTTATTTCGGAAGAAGGAGTCCGTACTGAATCCTCAAAAATTGAAACAGTCCGTGATTTCCCGGTACCCAAGAACGTCAAGGAGGTACAGAGATTTGTAGGCCTTGCAAGTTGGTATCACCGTTTCATTTCTCATTTTTCAGAGCGAGCAGCACCTTTGTACGCATTAAAGGGGAAGGATGCAGTGTGGGATTGGACAGTTGAATGTCAAAAAGCTTTTGATGATCTTAAAAGTGCCCTCCAACAAGCACCAGTTCTAATGCCACCTGATTTCACAAAAGATTTTAAAGTACAAACGGATGCTAGTGAGATAGGATTAGGAGCTGTTCTGACACAGGATGTTGAAGGCTTGGAGCATGTCATGCTTCGAGACTGGTTCATGGAGCTGAGAAATCATATTCTACAGCTGAAAAGGAGTGCTTAGCTGTGGTTTGGGCTGTAGAAAAGTGGAGACAGTATCTGGAGGGAAAAAACTTTGAAGTTCTTACAGACCATTCTGCCCTGACTTGGGTATTCAATCAACCCAAACCATCTTCTCGTCTGACTAGGTGGGCTTTAAGGCTGCAAAGTTTTAATTTCATTGTCAAGTATGGGATCTTGTAATGTGGTACCTGATGCCCTGTCCAGAGGAATACCTGTGCAAGAGGTGGTAGGCCACATTGCCATATGTCAACCTACAAAATCAGACCCTAATTTACCAGTCAGTTGGGATGAGATTGGAAAGGCTCAGAAGCTTGATTCTTCTTTACTGTCTTTATGGGAGTCAGCTAAACAAACTAATACCGATCCAAGCCGTGTTGCTTACATTGTTCAAAATGACTACTTGTTTCGTAGGGTACCGGACAAGCAACAAGGGTATACTAATCAGCTAGTCATACCTGCATCATTGAGGGAGGCATTCCTGCAATTCGCTCATGCAAATCCATTGAGTGGTCATTTGGGAAGAATGAAAACTCTTCGGAGGCTACTCGACAATGTTTATTGGCCTGAAATTCGCAAAGATGTTTGGAGTTTCTGCAAGATATGTAAGACGTGTCAAGCCTACAAACCCAGAATTACTAAGCTATCTGGATTGTTGCAGTCAACCCCAGTAGTGGAACCGGGATATCTGCTCGGAGTGGATTTGATGGGTCCTTTTCCGAGAAGCCCTCGATCCAATTAATTCCTATTAGTCTTTGTGGATTATTGCAGTAAGTGGGTAGAACTCTTTGCTCTACGGTCTTCAAAAACTCGCCTCATAACCAACATACTGATAAAAGAGATGTTCACACGATGGGGAACGCCGGTATACTTGGTTTCAGACCGAGGACCTCAGTTCACTGGCCAGCTACTAAATGATACCTGTAAACGATGGGGTGTGGTTCAGAAACTCACTACAGCGTATCATCCTCAGACCAACTTAACTGAGAGGGTCAACAGAACCTTGAAAACGATGATAGCATCTTATGTCCATGATAATCATCGTGACTGGGATAAGTGGTTACCAGAGTTCCGATATGCTATAAATTCGGCGTGGCAAGAGAGTACCGCTCTTACTCCAGCAGAAATTGCACTTGGACGTAAGTTAAAAGGACCTCTTGAACGGTTAGTACGCAAGGCGCCTAATCCCGATCATGTAGCCTATACCATAATCGAGAGACAGAGGGTTCTTCTTGACCAAGTGAGGGAGAAATCTAGTCAAGCACAGGAGAGGCAAGCCAAGTATTACAATAAACGAAGAAGGGCTGAATCCTTCGAAGAAGGAGATCTGGTTTGGGTACTGACTCATCATCTTTCTCGAGCTGCTGATTACTTTACAGCCAAGTTAGCTCCAAAATGGCAGGGACCTGCAAAGATTTTGAAGAGAATGAATAATGTCAATTACCGGATAGTAATGCTTGACAATCCGAACCTTTTCTTTAGGGAGAGGGGTGTGTAACAGCCTGCAGTTACATTTGTCTTATTAGCTCTCTGTACCGTGTCATATTTGGTTCTACCACTGGGGGGTACTCTAGGCAAGAGGATTCCTAGTAGCATAAAAATGGTAGAAGAAGTAGAGTAGGGAAGGAAGGATGTGTTATGCACATGGAGAAGCTTTTGTTTTTCCCTGATTTAAGGAACCTGTGGTTCTTAAGCTCAAATAGGGTTCATAGTGCAGGCATGAGGCAGCAACTCAACTATAACTAAACCCTCGATCAATATGGAATTAATTGTCTGCGTTTTATCAACAACACCTTTGGCATCGGCTGTTTGTGCCTTGAGCTATAGTTTATTCCTAATGTCAATCGCCGCTTGGACCCTTGGATTCAGACCATTGTGAACTCATCCGCTCTGCACTTAAGTACTGTTTCTTATTACTTGTGGGACTCTAGAGACTGAACTCTTGGCTACCAAAGACATTATTTGGAAGAGCTGAATTATTCTGATGTATTGCCTGGGAAATGAATGCCTCATGTATTGTGTATGGTTACTGACTGTATGGTGATTTATGGTATAATACACATGGCTCATTGAAATGCGAAGTCTCTGGTCCCTCATTTTATTATGTAGCCTCCAAAGCTTTCTTGAAAGTAGATGTTACAATTTGTTGAATGTGAGGGGCAGTTCATTTCGAAGCCACATGATATTGCAAACTATTTTAACAAGTTTTTTACAAGAAAAGTGGACAATTTAAGATCTAATATGAATAAAACTGACAGTGATGCATGCCGGAAATTGGTTGATAACATAATGCAGGGCAAAAACTGCAACTTCCAATTTAATACTGTAACTCAGGATGCCGTAGAGAAGCTGCTACAGGGTCTATCTACTGAAACATCTGCAGGCATAGACAATCTGGAAGGAAGAATACTTAAAGTAGCTGCGACCCAACTCTCAAAACCTATAAGTCACATTTTTAATAGGTCTGTTTTGAGCTTTGGAAACAGCCAAAAATTATACCCCTTCTTAAAGATGCAAAAGTGGGCTTTACTGGATCAAATAGTAGACCAATCAGTTTACTTCCAGTGTTAAGCAAAATTTTGGAGAAGATCATCTTTAATCAAATAATGGATTATTTCAGTACAAATGAATTGATGACAAATTTCCAACATGCATATAGACAAGGCTTTTCCACAAACACTGCTCTAGCACAAATGACAGAGGAGTGGCTAACAGGTTTAGATGAAGGGAAACTAGTAGGAGCTGCGTTTTTGGATTTTACAGCAGCTTTTGATATAATAGATCATAGTCTTCTCATAGCCAAACTCAAAGCATATGCTTTTTCACACTCATCATTAACTTGGGTGGATAGTTATCTTTTTAATAGGACGCAACAGGTTTATTGTAATGGAAGTCTATCCAATTGCTTAACTACATCATGCGGCATAGCACAAGGAAGTTGCCTGGGTCCACTTTTATTTTCAATATTTATAAATTACTTTCCATATGTTTTTCGAAAGGCTAGTGTTGTTATGTATGCTGATGATGTAACTTTATTCAATGCAGCATCAACATTGCCTGAACTCAGTGAGAATCTTCAGCATGAGTTAAATACAGTAGTGGACTGGGTGAAAAAGAATAAATTAGTACTGAATATTTCTAAAACTAAATGTATGATATTTTGCAATAGATACATGTTACCAAGTATCACCCCACTTAATCTGCATATAGAGAACAATGTGGTCGAGCAGGTTACTAGATTCACACTGCTGGGTGTTAGACTTGATACTTTATTATCTTGGTCAGACCAGATTGACCACATTGTCAGTAAGATGGGCAGGGGTATCGCTATGTCCAGAAAATGCTCTGTATATTGTCCAACTGCTATATTGAAAAAGTCGTCCAAAGTCTTGTTCTGTCTCACTTATATTATTGTCCAGTAGTTTGGAGTAGCGCGGCCCAAAAACATCTAAGAAAACTTCAAATTGCACAGAATAGAGCAGCCAGAGTATTTCTGCACTGTTCTTTTCGCTCTAGTGTGCGTGAGATGCATATTAGATTATCTTGGGTAACAGTAGAGGCAAAAGTAAAATATAATCTTTTGTTGCTTATGCACAAGGTCATGGCTAATGAAGCATATAACTTTATAAAAGAAAAATATTGTTTAGTGGATATGGTCATGAGCATGTGACACGCTCAGTCAGCAACAGGATAATGATTACTCCCAGTCCAAGGTGTAATTTTATGAAGAAAACTATTGTATATAGAGGGGCTGTAGAGTGGAACTTACTTCCATCCAGTGTTAGGGAACTTAAAAGTAAATTTTCTTTTAAGAAAATAATAAAACAGAGATTACAGGTGTGAAAGTATTACCTATGTTATTTTATTTTTGCATGTTTGTTTTTGTTTTAAATTGTTTTGAATTACATGTTGAATAGATGTTGCTTTTGCATAATTCAAACTTATTTTAAATGTGTGTCATGGTAGCTAATATATCGTATAGCTCTTATAGATCTTATTGATGTATTGATTCATTGAATTTTTGTATTTTTGTAATGTGATTTCTGTGGACCCCAGGAAGACTAGCGACCACCATGGTGGGAGCTAATGGGGATCCAAATAAAAAAAAATAAAAAATAAAAAAAAAGCTTGCTCAGCTGATAACACATGCACAACAACTAAGTGCAGCTGATGGTTAAGCAGTGTATCTCCCGGACATCTTTTTCTTACAGAAGTCGCTGAACTCCACCACATTTGCCCGCCATCACCGCGGCTCCATCGTACACTTGACTCAGAATCTTAGACGTATTCAAGCCTGCCTTGGTCAGCTCTGAAACTATCATGTTTGTGATGGTTTGTGCATCCCCCAAATTTGCGATGGTCATCACAAGCAGTCGTTCTGTAATTTTCCAGTGTTTTTTCACTGAATTAGCGAACTACAATAGAAATGTTTTTCATTCCAGTAGGGTCCCTGGTTCCATCTACTTTCACCGTAAACCATGAATCACAGATTACCGAGGTGGACAGTAACAAAGTACATTTACTTGAGTACTGTACTCAAGTACACTTTTTGAGTATCTTTACTTTACATAAGTATTATTTTTTCTGGAAACTTTTTACTTTAACTTCACTACATTTAAAAAGACTAATATCATACTTTTTACTCCACTACATTTCTGTCAAGGTCCTTGAGTAGAAAGTATTAACGTCATTCAGAGGATGAATTTGGTTGCAGGGGTTGCATTTTGGTTGGAAATGAAAGTCGGGTTGATGTCATAACCCGACTGATGTTGGTTTCTGACGTCAACCCGATTTTCATTTTCAACCACAATACAATGTCTGTCCAACGTTGGAGATTAACGTCAATCTGACTTTGGATTCTGACATCAATCTGATTTTCATTTTCAACGTTGGGTTTGGTCTTTTAAATGCGAATTGTTTTGGAGCACACTAGCTTATATATAGCAGCAAGGCTAACATATTCATACTAAAAGCCAAAAAATTTTAAATAGGGCACTATTTGAGGGAACAGCCATTTGGGTGTCTGAAACCATTGTGGACGTTATTGAGTGCATTTATTCAATCTCACATTCAATCCCACTACTGGAACTGTGTTCTAGAAAGACATATGATTTTGATATGAGGATATGAGGCAGGCATAGATTCAGAAGCATAAGGTACTATAAGTATTACATACAACAATTCATTGACCTTTAGTTTTTACTTTTGATACTTAAGTACTTTTAAAAATGAGTACTTCTGTACTTTTCTGTACTTAAGTAAAAATCGGTCTTTACAACTTTTACTTGTAACAGAGTAATATTTGACCAGTAGTATCTGTACTTTCACTCAAGAAAGGGAGTTGTGTACTTTGTCCACCTCTAGTAACAATGCTGCTCATTACATTGAGTTTGTTTTGAAGTTCATGGCTTGTGTAGGTGGCATGTTTTGGAATTGTTCGCACAATTTCAACCAACTGTGGGTCCTTCCTGATGCTGAATTCAGTAATGACATGAACTCCCACCTTCATCCATATGATCAAAGGCCTCAATTTTACCTCAATTTTAACTGATTAGACACCAGGTTCAGAACTTCAACTTGAATAATAAATGTAGTATCGATTTCTCTGTATTTGTCTACATGCAGTAGTGTAGATTTATTTAACCCTAAATATACTGCAAGGGTAGCAGAGGGCCGCATCTGCCTTAACTGAATTCTCGAGCCAATCTCTTTTCTGTACCCATGCTTGCAAAAATGACATCTTTCTGGTATCAAACAAGTGTTTCACACCTGGGAAGACAAAGACCCTCCCCTAATGGTCCTATTAGGTGGGACTGTGAGGGAACTATAAACAAAGCTTCAAAGCTTCTATAAACAAAGCTTTTGATTACTTGGATTTATTTACATCACAACATAGTCCTAAGATTCAAAAGACAAAAAGGCACATTATTGAGCACACTGATCTAAACAGAGAGACGTGAACAGTCACACACCTTTGTGCCCATTTCCAAGGTGTTTGCTTCAGTTTACCATGTTTATGTACAGTGTCACAGAGTCAGCCACACGTCACAGCCCCAATCATCACTCAATCACCAGGACCCGCCCACTCGTTCACAATCACCAGAGTACTGACTCCCCGCACCTGCACTCCCTCATCAACACAGCCTTTATACCTTCACCTTTCACTCCCTATCTGGTCTCGTTGCAGTATACACTGCTTTATGTCAGACTCATTACCAATCTACTCACCTGAGATCGTCTCGTCCAGTATCCAGACTCCTGTCCATCATCCTGATCGCCTGTCTTCGTGTTCACTCGTCTCCTGCACAGAGAATCCACATCAGTCATCGCCAGCTAAGTCAACATTGTCCTTCTACAAGTCACCATCCTTTCACCATCATCTTGTTCCCATTGTTCCACCAGCACTCTGCTTTTAATAAACACTGTGTGCACCTTAACCTGTCTGTCTTCTCCTGAGTTTGTGACATACAGAGACTCGTGTGAATGTTTAAGTCAGCAGGGCTCATCAGTGTCATCTGGTCCCTGTATATAAATAAAAAAAGACAAATGTGAACATGCTGGTATCAGGAGAAACTACAGGGCTGCACGATTTGGAGAAGAAAATCTAATTGTGATTTTTCTGGTTAAAATTGCGATTTTAAAATTCACACAAAAAAAAATTTATATATATATATATATATATATATAATGAACACCAGGTTTGTTGTACCTTGTAGGCATATACTTGTAGGGCTGCATAAAATAATAATTATTTTTACTTTACAGAAATGCAGGCGGCCTATGACAATAAATCAATAAAAAGGAACACTTCAGTACAATACACAAGAGAAAAATATATGGATTATCATATGTTTCATCAAATGTTATAATTCGTTATGGAATGAGATTGGAGTAAAAACATGTAGACTAATGTTTGGCGCGTTTTGCTTTCAAACGCACAGCGTGAGAGACCCAAACTTACAATGCTTTACATTATTGTTACCACATTATAAACCTCTAACTTTGAACGGATATCCACAACCAGCGTATTTAACAGTAAACACGGGTCTAAACATTAGAATATTCATCATATTAGTATACATACTAGCCTACTTTTATATCATGTTTTATATTATCAAGCTCAAAGGGACTGTGTAGTTTTTTAGGTATTTTATTATCTAAAATCAATATTTTTATTCATAAATATGTCCTCAATGGTGTACAAATACCTCTGCCAATGATCTGACTTATCCTCGTAAACGAAGAATTTATTATCTTTATATACATGTGACGGGTAGGTCCACGGAGGCTTCCATGTCATTCCGCCATCTTGAAAAACTATAATAGCAGAGAGGGTCAAAAAGTACTAGGCCAACGGGTTTTCGTTCAGAGCCAGCGTCACGTGACTGAAAGCAGCAGAAACGCAGAGCAGTGAGAAGTGCTTCACGGCCCCGGCAAGTTTAAAAGCTGCATTGCACTGTTATTATTCATACTGTAACATTTGTTTGTTCGTTGTGTCAAGTTGCAGTTTGTTTGAAATAACAAACCTGTTCACCCGAAGGAAAACTTGACGAAGTGCTATTAGAAGACATCCTGTCATAGCTTTTTGGTACATAACAGCTACCGTAGATGCAACACGCATTTGAAAAAGCGAGGCACTGGAGAGCACAATTCGTTTGATTGCAAAATACAATTTCACCGCTAGATGGGAGAAATTCCT